>JAKLMW010000039.1:0-326029 GCA_022813215.1 Talaromyces ruber | reverse complement strand
GATAAAGATTAGATAGTGGTATCCTGCATATCGCTTCGGCGAGGGGTCAGGGTATGAATTACACACACACACACACAAACTGTACAGGGACGTTGAAGGCGGGACAGATATAATTCTAGCTAGTCCCGAAAGGAGCACGAATACTGGTGCATGTCTTGTCTAGAAGCTTGTGCGATTCCCCTCGTTGATTACAAGAAGATATCGGAATTGATGAGGAGGTCCATCTATTGTAAGTCGATCCATAAGCAGCTACGACCCTCTTCATGAATACTATACATGGAATGTTTTTATAATCTAGTCAACACAAGGCACCCATAATTAGCACAACACTATCCATGAAGAAAACCTCATACCGGTACATGTCACTTGCATCAATCTAGGCACAGCGTCCAGTAAATGAAGGCAGTCGTGACATCCTTCCGGTATTGACGAGAAGCAAAACAACAAAAACAAGATTATCGATTGGTAACCCCGATATCCTGTATATATTTCTCTATTACTCTTCTGAAAAGACATAAGCTTTGGTGGACGAGAACACCTCAAAAATGCCTAACTACAGAACGAAGACACGTCCTAAACTCCTAAAACCTTAATAATTATATTGACAGCTGTCACAAACCGAAGACATAAAGAAATTTTGGCCATTCAGTATGAGGTTTTCTTTGGGGCTACATACCCTCAAGGACTGAAATACAAGGGTACAATGCTCCCTCAAGAAGACAGGGCCATAATTTTTAGACCCGAGGAAGGAAAATATAAATAACTTAGATGAATTTGTCGAAGATCAGCTGTAAGAATCGATCACTGTGCCCATTCCATCCCCTCTCCCAAAACCGCCTGCCCCTTTTCAAGTGACCTAGACGCCTCCTCGCCCAACCACTGAGCCTGCAATCTGTCCAAATTCCGCTCGATCTCCCACGCTCGTCCACCCTCTACATACATCGACACTCCATTTAATTTTGTAACCGACACAACACCAGCAATAACTTTAGCCACATCCAAGGGTCGGTTAATCGGCAGGTTCGCTTTGCGCCAACCCTCCTCGATACCAGCCACCATTGCTGTTTCTGTCATCCAGGGACAAACGGCATTAACACGAATGTTGTGCGTTGTCGGTAGACTAATGTACTTGCGCAAAGAGCGCATCAACCCTAGAATGCCGTGCTTACTAGCTTGGTAGAGGAACAGGCCAGGAGATTCTTTGAAGCCGGCTACGGATGAGACGAGAGTTAGGGAGCGGTCTTCATCTTTGGATCGGTTCTGGCGTAGATAGACGCTTGCTATACGCGCGCAGTATAGAGAGCCGAGAAGGTTGACATCGATAACTGTGGTAGGAGGTATCTGACTGCTTTGAGAAATCTGGTGGATTGATGGATTTGGAAGGATATTTCATACCTCTTCAACGCTCTCCACTGTCAACGCCGGATCGAACCAGTTCCCTCGCTCAATAATGCCAGCATTGGCGATCACATGATCAATGCGTCCATATAAAGAGAACGCTATCTTGAATAATGACAATACCGAATGGTAATTCGTAACATCAACGGCTACGAATCTTGCCCTCGGCGAGTCTTGACTTTGATTAACAGTATCTTGGACGTCTCGACCGGCTTTCTCGTCAATGTCACCGAAGAAAACATACGCTCCATGTTGAACGCATAGTTCGACTAGACTTTTTCCTATGCCGTTGGCACCTCCTATTGGGAATTAGCTGCGCATACTAGGCGGGTTGGATGATTGCCCTCATACCAGTCAAGACTATGACCTTGTCTTGTAGTGATCCTCGTGGGACAGCTGGATGAAACTGGGCCATGCTGCGTTAACTCTGTTGCTGTCGTTTGGTTACCCCTTCACTACAGCATTCATTCTACCGAAAGAACCTGCTACTGAACATATCATCGTCCTGGAGGCCGCTGGTATTTTGTACTGACTCTGCCAGGGTGATCAATCAGGTACATCGTTCCCATCTTCCAAGTACTACAATTGAGCGTCAGTGCAAACCCCTCTTTCGGAAAACACCCGGGAACGTTCTGTCGACCCGGGTCCGCACCCGAAAGCTTTCCGGGAACTTATCCAGAACTGTAGATGGTCCACCTATCATCTTCCGGGTAAGGTAAGTAATTTATGTATATACCCCGCATTCTGAGGGCATTCAATCTCAAAAAATGGGGTTCATCATGAGAAGGAATACGGATGGGTAGCTATCTATAAAAGTTGCTGGTAAAACCCCGAAGACTAAACCCATATCACTCAAGAGCAGTCAATCGATCTACTAAGATACATCTACGTTTTAATTCTTGAAGAAAAATGTCTCTCGAAACACATTTTCACATTTCAAGCGAAAAAGGCTTGTCCAGTGTGACATCCCTTATCATCGGCTCCAAGGAAGCCATCCTCTTCGATCCTCCTTTCCTCATACCCGACGCCAACGACACAGTAACCTGGATCAAACAAAAACTTCAGCCGGCAAATCAAACCCTCAAAGCTGTGTTCGTCACACACCACCATCCAGATCACTTCTTCTCCGCAAATCCAATCCTCGAGGCATTTCCCGAAGCTCGCTTCTTCGCTGCTCCTTATGTTCTAGCGGGAATCAATAAGGAGTACGACGACAAGGTGGTCTACTGGCCATCTATCTTTGGTAGGGAGAATATCCCCGAGAAGCCACGTAAACCGGATTCGTTTGAGTATACTTTTTTCGTGCTGAATGGCAATCCCGACTCGCCGGTCCACTTATTGGGTCCTATCCAGGGGGATTCCGTAGATCATACCATTTTCTGGCTACCGAGGGAGCGCACGGTGATTTGCGGCGATACTGTGTATGCGCGTAGTACGCATGTCTGGTGAGTCCTTACACCTTACTCTTCCTTTGAAATAGCGACGCTAACACGTGCTTGCACAGGGTCGAAGAGGTCGAATCCGCCGCCCTTCTAGAAGCATGGCAAAAAACAATCCAACTAATCGAGCATCTCAACCCACTCAAACTTATCCCCGGCCATATTGAAACAGGCTGGGAACCCGACGTATCAGCGGACCTGGCCCATATGAAGAAATATCTCTCCCTGTTTGGCGACAAGGTCACCTTTGCATCTCAAAAGGCCACTGTTAATGAGCTTTACGAATTTTTCAAGAACAGTTTCCCTGAAGCAAAGAAGAATTTAGATTTCTTTCTGGGGCATTTATCGAATCAGTTTGGAGAGGGAGGGAAGGTGTGGGAGGAGAATCGGCATCAGGGTGCTGGGGAGAGGAAAAAAGAGACTTTGCAGGGTTATTGGTTTAGCTAGTTGGTATCGCTTGGCTAGCAGGGATGGAGTGATCTCGGATCGGTATAGTTGATCTAGTTGCTCTATAATAAGCTGACTGTCCGAAATGCGGGTCGCATATTTCCGGTGGATACCCGATAGATGATCATTGAGTATCCGGCTCTACCTCTATATTGTTCCCGGATGTGTTCTCGTAACTCCTTCTCATCGGATAAAGAATTACAAGCCTCTGCAGATCGGAGGACGGGAGTGGCTCCAAACAAATCTTGAAACACCTCTAGCTGACTTTGTTATGAGGACCATCCGCAGTGCAGTGACCCCTGGGGGTTGTTAGGCTATATATTAACTATTCACGAAAGCATTATTAAACCGGTCTCTGTTCAAAAGAAAGCCGTAATTCACAATGTTTCTAAGGCAGATATAACACATTGCGGAATTTTTAATCAGTCATTCATATCGTTCGCTTGTTGGCTTCAAAAGCAGGAAAAACAGTCCTATGTCATTTGCAAATACTAGCATCAACAATCGAACAATGTTGAAGCACAGGCAAAGCCCGGGGAATCATTAGGGCTAGAATGACGAGTTGCCCTAGCCCTATACAAATCATGTGGGCGGTGAGCCGTCGGAGCTATATCTGATGCCGGAGATCAAGAAAAATGTCATGGATTGGAGTCGTGGATATCAAGCTTCTAGAAGGTCGTTCGGAAGAGCTGATCAACTTAGAGTTGCTTTCTGTAGACTTCTACCAGTCCATAAATGCAGCTCTATTGTCTCTTACTGTAGAAAATGCCGGCCAGTGGTGCCAGTGGTGATTTTCAAGCACCACGCTCTGCATGAATTGTGGACTTGCATATTTGTATGACCATAGCAAAACTCCGAGAGTATTCCTCAAAAGATAGTTCATTTACATCAGGTCCGACATCGTGTATCAGAAGAAAAGCCGACCGATTCACCGAGATGCCATTTTATCACGTGCGTCGATACAGTGTCCCGCCTTAGTCTACTTGTGGACTAGTGCGGCCAGATTGGGATGCCACTATTGAGGGAGCATCTGATAGTTGACGTGGGAGCTTTCAACTATTGATTCCTACATCCTATCGTGTTGTCTTCCCCTTCAATTGAATCGTTGAGCATTTTTTAACAATAGTTTCTACTCACTGTGCCATTGACCCCTCGTCGAGACAACAGACAGGATAGCTCACAGCTCCAACTCCAGTCCTGTCGTCATAGCCTCTCTCTGACGTACTAGAGCTCCGCCGCCAATTTCTCTCACCGGAAATTCCCCCACCAAACCAGCACCAGAATTGCAACAGCTTATTTTTCTTTCTTTTGCTTCACATTCGTTCCCCTTACGGAACTTCAAAAGGGAAGGACTTATCGATCAACTGGCTGAGAGGCCGCGCGCCACGATGAGTTCGATCACTGCTTCGTCTCCCTCAGCCCTCCAACCGCCCGTCGAACCACCCAAGAAACGCCGTATCGCCGTCCTCACGTCCGGTGGTGATGCTCCCGGTATGAACGGCGCTGTCCGCGCCGTCGTGCGGATGGCTATTCATAGCGGCTGCGAAGCTTTCGCCGTACACGAAGGTTACGAGGGGTTGGTTGCGGGCGGGGACTTGATCAAACAAATGAACTGGGAAGATGTCCGTGGCTGGTTGTCGCGCGGAGGAACCCTGATCGGTTCAGCACGCAGCATGAAATTTCGTGAACGCTCCGGTCGCCTTGAGGCTGCGAAGAATATGGTTCTAAGGGGAATTGATGCTTTGGTAGTTTGTGGAGGAGATGGTAGTTTGACTGGTGCCGATCTATTCCGGTCGGAATGGCCGAGCTTGTTGAAGGAGTTGGTACAAAAAGGCCAATTGACGGAAGAACAGGTCCTTCCTTACACGACACTTAACATCGTTGGATTAGTGGGCTCGATTGATAATGACATGTCCGGTACAGACGCTACAATTGGCTGCTACTCTTCACTTACCCGCATTTGCGATGCTGTTGATGATGTCTTTGATACAGCCTCGTCTCATCAGCGAGGTTTCGTCATTGAGGTAATGGGGCGACACTGCGGCTGGCTCGCACTGATGTCTGCTATCAGTACGGGTGCAGACTGGCTTTTTATTCCTGAGATGCCACCGCGTGATGGCTGGGAGGACGATATGTGCTCCATCATTACCAAGGTTAGTCCGTTATTTTTAACCTTGTGAAGTTATCTAACTTCATTAGAACCGCGAACGAGGCAAACGACGAACAATTGTCATCGTCGCCGAAGGTTCCCAGGACCGCCACCTCAATAAGATTTCCTCGAACGCCGTCAAAGATCTTCTCACCAACCGATTGGGACTGGACACGCGAGTGACCGTTCTCGGGCACACACAGCGCGGAGGGCCTGCCTGCGCTTATGACAGATGGTTGTCTACACTACAAGGTGTGGAGGCTGTCAAGGCTGTGCTCGACGTTAAGCCGGATTCTCCATCACCAGTCATTGTCATTCGAGAAAACAAAATCGAGAGGATGCCACTCATGGAAGCAGTTCAACAAACTAAGGATGTGACTGCCCGTATCCACGCTAAAGACTTCGATCAAGCTATGGCCATGCGTGACTCTGAGTTCAAAGAATACTATAATGCATACCTCAATACCACGTCCGTCGACCACCCCAAGTTGCGTCTTCCCGAGGACAAGCAGATGCGCATTGCTATTATCCATGTCGGAGCGCCAGCTGGTGGTATGAACCCGGCTACACGAGCAGCTGTCGGTTACTGCTTGACTCGCGGCCACAAACCCATTGCCATCCACAACGGTTTCCCTGGTCTTTGCCGCCATCATGACGACAAACCCGTTGGTTCAGTGCGGGAGGTGAACTGGTTAGAGTCGGATGATTGGGTTAACGAGGGCGGTTCTGAGATTGGCACAAACAGAGGTCTACCAGGTGACGACCTTGAAGCCACCGCTCGGGCATTCGAGAAGTACAAGTTTGATGGTCTGTATATTGTTGGTGGATTCGAGGCGTTCACTGCGGCCAGTCAGCTACGAAAGGGCCGAGAGTTCTACTCTGCATTCAAAATACCCATCGTCGTGTTGCCGGCGACTATTTCCAATAACGTGCCCGGTACGGAATACTCACTCGGTAGCGACACTTGTCTCAACACACTGATCATGTTCTGCGACGCCATCCGACAATCAGCATCCTCATCCCGTCGCCGAGTTTTTGTCGTTGAAACCCAAGGTGGAAAGTCTGGTTATATCGCCACCACCGCCGGTTTGTCGATCGGCGCCGCAGCAGTCTATATTCCCGAAGAAGGAATCAACATCAAAATGCTAGCACGAGACATTGAATTCCTGAGGTCTAGCTTCGCATCCGACCGTGGCGCCAACCGTGCGGGTAAAATCATCTTGCGCAACGAAACCGCATCTCAAACATATACCACTCAAGTCATCGCCGACATGATCAAGGAAGAAGCCAATGGCCGCTTCGAGTCTCGCGCTGCTGTACCCGGTCATTTCCAACAAGGCGGCAAGCCATCCCCAATGGATCGTGTCCGCGCACTCCGTATGGCAATCAAATGCATGCAACACATTGAGTCCTACGCGGGCAAATCGGGCGACGAAATCGCCAACGACGAATACTCAGCCTCCGTCATTGGCGTCAAGGGCTCTCAAGTCTTGTTCTCGCCCATGGGTGGAGCCGGCGGGCTCGAATTCACAGACACGGACTGGGACAAACGTCGTCCCAAGCACGAGTTTTGGCTTGAGTTGCAAGATCTGGTGGATGTGCTGAGTGGTCGTCAACCAAGCAAGCAGGGGGGTGTACTGAGTTCAAAGGAAAATCCTGACGACAGCACGTAAGATGACGAGATGACGATAATTAAACACGGAGTTTTTTGCATTCAATTCTTTGGTAATTAGGTATATTTTAAAAATTTTCAATCTCAAGAATTACATCCATTCTTATGCTTGAGCTTTCTAGATACATGGTCATCGCGATAGGAGCCAATCTATCTCCTACCATCCAGGGACTTGATAAAGCATAGAATGAGGGTGTATGTATACACAACATTCCATGCAGCAAGCCTAGGTCATCGACTACCCCATCTCGTATGTTTGCCGAATCCTTCAGCCGAGTAGCAATCAATCATTGACACGAGTTGCATTTCCAACTCATCGGTAGTACAGTAACAAACCCCCCTCAATCTAACAACAGCCCAGGTAATGATTTTGAAAACCATATAAATCTTCTTGCAAGACTTGCTCAATGTATAAGCCGTTTGTAGCAGTAGAAACGGGGTATCAGAGCTTTCCTTCCAGGTTGAAGAATGTTCCATAGCGTTGCTGCTATCGAGGCCAATCTGTGGCTTAAAAACATGCAGGATATGGCGGGGAGCAATCCCGTTGAGGTTTGAAAAGGATCAGAAAGTATCACAGTCAAGTCATCATCGAAATGAACATTGTGTCGAGAGCTCATCAAAATTAGAATCGAAGGTAGATTATGGATTGCCCTGTAGCTTACAGGTATGTAACATGAAAGTAATCTCTCTTCTGCGTGATGGTCTTCGAGGTTGCTCGTCACTATCGAGTATCGAGTGAGCACATCATATATCTCCGACAATTATGTTGCTTGACTCGTTATGAATTGTTATTAGTCAATGTACGGAGGACACCAGGGCAAATTCCGAAACTGCGCAGTTAGATAGATCAAGCATGGCGAAAGTTGTCGGATTTCCAAAGTTCAACGGCCAATCTACAACAAGTAAGCTGCGCTGCTGTACGCGCCATACTTCTCGTTAGTGCTAATGTTACCTTAGTGAGGCTTGTTATTAATCACGATTTCGACGCTCCGCGGCCACTTGTTTGTCATTGCGAAGCAGCTCATAAACTCAATAAATACAGCCGTGCTCACTGCTTATTAAGTCGTTCTTCTGTCAGAACTCTTATTGCGAACAAAACCCAGGCTATCGTGACGGAGGAGGTGGCGGAGGTTTAGATTCTGAGGGACGAGATAGAAATTAAACCAAAACTCATCGTATATCTGCTGAATGGCTCAGACGGAATGCCACGGTTAAGACGAGATCGTTATTTATGCAGATTTATAGTTCTGGTATATGATCCGGTATTATTGGGAACAGGGGACTTGCGAAGTAGTCTAGGGATCTTGGTGTGTAACCTGCAAATTCATTTCCCAATTAACATGTCATCGATATAGGCTGAAATATATATGAGACAATCCTTGATTAGGTGAGATTATGACTCGTAATAGCAGATGAAAAGGTCCAATAGCGAGACACTCTTGCGGCCGTAAAGGCTCGTGGGAAGCATAGGCTAATAAATGCGGACATGGTCAGCGCTTCAGCAAGATGGCCCCACAGTATATAGCTGTTGAGATTGTTTTCCACATATCAATCTTCTTCTCTAATTGCTTTGTCTACTGTCGTCGACGTGTCACATCTGGCGAGGAGCATCATCAGTAGATTCTTCAATCGTAAATCAAGGTCAAAATCCGGAAGTCTCACAATCCATGTTATGACCCTAGCGACAAACACTGCGTATCGGCGTAAAAGCCAAAGCCTCTAACGCCACATCTTAAGTACTTGCGCTTGGCACTTACTACTGGCTTAAAGACTTACAACATAATAAACTGTCTTGAGACTTGAGTTAGCGCTGTTACTCCGTAGTGGGCTTTACATCATACCCTGTCAGGTTAAAGGGGCCGCTTTGGCAAAAGCTAGCCCTAAAGTGTACCTGCGGCCTCCCTCAAGCCAATCCAAGTCATTCTCTAGGCCTTTAACTTTTAAGTCATTCTAGTGTCTCCGCAAATCATTCGCCCAGAAACGTTGAATCCGGCCCCGAGGCTCATGCAGTTTTCCTTCCCTTTCGCTTTGCTGCGTATTCTCGTAATCTTCTCTCGCATTTTCTTTTCCGGAGAGAAACCGAGATGGTCAATTTGGTACGGACTTTAAAAGAATTAGAACTGGGAAATTTACAGTATTATCATCGACCAAACATTTCAATCACCCGAGCATAAAAGCGTACGCACTCAAGTCACAGCAATGTCGGGCCAATTCATATATCCGCCGCCAAACTCGCAGGACGTCACGTTGAACTACAATTATCGCGATTCAGTGGAGGTCAGCTTCGAGACAACAACCAAGAATAAAATCAACCCGTATTTGTCGTTATGGTATTATCTCGACGGACAGCCATGGGCTATGGGTACGTTCTCTGGAATATGCTTCGTTCTCCTGATGTAGATTATCTCCAACAAAAAGCTACGCTGACTGTTCAATCCAAAGGATACAACACATCCGTCCCATCCAACGGCACTATAACGGTTGACTTGAACGTCCTCGAACAAGCCTACTACGGCCAATTCAATTTTGACGATGGCAGTTCCGTCCTATATCTCAGCTGTTTCTTCAATGTCGCCTATAACACGTCACAAAGCCCGACGACATGGGGTCAGAGTGCAGCAGCAGCTTGGTCGTCGTCGCTAGCAGCTGTTACATCGACCACATCATCTACATCTGCGAAATCGACCGCAACTTCGACAACATCTTTGTCTACATCTACATCTGCTACTTCTTCCTTTACTATCACATCCGCTGCAACACAATTAGCCACTCCGTCGCGTACATCAAGCTCATCGTCTGGTCTGAGCAGTGGCGCAATAGCCGGTATCGCCGTGGGTGTGGTTATCGGTGTCCTCGCGCTTCTAGGCATGGGAATATTCTTCTGGTGGCGGAACAGGAAAGCGAACAAGGTGCAGGGCGGATTTGTCGGCGAATTACCTGGAGGTGAACCGAGCCCACTGCAACAGACTTTTATCAACAACAATCATAATAGTCAAGCAGAAAAGACGCATTTGGTTCCATATTCAGATCATCCTGCCCGAAATCCTGCGGCGGAGTTGGCTGGAAATCGTGCTCTGCAGGAGTTGCCGTGATGGTTGTGCTTTTGAACTTTAAGCGATGGGTGTATATAGGGAGTTATATGATTTTTAGGTCTAATGAAACTTAATTTTGAACGATGAAGCTATCTGTGACCGTTTATAACTTGAGCAGGTAGTGAATAGATTCCAAGAACAGAAAGCAGTTGTTCTTCATTCGTATCTTCTTATACATATCGTCAAACAACATAGCACACAACGAAATATATACAGGGATCATAAAACAGAAAATCCACCTTCATACTCCCAGCAAACAAACATAGCATCCAGTCATCCTGTCACGAATAAAGATTTAGTCCTGGGGACCACCAGCAGGACCATCGTAATTCCAATAACCCTCTCCCTGACTCCGGCAGGTACCGACGACACAGTAGTAACCACCACCAACATTGTTGGAGTTGGGCGAGTACATGACAAAGGTGCTACCGTCACCATCAAATCCAGTGCAATCATTATACTCGCCATTCTCGCAAGTGTAAGCGGTATGCGCGGTGTTGTACCAAACGCAAATAGTGTCACCAGATCCGCCATTGCAGCTGTATGTGTTTCCGGTTGTCCAGCTTGCGCTCACGGAGAAACCGCCGGTGAGCCATTCTTCTGCAGTTGCACTGGCTGTCCAGCCGATGGTGTATGAGACACTGTTGCTCTGGCCTACGCTGCAGCTATCTGCTGCGCCGCAGTTGATGTTTTCCTATACAAAAATTTTATTAGGTACTCGCTATGTCAATAATTTGAGAGAAGACCACTTACAGAAAGTTGCTTCAGATAGTAGTTTTGGTGAGGGTTTCCATCCCCGACAACCTGGCTGGAAGCAGACCAAATACCGCATTGGCGCTCATCCAAGACGGGTTTGGAAGATGACAGATCCCTACGTGTAAGGTTTGCGGTCTCGGGCGGTCCCTGCTGTGCGAGCATAGACTTGTATGCGCTTTGCAAGCTAGGAATCACCCCACTGTCGAAGCAGGTCGTCTTCTGGTTACTAATGGGCGACAAGCTTAGAGATGATGGCACCGGTACAGCACAATCCAAGAAACTCTCGCCATCATTGAAGATTCGAGCACACTGAATCCCGCCAGAGGTATCGCGATCTTCATGGACCTTGTATGTTGTGGAACCAACGGTCAGAGTACCGGCGCCGTTCTCGTCAATGTCTGCGGTAATGGGGAGATTGGCAAAGGCGCCGGAGTTGAGGGTGCTGGAGCAGGAGTATCCGAGAATGTCAGAAGTGTCCTTGTTGACAACGGCAATGTCGGTTTCGGAGGTTGATTTAACTTGTTGAATCATGACATTCACCTCTTGGGTGTCGTCGCTGCGGAGGTGAAGACGTGAAGGAGCGGCTAGGGCTATGGGTACAAGCCCGGCCATGGCCGAAAGGGTAATGATGGACTTCATATTGAAAGGCTATATATAAAGGGTGTATGTATGCTGATGTGTTGATGTGTTTGAAAGAGGGGTGGAATGATGGATTGGAAAGAGGATTGTTTCGATGGAAACTTGGTCCCTTTTATATTCCAACTTCATGTTACTATTCTCAGTATAAACGAACTATCCGTCATCGCCCTCGTCCGTCAAATCATCTCATCCTCAAACTCAACGAAAGATCAACAAACTCGCTTACCTGCTACGTACGTACCTAAACTTTATCATGTCCCTAGAAAGCAATGTGGAAGAGATATGGGGCCGACTGAGCAATCTATGCGCCATTTTTGCTCTTTTCCTATCTCGAAAATATCCTATCTAGGAACGATTTTCATATTCGCGAAGGTGATCAACATTCAGGATCCGAGATCTGATATTGAAAGTCGAGATTGGCCACTTTATTTTAGGATTATTGGGGCAAATGTTCAGTGGGGAGGGCATCAGGTCAGCTCTTCTTACTGACTAAACACAGCTCTTAATTTCCAACTTGAGTTGTTTTACCTAATATTTGCTCGTGTGCGATGACCATGGGCCCCGGAACTGTCTATCCTGACTGTTTGTTATACTGAAGCATCCATCATCAGACTCTGCCTTACTACCCATTGAATCGCGAATGAGGCATTATGTCATAACGTCGAATAAGTAACTAGGGTCGGGTATAAGCCCTATATTCTAAAAGCTAGCGTTCTCGTACACACATGCCAACAAACTCTAAAATCTCAAAGTGACCAGATAAAGAAATTGCGGGGATACGGCCCCTAGCCCTATACCTAGTTAGTAGGAAATGGGTACCCAGTTTCAGGTCCAACCACCGTTTTTCTTGTCGTCATTTGTATTAACTGGCAGTTTACCACGCGCTGAGATCCCCATTGGGTGCATTGGGGCTGACTCAAGAAACACTTATAGGTTAAGTTAGTACTTTCGTATAAGGCACCAGCCAACGGCATCTGAGAACGTGGAGACACACTTTAGTGTTATTGACAAAGAAGGAAGTTAGCATGGACAATCCCAACAGACAGTAAGCCTCAAAGTGGAGAGACATATTAGAGAATCGACGATTAAGTGATCCTACAACTAAGTAACTATTTATCGAATCCTGTGGGAGACTAAGCGATCCTCCAAATCGTGTGACACGAAGGACGAGGAAGTGAGGGAAGGATATTGTCGCCGCACGGGTATATGTATATGTACATCGGTAGTAGGAGACATTTGAAACGGATAATTCCGATTTATACAATACGGTAGCAATATACAATTCACTAAAGACCTTTTTATAGCTTGCCAATGTAGATTGCGCGGCTCTCTACTTAGGTTGTATGTAAGCAATGCTTATTTCCCCAGATATCTCAACGAGGGTTTGGTTTACACTAAACAAGCAGAAGTTCGTTGGCATACCTCACCCAAATCCTGAAATTCGCCCGATTTCCACTGAACAGGTTACGTAATTGCATATGATACTTCAATTTGCCATCATACTAAATCAAAAGTTGGGGGCTAGGGGCTTTTCAGCCCCCACGAAAGACCCCAAGTTTGACTGTCCAGTAACAAGTCGAAGCAATTTTATGGGAGCCACTGATCGCCGTAGCGGCGGACCCAAGCAACAAGCGATCGAAGTCGAGGAGAAGAAAATACGATATTGACGTATCATCCATCTCCTTTAGCAAAGAAGAAGCAGTAGTCCGGTGAGCGTATGATGCGGACTGCCTGGCGTATATAGCGAGTGAAAAGTGAAGCTATGGTATAGCTATATACATGCAATACATCACTATTCGATCGTCTACGTACTTGAGTCTTGATGAGATCTACATATGCTACAAGGATGATTTAGGGGAGAAAGGGACTCATTTTCGCATCCAATCATCTGTATTCTTTTCAGCCATAGTCGCTGTCAAGCTGTCAGCATCAAGCCACTTGATGCACAGCGATTGCGAGTCGAAAGTAATAGTTACGCATTGATTTTGAAAAGAATGACGTTGATAGCTACTATATACTGCACTGCGCGGGCTTAGCATATAGATGTATGGCTTAAGCATCAACCGACCCGGAAGTGGCTGGGAGCATTCAATGTTATGAAAGGAAATCATTGATGTTATAAGAGGGTTTATTAGCCGCTGGAAATCGCATATACATACTCTGTAATTGACGGATAAATATGCTGCTGAAGCCACCGCATGACCATCGGCTATGTGGAACATCGAATCCTCATCCGTCGGAACGTTAGTAGATACAGGGGACTGGAGAGATCCCTGACAATATCTATACCCTGTGCCCTTTTAAACTCTGATTCTGTTCAGATGTGAAGAACGCAAATACAATCAATGACCACTGACAAGATTTTTTGTTTACCTAGAGCAACTCTCATTTCCCCCGCAAACTTAGACGACTATTTCTTTCCAGTTGAGGGGAGAGAAACACTACTGTGCATCCCTATTATTACCCCTCATCAAAAACAACTCACCCGGGCCTTCTATATGTAAACCCAATACCTAACATTTAAACGAGCCGGGCTTCTGTTTCCACTGTTTAGTATTCATTAAACCTTGAACATTGTGTGCTCGCCCTTTTTTGTGCTATAATCACGGACTTTGTGGTTGCACGCCGAATCGAACGAATTTCAAACATACTTTGGCCTTTCGTTTTAAAGAGAAAAATGCTTCTAGATTCTGAGTAAATCTGTTTCTGACACTAGATTTTAGTTTCCTCTTTGCATATTACCAAGTTAAATAACATCAGAGTACTTTTCAACTTAGATTGCAACCGTTCACCATGACTACTTCAGTACCCCTCACTCTTGGATACGGCGATATCCATCTCTTCGCAAAAGTACAAATCTCTGACCATGAGTCCGTACAACAACTCTTACGAACACTTCTCGATCCTCTTCGACCTTTCTTCTCTCCAGCCAAGGCCAGAGTGCGTGTTCCTGATGGTACTGGAGTGAGATTTGATCAAACAGCCGCCAAAGTCGAGGGTCTTTGTCTGCCTCTTTGGGGTCTAGCATTTCTTTTAGCAGGTGGAGGAAGCTACACATACATGCATGCATAGATTGAAGGTACCAAGGCTGGGACAGATCCTGAAAGCCCAGAATACTGGGGCAATCCCCATGACAACGACCAAAGAATGGTTGAGATGTGTCCCCTTGGGGGCTTGCGCCGCAATTTTGGCAGGAATTTTGGGAGAAAGAGAGGGGAAATGTTGAACAATGGTTGGAGAACTCAATAAACACCAAAGAGTATGCTCCCCTGATTTATTATGGCATATATCACTGACTGGTCATCTTTATTTGCAGAATGCCAAACACGAATTGGCTCTGGTTCAGAGTTTTTGCCAACTTGGTATTGAAGTTGAACAATGGCAAATACTCAGGAGGAAAGTTGCAGCAGGATACCAAGCATCTTGAGAGCTTTTATCGCGGCGGGGGCTGGTCTAATGATAGCCCGGAGGGGATTCATCGTACGCAAACAAGATCTTTCTATCAGGATACTTTTATCGTCTTACGCTAATTGAATCTTCGCCAGAAATGGATTACTACTCTTCTAGCTTCGCAATTCAATTCCTTTAGCTCATATATGCCAAGTTGGCAGGAGCGGAGGATCCAGAGAGAGCCCAAGAGCTTAAAGAACGTGCACGCCTTCTAGCGCTTGATTTAATCCACTATTTCGACGAAGAAGGTATTACTTGCTCCCATTACTAATGCATCGGGCCAATAGTAATTAATTACAAATTCTCACAGGTCGTACCATTCCCTTCGGTCGAAGCATGATCTACCGGTTTGCGGTAGTAAGCTTTTAGGGTGCCCTAGCATATGCAGATGTCGAGCTTGCTGCCCCTTGTACGTGGGGAATTGTGAAGGGTATTGTGGTCCGGCTTTTTCGATGGTGGCAGACCCAGCCCCAGATACGGTCACTTACAATTGGGTACTCCTATCCCAATATGTATATGGCTGAAAGTTACCATAGCCCCGGAAGCCCAGTGAGACATACCACTCAATATATAATTGTGCAAGGCTAACGACAGAGCATAAGTACTGGGCATGTGTTGCATTTATCTGCCTAGCTGTGCCGCAAAGCCATCCCTTTTGGACGTCCGAGGAGATGCCCCTCCCAAAATCCCTGCCTGGAGTAAAGCCGATCAAACAGCCAAAGCATATCATCAGGTCTGTAACTTTAAGTTATTTAGCTGTAAAGTGTGAAGTTTGCGGATGAGTTTGACGATCTAGCTCTGTAGGAGGCCACCACTTTCCTCTCATCTGACCAGGCATGCGGATACCCAATGAAAGGTACACACGCAAAGTATGGCAGCTTCGCGTACAGTAGCGGCTTTGGTTACTACGTATCTCCAGGACATTATTCGCTTGGGCAGTATGCGCCGGCATCCTAGCTCAGATTCTCAGACGACGGTGGCGACTTTTGGAAAGCCTGTCGACTGAGTCAGTATTCTGCGTTGGAAGAAAGGGACGGACCGTCTGTTCTTGTTTCAATATGGAAGCCATTCTCAGATGTTAAAGTCAAGATTATTCTGATACCCCCAACGGAGAAGCTGGCCGAGATGTCATGACGGCAGATAGCTCTTTTGCGATAGCCAACACTCGGCCCCTCGATGGAAGGCACCTAGACTCTTATAATGCGAACATTTCGGAGGGTACATTCCCGCGATATCTCAACAACTACGACGCCCGTACGCAGGATGGCTATTCGGGAGGCGACCAAGGCGCCTTTGTAGTATCAAAAGGAGCAGTTTGGATTCGTGCATTGGAACCAAATTCGCAACGGAGGGCCACACTTGTAGAGCCCGATGCGAACTCGAACGTGATAGGAAGCAGAACAATTATTCCAACCTAGGAGCTTAATATTCTGAAAGGTCAGACGGTGTCATTTATCTCGGCAATTTTGGCAAGACCAGCGGGTCGTAGTCTACTCAAAGAGGATTATCTACATGGATGGGATAACCCTCCTGAGATCCCAAAATGGGTTCCGACAGAGATGGTGACATGACGGCCATTCGCGCATATCTAGATTAATTTATGTGGCGTTTGATATGAGATCAAAGTTTAAATTCAGTAGCTCAGGATATATATATGAGGAATTAGTATATCAAGCTTGTCATTGTATATACAATATGAATATCACATTTCTGAACGCAGTCTAAGAAATCTCCTCGAGTATATTTGCCCAGGTGATGTTGGAAAACGGGGGGGCATCGACTTGGCACACTGTTCCTGGCTCCGGCAAAGTACCATTCACCCAGTAATTTGCAGTGGTCTGCAAACTGCACAATGACGGGAGGACAAGGGAAGTATGCTAAAATGGACAAGTTAGCTCAGCTCATAGTTTCAGGCAGAGACACAGGAAGAGGGAGAAATATACACCGTATCCATTAACTTCAAGAACGACACTACCCTCAAACCCAGCACTTACATTATGTGCGGATTGAATTGGCGTATGTCCGTCGTAGGTATTCGCAATAAGAAGTACTGGATTCTTCGGGCTAACTTGGAAGTCACCTTCGTAACGCTCCTTGGCATCTAGCTTCCACTGCGCACAAGCCATAGAAAGAGACATATCACCACGGCCTGCTATTCTGCTCGTATTTGAAAGCTCATAGACCGCTGGAAGAAACTTTTTATATGATCCTGCTCGAGCAGCAGGGGCTCGATCGGAGCAATGAATCCCCTCTAGAGGCGGATACGACGAACCTATCGTAAGTAAAGTAGTGTTGTCAACGGGGAGTATAGTTCCCACGAAATCAAGGAAAGCGATTTCATCAATTTTCTCAGTCATGAGCATGTCGAATATTAGTGTGGTGTTTTCCCAACTTGTGGTTGCGTAAAGACTGTTTACGGCAAGTAGGTACAGGGTGCTGCTATCCACCGTGAGATCGCCTACTGCGACGGGCCTCCGATAGAGAGTAGCGACGAGGTTATAAAAGCTTTGCTCAAGATCGGCGGCTGTTGCGTTGGGGTTGCTCTTTGCGAGTGAACATACATTCGGAGTTGCGACGCAGCTATTGAACATTCCCGAAAATGACTGGTCTGCTAGCTCCCACTCTTCGAAGTCACTAAATCACAATATGAGTTAGTAGCTTCAATCGAGAATCAACCGAAGAATTTCAATTAGCTACCACCTACGCATATGAGTGATAATACTGATGTGGATTTTGCACACCATCCAAGATCACCTTATCAACCTTGTCCGGGAACATGGCGACTAGCGTGGCTCCCAAGGTAGTACCATATGAAAAACCTAGACTCGATTAGTAGGCTCTCCTCTGACTCTCTAGAAAGCAGTCTTACCCCAGTATCTCAATAAACCATCCTCTCCGACAGATTCCGCAATACTCATCACGTCTCTTGCAGTAAAGGCAGTACCGATCAGAGCGCCTGTCACGTTGTGCTTCTGAGCACATGTATTTGCGTCAATCGTGCCTCGAGCCCAAAGTTGTCCCAAAGCCGCGGTATCATTTGCATCAGGCGCTGTCTGAGCATCTGCAAATTTTTCCATTTCGTATTCGCTGTCATAGCAAGTGAATGGCATATTGCTGGTGGGAGTACCACTGCAATCAAAACATGTCATTATGTTACGCAATATACACGAAGGATTAATGGGTATATTTCATACCGTGGATCAAACGAAATGAGATTATATACACCACCGGATAATCTAAACAATCAGTTATTGATATTCTCTCAAGTTTGCCGAGAGTAGAAACTTACGCTTGTAACAGAGTTGCATAACCAGCCAACGTCGATCGTCCTACCTCCCCTGGACCACCAAAGTTGAGCACGATACTTCCCTTCGCGGGCTGCACTATGGCGGGAACCCGCAAAAGATCTAGTGTATAAGTCTCATTTGAAGTCACTGTATAGTCAAGTGGGACAAGGAGTGTGCCGCAATCTACAGGCAATAGGCTGCCAAAATTATCTGTACAGGTGCCCCATTGAACAACCGTTGCAGCACATGTGGCAGCTGATAAGCTGGAGAGCTGTATCAGAAGAGAGGCCCTAGAGAGGATCATTGTCAAAGAGTTGGTTGGTTGTTACCTGAATGCAGTGCTTTGGGTGTAGATACACGAATTCATTGTATTGCACACTGGATTGAGGTGTGGAAATTGCCAGATATATAGGTGTTCAATATGCAGGAACCCAGTTTCATTTACAAGCTCGACACATGACCCTGTATATCCATTGATACCAAGGCTTGTTCTTGAGATACCTTTTCATGGCGATGCGAGCGGTACGTGTGTATCCATTAGGGCAAGGTCTTAGGGCTAGTGACAATCAAGCGCTACATCAATCCTAATCGGGACATATGTAGCGCCCTGAATACCGATCTGCGCTCAGCTTTCAGCCACTGCAGCTTAACGAGACGCCAATCAAGGTTGAAAATATATCTATGTGAAAATTTACGTCATATAGTAATCTTTCTTATTAACTTATATTTTGACTTGTATAAGTTAGTTTCATTTTAGTCAGATTATATATGTTGTAGCAGCCTCTCCGAGAAGCTAAAAGTGCAGTGCAAACCCGGGTACTAATTTCAGTGCTGCGGTAGTTCAGCCTCGTACATAAGCGCAGATACAGCTAGCCGAGAAAGATCTTCCTTATACCAACACCAATTTCAATCGATTTTCTAACAGCAGCGATTTTCCTCTATGATATCAATGACAAGTTTTACTAGTATACTCCATTGCCAGTGCTCTACTGGTTCTCTTCCTCCATTCCGCAGTTGTCCCTTAAGCCCGCGTTGAATCATTTACACCTGTCCAAATGAATAGACTATTCAAGTGACAGAATTGAGCTACTACTTCTTCTGAGGAGAGCTGCCCTGATAGCAAAAATGAATACTCACAGCCTTTATCATGTTCAATTTGGAGCTAAGCCTGGAGCGACTGTATACGGTTGGCCAGCGAAAGGTGGTTTATACGTCTAAGGAGCTTTGTAGGTCTGGAACTACTTTTTCTTGGCCTGAGTCACTTTGAGAATAAAGCCCAACCAAGCCCAACCAAGATATGATGTTGTTACAGGGGAGCTTCTATATAAAACTTCACATAGCTCTACTCTAAGCTCAGAGCTAAAGAGTGGCGATATGCCATTTATAAAGATAGGTGGCCTTTCCAGTAGTAAGAGTGTATGGGTGCTAATTGCTACACGATCTCGAGCCGCTGCACTTGGGGCTGGCAGGATCTGTCATGCAAGAGACTTGCATGAACGGCGTCGAATAATCAACATAATCGATGGAGTGCACTGTTCTGATCCGAAAGAGCCGGCAAGAGATTTGTTAGGTCTATATACCCTTTCTTTCGATGAACTACGGCGTCCAGTGACGTGGCAAATTAATACCCGAAAAGAATTTTGGTTTGTAGGGCCGTAATTATGGTCAATGAAAAGAAATAGTAGATGCAACTTAAGATCAATTATACATGGTGAAATTAGATCACTTAGTGTTGTACAGGGGGTAGTCAAGGCACCGCTTTCTAGGGCAAGGAATGCATTATTTCAACTTGTGGTAATAACAAACATTCCTCTCTTAGCCAGTGAACCAATACCGTATTAGACTCCTTTCAAGGTTTGTTTATTTAAATTCCGTAGTGTAGAGATGGAATACTATCGTTTACTCAAGGCCATTTGATTAAGCTTACATGAGTTTTCTCTCATTGCTCTCTCCGTCCATACTTCACATAAAAAGGTTACGATTCGTGCGACTACAGGGGGGTCACGAAGCTGATAATTTCTCCCCTCAACTATCAAGGCAATTATTTAAGGCGTTCATTATCGAATTAAATGACTCTGACATCTTCCGACATCGAAGGATAGGGAGGGATCTCACTCCTTTTGATTCTACAACATCTACCAGAAGCGCCAAACACTTCCTCAATCCAAACGTCTGCCACTCAGCCAAAACACGGGACGAAGAATAGGAGATTGAAATAATATCGCGAACTTACGAATTTGGAGGTGTGCAACGATGTGGTCGAATATACAAAGACCGGGTCAGGTCATATCAACCATTCTACTAGCAACGCAGGCCGTTCATGCTATTGACCTCAACCTTAATGATTCAGGTACGTAGAGACTAATTCCGACTTCTATGCAAACGCCGTGACTGACCAAATAGACTCTATAAAATCAGCCGCCAAAGCGGTAGCCACCGAAATGATGTCCTACTACACCGGTTACCGACCAGGCGACAACCCCGGCAACCTCCCAGACCCATACTTCTGGTGGGAAGCAGGCGCAATGTTCGGCGCCCTAGTAGACTACTGGGCATACACCGGCGACAGCACATGGAACAACATGACCACCCAGGCCCTGTTATGGCAAGCAAGCCCCGACGCAAACTTCATGCCCAAGAATCAAACAATGACGGAGGGAAACGACGATCAAGCCTTTTGGGGTATGGCAGCCATGTCCGCTGCCGAACGAAATTTTCCTAATCCACCTGCCGATCAACCACAATGGCTTGCGCTGGCGCAAGCAGTGTTCAATTCGCAAGCATTAAGGTGGGATCCGACTACGTGCGGCGGTGGGCTTCGATGGCAAATATTCACCTGGAACAAAGGGTATGGCTACAAGAACACGATTTCGAATGGTGGCTTCTTCAATATTGCATCCAGATTGGCCAAGTACACCGGCAACAAGACGTATGCCGACTGGGCGGACAAGACATGGCGGTGGACTGCTGATGTCGGGTTCCTCACACCGGAGTATAGGTTCTGGGATGGTGCGGATGATTCGACGGATTGCGAGAACTATAATCTGATTGAGTGGACGTACAACTCAGGAGTCTATCTGCTGGGTGCGGCCAATATGTATAATTTTGTAAGTTTCCAGGACTGTGTATGTTCTGAAGCCACTATTATCTAACTGACCTGCTCAGACCAACGGCAGTGACATCTGGCGCGATCGCACCCTTCAAATCCTCAACGCAACAAACGTCTTCTTCAGTACCGAACCAGAAAACGTCATGTACGAACGTGCCTGCGAACCCGTAGGAACATGCCAAGTCGACCAAAAATCATTTAAAGCCTACTTCGCCCGCTGGATGGCAGCTACCACCCAAATGGCCCCTTTCACCTACGACACCATCATGCCTCGCTTACAAGCATCAGCTATCGCAGCAGCAAAGACGTGCACTGGAGGTCCCAACGGGACGAGTTGTGGTTTGAAATGGACCGATCAGAAATGGGACGGAAGTCGAGGTCTAGGGGAGCAGATGAGTGCGCTAGAAGTGTTGCAGAGTAATTTGATTCAGGAGGTTGCGCCACCAGTTACAGATGCGAATGGTGGGACGAGTATAGGCAATCCTGCTGCTGGTTCGGGGTCGAATGACGGTAGTGTATCACGAGGTAGATTGGGTGATATGAGAACTAGGGAGATTTCAACTGCGGATAGGGCTGGAGCTGGGGTTTTGACGACGTTGTTTCTGGCTGGGCTTGTTGGGTGTACGAGTTGGTTGATTTATGAGAGGTAATGTAATGCCTCTCGGCTCCCTGTATTACTATATTATAGCAATAATTAAAATGCCATTGCCCTACAATGGCACTAGCCCTAATTTTATGATTGGTGGACCCACGACTGTTGTTTCAGTGATGATCGCTGGAAAGCATGCTAGCGCCGTTGTTGAGGGACAAATACACGAGCTTTGTATTTCTTGTGCTCGGAAACATATCTCAAAAATTGTTGTGTGGTTGATTGAATCAATAAAAATTGACGAAGTTCGTTCTTCTGCAATATGACTACGACTGTCAGTCAACTTCCTGCCAGAAAGGGCATCCTTGCTCAGAGTCTTTTAACAATGAGGTCAGCTGGCGGGGTCAGTGTCTGGGATGTTTGTCGGTCTACTTCAGAGTTTTTTATATGAAAATTCGGCATCTGAACAGCATATTGTGTGCTTGCTTACAAAGAACTAGAAGCCCTCTCGTCCTCCAATTGAAAAGCAAGGTATTGTATAAACCAGTGCTCAATCTCAACAGTACAACACGCTGTCTCTCCGTACGTGGTACTGCATGGCCGTCAGTCAGTTGACAACACAATTGTCGAACCAGGTCGCAGGCAAGAAAAGTCATTCTCAAAGAGGCTGTGTCATGCAAACAATCGGGGGACTCTGTTCTTTGTGGCTTCCAGCCAAATCTATCTTTGTTCCGGAACGGTCGGGATGGTTGTTTCAGGTCTCTTTCATGGTAGTAAGGCTGTAGCGGTCAAGGTCGCGACCTGCACGGCATATGCAGTCTTTTTGGCTAGTAATTCTTGAGATGCATCAATCACACCCATCGGCAGTACTAGTAGTACGTGAGATTATTGTCAACCAGACTGCCAACTCGCCTACCTGAAGGAAAAGCAAGGGCGAACAAGATCAGAACCGGTTCTAAATCGTAGCGTGTGCTGCGGAATCTTCAAGGATAGCTGGTCACAATTGACCAATCGGATCTGTCTGGTTGTCTATGGGCATCCATACGTAGCATCATCGGATTCCTGCATCGTGAAAGTCACAAGTCATGCAACGTACAGTACCACATCCCCAACAGACAGCGTAGATTTTCCAGGCAGAAGAGTAAATCCTTATCTGATTTGTCCTTTGTGCTATTCTTTTACCACCCCGCCACGCTAGGCAGCTCAATTCCTGGTTCTTAAGTAGATTCATGTGGCGATCGTGACGCTTCAGCCACATTCCTATTTTTACCTTATTGCGGCTGTGACCGCTTGTTGGGCCAATCAGCGTGTGGCCTGCGGAAACGATCGTAAACTATGATACGGTATTAGGTATCAGAATTACATACACAGCGTCATACGGTCGATCACGTATCCCCGGAATCGCAAAGGAGCCTAATTCCTGGCCAAGGAGCTAAGTCGCGCGCTACTGTCGCGATTATGCCCTTGAAGAGAAGTAGGAAATCAGAAACCGATTATTGACTTCAGTGGCTTGTCGATCAAATACACTAGTTTGATTAGTTTTCGTACTCTGTAATCTCATTTCGTTTCGTGTCCAAGATGATGTAGGTGGGTTAACCCTTCAGTTAGAGATTGGACGCAAATATTGGAATTGTAGTCCATGAATATAGTCTTTAGAATTAAGTACGACGTAAATGACCCGTCAAGTGAAGGGTCAATAAAAATCGTGTTCGTACCCGTACGGAACACGAGTACGAGCTATGTAATGTAAACACATCCTGCCACCAGTAAGCATGTACTATGTAATCCATTTGTGGAGTATCTTGGCCCTTCATTGGGGCCATGTTAAGGCTTTATCACGGAGTAAGCCTCGATTCCTCATCGTTCCAGTCGCGTGTCTGCCGGTACTTGGGGCTGAGCATGTCCCCGCTCGCCGAGGAACATGCCTTTGTGTTACGTGAATAACCTGATTTCTAGTTCAATTCATGGAATGGGGTCGTTAGTGTATCGGCCGTACGAGGTACAGCTTTGATGATGTCGCACCGTATCCGTACTGAAGTGTAATATGCCCCTACTAAACAATAGGGTGCCGATCCTAGGCATCAGATCACGTCGGCACATAAAAGGAGGTGGTTCGCTCGTGTTTAGAAGATTTTAGTCTTGTGTCATCCCACATCACATTCTTCAGAACATCCTCTGCAATTGGGAGGCTATAATTACCAGCTATCCAGTTACCACCGCTGACCAAAAAAAAAAAAATAATACCAACACCATGCAGTACAGACTTATTCTTGCTTCAGCGCTACTCACCACGGCCTACGCCGTTCCTCACCCGGAAATCACACAAGCACCCGCCGTCCCTCAACGGCGAGACTTGTGGGACCAAATCGGCAGCGACTTTGGCGCCGTGGGCACCGACCTTGGAAATGCCTTCAGCGATCTTGGTGGACAGTTAGGTTCCGATTTTGGCAGCATCGGGGGCTCAATCACTTCTGGCTGGGACTCCCTCACCCACTTAATCGCTACACACACCAGCGCGGCAGCATCAGACTACAGCAAATGGGCTAGCGACGCTTCCAGTCTTGCCAGCGATGCCCATGTACAAGCCACTTCGTGGGCTGCCGTAGCCGCAACCGAGACAAATAGTGCTTCTGCCTCAATCGCATCTCAATTTGCTTCAGATGCCTCAATTATTGCAGGCAATGAGAGCAGTGCCGCTTCATCTTTGGCGTCGCTTGCTTCCAACACCGCTACCGGTATCACAGGTACTTCTACTGTGACGGGCGCCACTACCCTGACCAACTCTGCTGGTTCTGCTACGTCTACCAGCTCTTTCACTTCAACTCAGACCGGGACTACTACTACTGCTACCTCCACTTCGACTCACACTGGGGCTACTGCTGCCTCTACTTCTTTCACTGGTGCCGCTGCTGCAGCCCCCACTGGGTTGGGTATGGGGCTTGCTGGCATTGCCGGTCTTGTCGGTGTTGTTGCCGTTGCTTTGTAAAAAGGATGGCAACTGTTTGATTCATATAGGTCCGGTGTTTGATTGGCTCGTGGGGAGTTGATATGATTTATGATTTTCTTTTCTTTCGTTCTTTAGTGTTTCGATGCAATTTCCTACAAGTGTGTGTATTGGTTTGTTCAACAGTAAATGAAGATTATAATTCAAAATGGTGTGCGGTCAAAAACTAACCCATGCTTTTGTAATACTTGAAGAAACTTGAGGTATACTTGCCGATAAAGCCGGCGTACGTGATTTGTACCTGAAATCCCTTTCCCAAAAACCGCAATACAAAAGCATGCCGACTGATGAATAGTAGTTTTGTTTCATGACAAACAATTCAGAGGGTCTCCGGCATTCAAAAATCACCGCCAATTTCAAAGCATGGTGAGTACACGTGAACTCTGCAAGTGCTGAAAATTCGCAATATGAAATAGCTTATTTGAGAGCCTAATTTAGAAAATTGAAGTAGTACCTAATGCAACAGTAATGAAACAATCTCGCCTTATCCCTGAATTGTAGACGTACGAAAGTCTGCTCTCAAAAGAGGACGAGTGTAACATGATTCATGATCCAACAAAGTGCAAGATGACAACTACACACACACACACACACACATTTCACATTAATATAGAGCCTTAAAATCGTAAGTCCCATTTTCGAGGAATCGGCAAAAATTTCCATCCTGTTCAACCTGAAATAGGCATTAAATAAAAAATAAAAAAAAAACACGAATTCAGGTTATGGCTGTAGCACCTGGACCACCAGGCCTTTGATATTAAAGAAAATCGTTCAAATAATTCAGTCCTATCCCCCCATGCTTTGCGTTCATATGATCGTAGCATGGTTTACTTGTCAAGAACACTTCCAAACAAACCCAGCAAATATGTGATCCACAGCCTCTGCATGTCATATGGTTACAGCCCTCAGTCTTTTCCAGGGGCGTCGTACATTTAGGACAATCCTTGATACCAAGCTCTTTCTTTAACTTTTTCAGGGCTTCGTAACCCCCGGAAGCTTCGTCCTTGTACTCCGCACACGTTTTGCCCTCGTGCGGAACGTGACAGGATGTGCATGTCACAGTCAGGCATTTTCTGCATGTATTGAAATCGTTCGTGCTCGTAATGCGATAGATCATGCCGCAGTCTGGCTTTGGACAGTAGCGAAATATCTGCGGGTGGCGCTGGATATAGGACGCGAAAGATGCCTCTAGAACATCTTCAAATGCTCTGGACGAAAGATTTTCTTGTAGCTCCTCAAGACTGAAAACTACCTGGCATTTTCCCTTAGCAACACAACCGATCGAGAAATCCTTTTCTGCAGAGTCGGCCGCAGCGCAGAGACCCTCAAAACAGTCAATGCAATAGATATGACCGCATTTTGTAGGCACAGGATTTTCGGCTGGAGTCCAGCACACAGCGCAATCCTTCTCTGAGGCAGTATCTTGAATGGTTGTTTTCATTTCCCGCTTGTTAATGGTTCGTAATGCGGCCTCATACTCCTTTTGTGATCCAGTAATGAGAATTCTCTTTGGATTTGAGACGATATCAAAAGTGGCATTACCTTCTCCAAGTGCACGAACGATGGTCTGGAACCCGCCATTGCATGCCCATTGAAACTCCTCGGGCTTCAGTTTTATGATATGGTTCGTAGAAGACTCGGCACTTATCATGTCTGCAATGGCTGACTCTGCATTACTGCACCTCCCTGGAGGGCCGTAAAGTCTGAGCTCTCCTTTCCTCCTGTTCCGGATGACAACAACACCATGATCTTTTTCAATTCTTTTCAGCTTTCGAAATGCCTCACCGTTGTAGCTCAAGGAATGAGTCCAGAGAGGTTCCCCACAGCTCAGTGCTATAACGCCATCTAGTATCTTATCCATAGTTTCTTTAGCCGTGGCGACGTCTTTGGCCACCGAGCCTTCAATTTTAAGTACTCTGTACTGGGATGCAGGACCAGCACAAGGATATATCTTGAAATTAAGATGCTTCTTCAACCAATCTTGACTCGCCGCACGAATCTGAGATTGAACAGCACTGAAGACGATAGTTGCGACTTTGAACTTTGCAATGTTAACAAGTTGAGTACTTAGTTTCATATTATTTCCGAACGGTAGTGGAAAGTTGTCAAGTGATGTTGCAGCTTTCCTTGCATCATGTTCTTCGTAGAATCGTGCAACAGCCTTCGCCCTCTTGCCTTCTACCTCTTGCCTTCTAATTCTGTATTGGCTTGGTGCCATTCGATTGGACCAATTCGACTGAGTAAGGACATCACAGTTGCACTAGCCAGCTCGCCATCAACACTGTAAGTAGGTTGCCCTACCTCAATATTTCGAGGACGATCGTATGGTGAATGTATGGCGGAACGAATATCGTTCTCTGTTGTGCCCGTCGATAAGTCTGTAAGCATGATTGTCCAGGAATATGGATTTCTAAACCCTCCTGCGCCCTTTATCGGTGGGTTGCAGTGCACTTTCTTGTCGAGAATTCTGTAAGACGCGGAATCAAACTTATTGAAAACTCTTTTTGCAATATCTTTGCTCCCAAAGTTCAGCCATGCTGTCTTGGAGGGCTTGTGCCAGGAACATTGGACTTTCTTGCACTCAACTCTACGATAGTTTGCTCCCGAAGAAAAGCCAGCTGTAATTTGAGATGCTTGTAGCTGCGATACTATGGCATTGGAAGTGCATCCGACAGCAATTTTAGCGCACAATGCCCTTGCAGCCGTAGGATCATCAAATTTGATATCCGCGGATATAGGAGAAGCACCATTTTGCGGAGAGATTCGTACGCAATCTAGCGAGACATCGATGTCTAGTTTAGACAGAAGTGCGACAATGGATTCCGGGGAGCTATCTAGTGATATTCCTGTAATCCGAGCGGCGGAGAAGTCAGCAGGAAGAGAAATTTTGGACACTTGAGCTCCGAGTCCATATTGAACCAATGCGCCACCAATTTCTCGTTTGAAGTCATCTCGGAATCGGTTCTCCTAAAGCGTTTTAGAACTACTATAAAGCCTGATATAGCCTTGAAGAGGCATACTTCAGGGTCCGAAGGAGTCTCCACCTTCTGCTCGCTCCTATCGCTCATGTCAAGATGGGAGTAAGGGCAATTATTTCCGTTCCGACAATTACCCCGGGCAAAGTGATAGCATGCAATTTGCGATCGTGAATCCGGCGTTGCTTGCGCTAACTCAGGCTCCCTGCGCCTGAAAGCCAGCGGACTTTGCGACAACGAGTGTGTGGATTGGAGGATATTGGTAGATGGTACATCTTGAGCAAACCTTTCTGCCGGAGCGAAGACCTGCTGTTCCCTCCATGACCTTCCCTGGGAAATGTGTGAAGCTACCCGTGTGCTAGTAATTGACTTCGCATCGACGTGAGGGGCTGGCGGGGGCGCGCTGTCAGAATTTGAGACGGGTTCGTGAGAGTAACGGCAACTGTCTCCTCTCATACAGTAGCCAGCGACAAAGAATCTGCATTGGGCCATGGTGGATTAAGTGGAGCTTAGTATATAACCAACACAAAGTACTACTAGGACGAAATTTGTTAAGATGCCGAGCGGATTCAGGACGATCATACCACGTACAACATTAAAAAGAAACCCCGCTGCTAGTCCTGAAATGGACAGACGTCGTTTCGCTAAAAGTAGCGACTTTGTACAACAATACAACATATCCTTCATAAATTCATGATCGGTTGCGTACCTGCTCTATGCGACAGAGTCTGGAGAAGGTATTTACCGGTCCTCTGACTTGGCAATTGGAAGACAGCTCAGAAACAGCACCGCGGCAAAGATGCTAAACCCATAGACTGTAAAAATATGAGATGCTACCAGCCGCGGGTGAAAGACCGCGACATGAGAATATTTCAGGACGATAAATACTTAAGCCACGTATCCATCGCCTCGCTAACGCTGATAAAAGTTTATCAATCTAGTTTTCAGCCATCATATCCTTTCCTGTTCAACATGATACCTCCCTCCAGTTGCAACGTGGCCATAGCCTCACTTCCGTTCAGCAATGAGTTCACTTCCGTCGCTGTTGTCTACGCTCTCTGGTTTCTTTTCTTGCCTGTTCTTGACTAACTCCTCGGCATGCTCAATGGCTGCCCGTAACCTTTCGTCTGGATAAGCCCTTTCCACTTCTGAAGCTGACCTGGTTCCGCCAGTCGTGCGTTGATTAACATCTGCTCCAGATTCAAGGAGCAGTTGAGCCATTTCGTCGCTACCCACATAGGCTGCAGCCCATAGAGGAGGATATGATACAACTTTGTATATATCATCTATCGGAGCCCCTGCTTCGATAAGGGCCACTGCTATGTCGATATGTCCGTGAATGATTGCAGCGTAGAGTGGGGAATGCTCTTCCATGACCGTCACTTGACTGACATCGAATCCAGCTCTTAATAGCAGCACCGCGGCGTCCCTGCTTTGTACACGTACTGCTTCGCAAAGTGACGAGACTGTCAAGAACAATCTCCGGTACTTTTAGATCAAAACCTCTCCCAATCAGTTGCTGAGCAACCGCTAAATTGCCCATTTCCGCCTCTTGGTATAATTTGGGATAACCATATTCCCCGCTAAATCTGAAACGTCGATCTGAATATCTTGAAAGAGCATTCTTCAAGGATTGAGTATGTTCAGTCTTTATTGATCTGTGTAGGAGAGAAGTATGGTCCTCGGGTAATCCGACCTCGGTGCCCAGTCCTTTAGAAACAATGTCAGAAACAATATCTTTCAGTGGTAATATGTAAGCCTCCGAGATGGCTGGGCATGCGGCAATGAGTATGCCTAGAACATGGTCGCCTTTCTCATCTAGAACCCATGATCCACATTGCCCGCTCTCAAGTTGTCTAGAGAGATAGTCTATACACGGCAAGCATTTTGTGGGTCTGCAATACTGAGAGTCGACACCGATTGGACACTCTTCCCTTTCAGTACAGCGTACCGAGAGGGAACTAGTAGATCTGCTTGACTTTCGGGCATAGACACGGCTATGTGTGAGGGATAGTGAAAATTCCACGAATGTTCTGACTGCACTGTCACCGCGTAGTTTGCGGTCCAGCTAATTGCCGGATCGAGGCTAATAAGAGCGTAAACAAAACAATGCGCATTTCCGGCAGGAATATAACGCACGGTTCCAATCTCTCACAGGGAGCCACTTGCGGATTCACTTGATGAAGTAACTACTGATCGAATCAGCCCGGAACTTTAATTTGAAGGCCTCTATAGTACAGACTTAGGGAAGGTGCAAAAACTTGCGGCGCCGTGCCCTCATAGATATCCAGCTCCGATAAGTCCAAAGCCAGCTCTTCTTCCGGCGTCATATCGTGGCTTCGGCTTTCTTCAAACATGTGTGCTACAGTAATACCGTACAATTTATTGTCAATTTCGAGTATTCCTCCCAATGTTGCAGTGTTCGAGGAAGAATTCCAAGTTGAAGTTCTGATCCTAACGCCTGTCGGACTTGCGGGAAATCGAAGACTTGCGCACAAGACGTGAAAACCGGACTCCTCGTCTTGTGCATAAGTACTACTTGGAAATGCATGTATCATATCATCTTCTTCCTCCATAAGACGCTGAACCCTTGCGGTAAGATGTATAAATGCTCTACCCCACCCAACCTTTGATAGCACACCATGTTCAAGAATTACCCTGCGCGATTGACTACCGAGGTATTTGCAGTCGCAAAGTATGACAGCGTGGGGAGTAGCATGGTCTTCATCCGGGCCGACCATATAGCAGCGCAAGACGTAAGATGGAAAATTGGACGATTGTTTGGAGCTTTTGGGTTTTAGTCGGTGTTTATTCTCGACCAGGATTTCCTGTAATCGTTGATTTAAACCATTCGTATCAGACCATATCTTGTCCACAACATCCTTGACCTGCAAAAACGTGACATTTTCGCCAAAATACTTGTATTTCCTCATGCGATATATTTCTTCGCCGAGAGAGGCTCGGTATTCAGGATTTGTTCGCTTGTACCCGATGGAAAACATTTTCGTGGGCTTCAACCGAGATAATATTGGCACAATCCATGCGTTGAACAAGAGAACATCGTTGGACACTGTTTAGATCTTCCTCCATCTAGCCTTGCAAACGCAGCAAGGTAGAGACAGACGCAAGGCTGCCCAATGATGGGTTTGCATTTGCCGATGACAAGGCTCCGAAAGACCACACAATTAGAGAGCAATTCAGCCTCGTTGGATCACACGGCTTAGATTTCGCCATCTTTTGCCCCTCATCAAATATAATACTGCTTTCATCTCCAACGCAATTTCAACCGTGTCATGTCTGTGGTATCATCAAACCATCAGGGCATATTCAACGCTCTCTGCGGACCTGATAACAAGACGACCAAACATCTGATATCAGAGCTCTGGCCATGTCGATTCCAATTTTCGGAGAGTGCTTTGAATGCGATCTCGCACCATTGGAAGAATCAAGTCATCTTTGAAAACACCTTAGAGCATATTATAAGCTCAGTGAATGAAATGAAGACTGTTGCTAACATCATAAATCATAATCCAACAATAAGGAAAAACGATTTAGTTCAACATATCCAGTCGCAGTTGCCAAACTCGAAAGACAACGACCCTATTATGATAAATTCTATTGAGTTAGTCACACGCTTCTTTCTTATGTTAAATATCCAGCCCACCTCGTCTGCAAGCGCCCAAAGCCTAAGTACCTCAGTACTGTGGCCAGACACAAGGCCACTAGCAGATGTTCTCCAGCCCTGGTTTCCACAAAGACCATACCCACCGACATCACAAGTCAAGAGGCATATTCGAATATTGAATGTTTAAAATCTGGAGAAGATTGGCGGGTTCAGCATACAATGGACCGATAACCTTGCAGAGCATCTGATGTTCGAAGATAACACGATTTACTTGTTTCACCACGTGTCCCTGTTACACTGTATAAAAGAATCTGTAAAAAAGTACATTACTCTACTCCGTTTGTGTGTGCCTGACTGATTATGAAGCAGGAACCTGCTACCCGCGTCTTTCTTCGAGGAAACACTTGACAGCCTTTCCCTCCTGATCCCACGCAGCAACCGATACTGCGCTCTTTGGTTCAAGAAACAGCAGAAGAACCATTTTCTCGATTCTGCGATGTTAGACCTTAAACCGGCTTCGCGGGATATATCACATTACTCATTTTGGTGGGAACGGCTTCAGATACTGGAGGAAGAGTTCACCGAGTCAGAGCCCAGAACGGTTTCCCAGTGGTGGTTTGATAAGAGGAAGCGGGTTCAATGGTACACCTTCTGGGTCGCCATTTTGGTGTTGTTTCTCACTGTCTTGTTTGGTGTAATTCAAACTGCGACAGGCATTATCCAGGCTTGGGCGTCCGTACAGAGCATGAAGAGCACGAATTGATTAACGATATGTCAAACTGGCGCGGCTTAGAACACAATTCAACCCTTTGAATGTTATAGGTCTTCAACAAGCTGCACAGTCTGTGTGCGAGTATACCAACTCCATCAGGCTGTCTCGGGGCTTCATTTACGACACGTTATATAATGAGTGAATGATCTCTGGTTAATAGTACTACCAATTTCGCTACGTCGTATCTATAAGTCTTACCCAACAACGGGCTCGCACCACTTCTTATGCGATTTTTATACCACTATGGTATGATTTGGGGGCTTTATCGAAATAAATCTATTAATAAATTTCGATTCATCGATTTGTATTACATTTACAGCTTCTCTTTCTTATATAATCGAACTCTGGAGGACATAGTTATGGATCCTTTCAATCGGCTGATGGCTTCTCTTAGACGTCATGACTATAATCCACCCCACTGCAATCTTATCGTCAATTATTCTATCGTCTGGCAGCTTGCGACTTCGTTGTGGGGCTCTATTATGGCTAACAGACAGACGACAGATGTGTTCCCAGTTTGAGCGACTGTATTCCGTTTGCGGAAATGCGACCGACCCACAGTGTGTTCATTTACATATGATATTGACCAATCAACCAATAGTAATAGAAAATTATAGAAGAATGAGTCTAGACTGTCTCATAGTAGTATAAGAACGCGCTTGAGAATAATGGCTCGTGCGGTTGACGGCCTCTGTGGGTCGTCTGGAGAAAAATCGGTTTTAGGGCTGAGTTACCGATTGGGAAATTTTCGAATCATGACGGGACGACCTCATGTGCAGGCAGTAGAGGCCGCTTGACGGTATTCTATCGTGATTTATTATCGCATTTGACTAGAGTGCTCGTTAATTGTGTAGGCATAATTAGGAAGACAACTATAAGTACGGTTCGCTTTGTTTATCAACACACTCTTCGATTTCGTCGAATGATTGTTTTGGTTCCCTGTTCACTGATACAGTTTAAATAAGTACAGGGATATCCCAACATGTGTTGGTCTACACTCAAACAGTTAGGAGCCGGATTGCGCAGTATATGGAGCAGATCATGTACAAATGGCACCAAGCTCTTATCGACTGACTGTGGATATGAATGTAATTGGATGTTAAGTGTATATACACTGGCCGTTCTGGGAAGTGGTTCCTTATCCAGATGCAGAGTCATGACGTGTGGTTATTCGTAGTTTATCAGATTGTTACATTCTCGTAAGTGGGATCAAAGCACATTTAAAGATACTTTATAAAGTCTTCAGCCCTGCTGCTTACATCCTTGTTCTCAATTTCATCCTTTTGGTTGAATCCTTGTGCCACCAAATCAACTGACGGATCTACCCCTAAAACCCAGCACCAAAACCTACCCAGTCAAAGAACGATCAAGGATACCAATATCAAAATGGGAGTCCTCAGCTCAGTTCACCGTCGCTCCACCCAGACGGATGGAGGTATATCCCACCGCTCTACAAGCCGTCAACCAGCAGCGCAACTTCCCATGCTCAACATAGCCGACAATGGCCGCAATAATCTTGTCGCCGTGATCGGTGAATTTGTGGGCACATTCTTGTTCCTCTTTTGGTCTTTCGCTGGCACTCAAATCTCAAATACGCCCATGCCCCCACCGGGATCGTATCCTAATACATCCAACTTGTTGTTTGCTTCGTTAGCGTTTGGATTTTCGTTGACGGTCAATGTTTGGGCTTTTTATCGTGTTACGGGTGGATTGTTCAATCCTTCGGTAAAGTCGATTCCAGTTTGTGGTTAGAGCTTAGCTAATCCCCAATGATAGGTTACATTAGCTCTCTTCCTTGTCGGCGGTCTCCCAGCAATGCGCAGTGTCTTTATTGTGATTGCTCAAATCTTGGGTGGTATCTGTGCTGCCGCTGTGGTATCCGCTTTATTCCCCGGTCCCCTGAACGTCGCAACCACTTTAGGGGGTGGTACAAATACTGCCCAGGGTCTCTTCATTGAGATGTTTCTTACTGCTCAGTTGGTCTTTGTCATCATTATGCTTGCTGTTGTGAAGCACAAGTCCACCTTCTTGGCTCCTATTGGAATTGGTTTGACTTTCTTCTTGACTGAGCTTTGCGGTATGTCCCCTTTCATCCTGACTGCATTCTAGTTTAACATGACTCTAATTCGTTTCAAGGCATCTACTTCACCGGTGGCTCCCTAAATTTTGCCCGCTCTCTCGGCCCTGCTATCGTCAACAGAAGCTTCCCTCACTACTTCTGGATCTACTTCCTTGGTCCTCTGCTCGGATCTGGTCTCGCATCTGGTTTCTACTACCTTCTGAACAAGATGCGTTACGAGACCTGTAATCCCGGTCAAGATGCTGATAGTATTGAGACTGGACCCACAAAGGAAGGAAACTTATCTTCTTCCTTTGACACCGGTGTCCCCAGTACATATGACGGTGGCGTTAGCAGTAACGGTGTCACCGGAAATGTCAACGGAACAGGCCGCGCCATCAATGGACATCAGAGGAATATTTCCGAAGCTACTGCTGTCAGCCCTGGAGGATATGCCGACACGACTGATGGATTGCATAAGAACGATGCCGCTCTCTCCTCCACAGGTCATGGCGAATATCAATCTGCCACCAATACAGCTGCGGGCCAATATGGAAATACAACCGTGAATCAGACTCCAGGTACATTCAGCAATCAGTCAATAGGGAACCCGCGCAATCCGTTGAATCCGGTCCACGAGAGAGGTGAAAGTGGTCATATTAACCAGTTTTAAACTGGGGCTGAGTGGTTGAGCAAGAAATATTGGTGGTTTTGATCAACATCTGATATGTATCAGATTTGCTAAAAGTGTGAGAAGTGTGCGATTGTGAGCGATTCGGAGGTGGTGCAGAAATAACAGGCTTCCAAGGTTATGAAGGGGTTCCTACTTTGATGATACCTTAATACACATAAGAGCTGATTAACAAATACAGTCCTTCTAAAGTGTATTCCGGAGTAAATCAAATAAACTTATACCATCTATCAGCCGGGAGGCATGAATTAATGTGTAGTGCTCTCCATGAATCGAATGTTACAGAGGATTATATTACCATGTATAAAATGCGTAAATTTTTGTTGAGTTATGTGAAACATGGAGATGACAAAGTGGCGTTACGTAGTCAACAAAAGTCGAACTCTGTAATCAAATCGATTCTAGGTAGAACCCTGACTTGATCATTCTTGGAATATTGGTAGGCGAAGCTCTATCTATTCCGCGTTCCTACCCGCCAGCTACTTCATCTTTTCATCAAAACATAAATCTCCAGAGAGCACATAATTCAAAGCCCCAAACTGCTGTGGTCGAAACGGCTCATCAATAGATGTCTAACTGCTATCGTCTTCGATTCGCGCACGCGCTTCAGCAATCAGTAGCATTTGAATAATTTCTCGCATCGAACTTCCAAAACCCCCTGGCATCATGGCATAGTCCAATGCTGTATGCCCATCTAAGTCTCGGGCAGCGATGTCGAACGGCTTACCGCTCTCAAGAATTGCGCGGACTGTTCTTACTTGCCCCTTTATAACGGCGACGTGAAGTGCTCGGATGCCGAAAGTGTCTTCGTGGTTGAGATCAGCACCGGCTTGAATTAAAGCATTCACTGATGCGGATGGCAACATGAGTTCACAGGCGAGTTGCAGTGCTGATTGGTTAGTCGTTTGATGTAGGATGTTGGGGTCAGCGCCATGCTCGAGCAGTAATAGTATATTGTGTTGATTTTTGGTCTCGATCGCCCTTATCAGTGGTGTCCTGCCCTGATAGACTTCATTGACTTGACTGCCAAGACCTGCTTTGAGAAGATATTTGAGAATTTCCACATCCACATCCGCATTCTCAGCCGCGAGATACAGAAGACTTACTCCCTCTGACCGGAGTGTGTCAAGTGTAGCTCCTGCATCTATAGCGCACTGTAGGGCTTGCATGTTGCAGGATGAGCAAATTTTTCCGAGCACGCCTCTCTGATTCACGTAAGCTCCATTCTTAATGAGAAGACAGACATGTGGGCTCATGCCGGATTCAGTTGCTAAAGCCAAGGGAGTTGTGTTAGGATCATCAACATCAGATAAACTAGGATCTGCACCATAGGAAAGTAGAAGTTCTATCATCTCATATGCTCCCGAGCTATTTTCTCCAAGGGGTAGTGGCCATCGTACAGAATTAGCCACTGCTCTTCCAGGCAACCTGTAGAAGATCACCGCAAAATTTAGAAGCCTTTTGCCTTGAATATTGTATGAATTTGGATCGATGCCATGATCTAGAAAACTGTGGGCAACATTCAAGCGACCATAGGACACTGCTTTAATGAGTAGGCTCCGACGTTTCCAAAATAGATTCATTCGTTCCATATTGATAAGAGTCAAGAGGCCATGGCCACGATTGGCTCTGAACTTTTTGTAATCATCAGACGTTGGACCGGCTACTCGTAAAGCCTCTTTGTGGCAGGTATCCTGGAGAATAGCCCAATTTCGATTGGAAATCGACGCAAAATTACACAGGTCTTGAGTCTCCAAGTAATCCGCCACCATGTATAGCAGATCGCAAGGAAGGGCAGCAAGTGTGGAATCCATTGGGCGACATGATCGAAGAAAAATAGCTGTCTGCTCCTTCAACGCTGCACGAGAGTACGATTTGAGTAGATCACTCGACATAATGTCGTACTTAAGAGTGATGGATTCGGCTGGAAGCCAAGAAAAGAGTTGCAGTATAGCTGAGGATAAAATTGCTAATAACAATGACAATGGACAAGGAACGAGGATGAGATATGATCGATGCACCTGGGGAAGGGAAATTCTCATTTATAGGCTACATGGTCCTAGGTGGCTTGATAATTAGTCGGTGAGTCGAAAAGAAACACTTAGAAAAAATACAATATTATTAAGTATTTAAAGCAATATCGACAGCCAATCTATGGAAATGAAGTGGGAGAAATGAGAAAAATGGAAGACTCCGTCTAATAGGGCTATACGGAAGAGTTTATCTGTTTATTAAAGGATTTCATTACTCTTTAAGCCACTTGACACTGCTCACTGCTTATTATCATTCACTGGCTCGACTCAGTATCCCTCTTGTCTTTTCACCTCAGGATATACAGGAGATCTCCGCCCATACACAATCGATTCCCTACGAAGAGTTCCTGAATTATAAGCTTATTGAAACACGTTCAAGAACATCAATAGTATGAAAAGTTTTTCTTCTCATTGTACTCTAAATTTTCTTTATTATAATGCGAGGTAAAACACAAATCTTTGAATCTTTAATTGATTGATGTAGAACTGAAAGCCATATCAGCATAGGCCGAAAATAAAGAGTTGAATTATGGGGTATTATATTTATCAATCATGGACTCCAACAATTAACTCATTGTCTTTGTTGATTATTACCAATCCTACAAGTTACGTCAATATCAACGCTATATAATTTCTTGCTGTGATGGCGTGCCTGGTATGTTGCTAGCGGGCTGATGTCAATAGCCATTTCGTGTATGTAGCCTTCAGCTCTTGACAGCCAATGAATTATATTCTTTAAGCTAAAGGATATAGAATTAAGGTACATAGAAAGTTCAAGATTCTTCAGCCAACATCTTCACAAACTGCTTGCCCAAATCATCTGCGGCCAGCGGATTTCCACCGGTAACAACCTCTCGGTCCACGGTGATATATCCCAGCTTCTCCCTTGCACCTTCAACCATTTTGGCTCCGGAATCTCTCAAGGTAGCCTCTACTTTCTTGATCTCTCCACCCAGCATAGTCTCCATAACCTTTTCTTCCGCGTCACTCCAGCTTGTGAGTTTGTAGCCCTTATAAGCGAACTCTCCTCCGCCGTTGGGAGTGGCCACTAATTTTGTGCTTAGAAACGCGTACGGCCCATGGCATATTGCTGCAGTAGGCTTCTTCTGTTGATGGAAATGATTCAAAATTCGTCCTAGCTCTGGATCATCGCCCAAATCTTGCAACGGTGCGTGTCCACCAGGAATAAAAACTCCGGCGAAAGAGTTCAATTCTTCATCGCTGATGGTCTTAAAGGGACGAGGAGAGTCAAATCCATTCTCACGTTTCATGCGCTCAATAAGCGCATTCTCGCGTCGACGCTCGTAAAAATTTCCCGCAAACGCCAGGAGGCTTTCACTGTTTGGGTCGGGGACTGGCTTTTTGCCCTTGGAAGAAGCAAATGTGACCTCGTAGCCGGACTCGAGGAGCTGAGTGAGTGGTTTTGCGAGTTCCATCAGAAAGAAACCGGTGGGTTGTTGAACTTCTTGGCTTTCTGTGCTGTTCCCGGCGGGCTTTTTCATGGGAAAGGAGTGGGCATCGCTGAGGATGATCAGGACTTTCTTCGATGCCATTTTTTCAGTGAATGGTTGACGTAAAATAATAGCAAATCTGCAATTAGACGTGAGATGATTCATTTTTTGCTAGAAGTCATTCAGATATCAAGTTGAGTAGTTATACTGCAGTTGGTGCCTGTGACGTCGCCATGACACAAAAATAGCACATGATCGCGCAAACCCTAACGATACATCTCTTCAGTCATCTCTTCAGTTTATATTTGGGGACTTGACATAGAATCTCATTATAAGTATTAGAGATAATGGCGTATGAAGTAGATTGCGAATGTTGACATCATGTCCAGTTCAAGTATTATTGAGTCCCCACCAAAATATACACTAATCGAACTACCAAATACAATAGATACTATTAACGAAGAGCATTCAACAGCGCCGGGGCTACTCAAAGAATTTAACATCAACTTAGGATTTTATCAGGTGTAGTAACCATTACGATGCTCTTCTGGAACTTGAGCACTGGTGCGATATAAAGCTATATAATGTTTGCCCCTGCATATACGTCTCGAAAACCCTTTTGAAAAGTCAGTTGATAAGTAACTGACAATACTTAGATACTGATGGATTATTATTAAATTCATAAGACACACATATTAAGCAGCTTTGGGTATTAACATCGAGCACAAGTAGCCGTATGACCCTTGAAAAATGTTGAGTATATGGTCATATCAGACGAGAAGTTGATTAGTCGCAAGTTATCATCATCAATATTCCCGATGATATGCAACCCCGGTATACAGACAAGGGAATTTATTCAGCTTTGAGTTCACTCTCCTTGACCTCCTCCTTGACCTCTGTAGTGTGCAAATCCTCATTAGCCGCTCTGTCCACCAACCCCAATTCCAGATGAATCTGGTCCATTCTCTCCTTATCCGACGCTGCCACACCTTGACTACCGAAGATGACATCCATCTCCTCGAGTGTGAGCTGTTTGGTTTCCGGCACGAAAATCCATACAAACACGGCACCCAATAGCGTCAGCAACCCGAAGAAGAGGAATGTACCATATCTCATATGTGTGATCATATCCGGTGTCACTTGACCAACAATGAAGTTATTCATCCAATTGGAACTGGCACCAAGGGCGATTCCGTAAGGGCGAGCACTTAGTGGCCAGACCTCGGCGACAATGATCCATGCACATGGGCCCCAAGACCAACCGAAATTTGCGGCGAAAAGCCAGACCATGACAATGGCAGCCCAACCGGCGGCGTGGTGTGTTGGCCATTGGTCTTGGTTCTTTGCGAAGATGACGGCGATGATGAGATGGTTAACGCCCATTGCAACGGCGCCGGCAATGAGGACAGGTTTGCGACCAATTCGGTCGACGTAAACCATCATCGGTATAGTGGTTAAGAACATGACTACTTCCGTTAGCTTGTTGCAATATTTAGGGAGAGGATCATGAGACATACCGATACCGACAACACCAGTGGCTAGCAAGGAAGTCGTGTTGTTGGACAGTCCCAACGCACCAAAGATACTTGGTGCATAGTACAACACGGCGTTAATACCAGTCCATTGCTGGAAGAACATAGTAACCGTGGCGACGATGACACGACGGAACATAGGCACGGTCTTGAACAAAGAGCCGATAGCGACAAATTGGAGCTTGAAGGTATTCCACGCAGTCTGCTCCCGCAAATGAGGGAATTTCTCTGCGGTAGAACGCTTCTCAAACATTGACTGAGCCTTGATCTCTAGGAATTCGAGCTCGATAACCTCATCCATGGCGGTTGATTCGCCGCTTCCGCCGTGAAGCATAGCAATAACACGACGAGCTTCATCTTCACGGCCGTGATGTACAAGCCATCGAGGAGAGAAGGGCATGAAAATCATACCAGCGAAGAGAACAACGGCAGGAACAAGCTGCAGGCAAAGAGGGACTAGCCAGGCTGCATCGCTTTGTCCTTTACCTGTACCACCAATATAGTTTGTGCCATAGTCGATCCAGAAAGAAATTAAGATTCCGAATTCGATGGAAAATTGCTGAAGACTGACTAGTAAGCCGCGGATTTCAGGAGGAGCACATTCGGCGTTGTCTACATCAACATTAGTTGGAGCATAAGAAATGAGGTCTGTATCTCTTACACATAGGCACAATCATGCTGCAAAATTCAAGTCAGCTTCAGTCTCATCGATTTATTCTGACAGGCAGCTTAAGGAAAGTACTTACGATAACGAACCAACACCCATACCAGTAATGAATCGACCAGCCAGAATTGAATTGGCACCCGACGATGACACAGCTGTGCATTGAATAACAACACCCAGAATGAAAATAGCAGTATTGATCAAAATCGCATATTTACGGCTGAGCACCTCAGCCAAAAATCCCGAATAGAGCGTCCCGAACCAAGCACCCAATTCCAAGATCGACGTCAGCCAGCCCTTCTTAGTGGAATTGGTTGTGTAATCGCCCATATGTTCACCGAATGCGGTCATGGTCAAGACACCTATCACAAATCAGCAAGGCGAATACCATATACATGGTATCATAAAGCGTACCGCTAAAGACACCCTGATTGTAGCCATACAACAATCCACCTAGACAGGCAAACATGGCGATTCCGACGACACGCAAGTTGTGGAACGCAGCCAGTGGCCCAGACGAGCCGGCCAGCGCCATACGTCGCTTGAGAGCGACATCGTCGGTCTGTGAGGCAATAGCAAGCGGCATAATGGCAATTGACCTTTTATTGAACTGTTAGCATTAAGCTTTGGTGGCTCAAGACAAGAAAAGAAAATTAATGGGAAAGTAGGGAGTATAAAAGCTTACACAAAACTCAGTAGCCTTGAACCTTTCTACTTTTTGTTCGAGAATATTTCACGCATCAGATGACTCACAGGACCTGGGAGTCTATTTATCCTATACAGCATTGGTATTATGAGTTTTGTCATACAAAACAATTTTCCCGGCCAGACCTTGACTTATCCGGGGAATATTTTACACTGGGGGCTTGTGCCCAGCCATCCAGGAGCTGCCATGACCTCGTATATGAAACGGCGAAACCACTAAACAGCTCACCTGCAGCTCGTGTCTGTGCATCTCCAGCATCCAAACACGCGTGAAGACCAAAGAAGCAAGATCGTCGCATCAATTGCTGTGGAGAGTATGGCTGACGTAGCCCATTTAGCCTGAATACAGGCCCAGCTACCACGTTCGACTTCTTCCGGAGGCATGTTAGAGCATCGATTGGTTCATGTGGGTTTCCCCGCGCCTTTTGGGTCTGCAATTTCTGTTTTGGATCTAGTTTATCCCTTTTCATTCGCACAGGTAACATGACCACTAGATTGTCTGGACTTGATTCGTCCCCGTGGGGAAAATTAAAGTGAGCTAGCGAGATATTTTCTTGTCGGCTAAATAGAAGGGTCATAAGCCGTTCGCGACCTCCTCGTAGCCGCATGGCAATACTCTGTGCGGCAGATGTGGAGATCGTACGTTTGTTTTTTTTTTTGTTAAGGCCAATAAGTGTAATAGCCTATGACACCCACGGCTACTAGAAAAGATCAACTACCGGGCTAGGAAAGTATGAAGTATCAGTCTACCGGCTAGATCGAGTCATCACTGCGGTAGTAGTCAGTCAACAAAAGCGGCTAAAAACCTCGTAGTCATACAAGCTTTGACCCCTATCGAATGAGAAATAACATAAAGTGTGCTTACCAGGTGCATTTCTAAATCAAGATTATTGCTTGTCCTCAAAACACTAGGTTCGGCAAAAATCCGAATAGTGAAACTAAGATCAGTCTTCTATATATTTACAGCGAACTTATCTCTGGAGACCTTCTCCAGAGTAGAAACCAGGCATATACCATTTGATTAGATTTTAGAGGTAAGACGAGTTATTGATGAGTTGTGCGAGGATAGTCGTCTAAAGATTGACTTCAGCAGTGCTTTAGCACCCTCTGCACGATTGGCACCATTTCTCGTCATATTCCCCCAATATGCCCAGACAGTAACATTTTACTCTACTTGAACAAAACTCAATCTGCAAAACCAATTCAATAGCGCCGATTCAGAGATGCAGCAGCCAGACAAGATCTTAAGGCAGTAACCGGCGTACATGCTGGAACGTCGTGTCGAGCTTGGGTTCCCCGGTAATAATTTCTAATCATCAAAAATAATCGATACTGACACTAGCTGGGATGATGACATAGTTAGTGCTCCTTCTAGATTTCTTCCATCAGGTACTCAATGCAAATGGCTCAATTCCCAGATAAATCATTCATGTCTTCATAGTTTATGACAAGTTCCCGAGAACGCTTGACTCTCGCTTCATGAACCTTTGAAACCAATTGAAGGATTTGAGCTGGATCAATCAGTGTTTTAGTGCTGTAATGTGAGCATTCTTGTTCTTTTGTACATTAGACCCAAACAATTCCAAGGTTTCGTTGTCCTGCGAAAAATCCTTGTATGTAGTCGGTTTACTGTGCTTATAAGTATTATCGTTCACCACATAATTCTGCAGTTCTAGCTTAAATTTGCATCAGGGTCCAATAAAGTAATTGCATGGGATTTGTTAGAGTACCTCTTTGCATTAGCGTACTATTCATCAAGAAGCGTCAATTTTACATATAGATATCTCGCAACTTCCTAAAGCCGATTGACTTAGGCTTCAAATGTTAGGAATTTGCCAAGATACACGCAAGCATCAGTCTAAGTATTGGCAATTTTGTTCCCCCTTTTACAGGAAACCCCGCATTCTCCTACTTTCTTCGAATCTTTCCGATTCTTCTTCACTTTTCCCCCTTGCCATTCGCATCAGTCTCTCCAGATGGAAAGCCATTCGGCACTTTCACCACTTTCACCACTTTCACCACGAGACCTGGGACGGGCCCTGGTCATCGAACGATTTTCCGGTCGGTGAAAGCAAAAAGAAAATTTGATCAGAAAATTCGCCATCTAATATCGAAACCGCGGTAGGAAAACACCAAAAACGAGGTTGTGCGATTTCTACACAAAGAACTCACATCTCAATGGCCATGGGGATATACCTCTACCGTACCATCTACACCCCAGAATTTGACCAACACTGGGATGCTCTTCTCGAAGCTATTATTGAGAGTTCCTGCTGAGGCTTAGACTTGGATCGCTTTGACGGAGGCCTATCCCGAATCTTCAAGGATCGATACTGCCTACTAGTTTTCAATGATCCTACTCAATCCGATGGTGCAACTCTGGACGACCTCTGTCGGCATTTTGGAGTGTTTCGGGAGAGTGAAACCAATGGCACCCAGGAAGTTCGATTTTGGTGGTGTCTAGTTATCGATGAAGGTGCTATACAGTTATCATCCACAATCTATTTCGTCTACGGTGGTTGACTCCAGCTACCGAGGAGGCAGCAACTGCAATACGCAATACTATCTCGGATATTTTTCCGCTTATATCTGAGTGATCTCTGGAGCCTTACTCGTATCGGGTACGCTCTCGGGCTGGACGATGTCTGTGGAACAATGAAAGAGCCTGATGACGTTTCCTGGGTTGATTCTGATATATATCAATACTAACATGGCGAATATGAAATATTGACTGTAAGAGCAGATCGACTGAATGTTCATGGCTGGCTTGTTGGCCCCTGAAATATATTTCAAAGCCATCGCGATGACCAAATCCTTGTAAGTTTTATCTACACGTGGTCGGTGAGATCACGCTTTATATGCATTGCCATCGACCTTCGGAGTCCTCGGATGGTGACAAGTACTGCAGCCTCGAGCTTGGCGCCCTTCTGTGGAAGCTACTCGCTCTCGAAGTCCGTCCGCCGACCCTTCCAATGAGGCTGGCTGAAGGAGCGGGCTTAGATTGAAATATTTCACGATGATTGGTTGCCACTGTCTATATCTTATGTTGCAGACTGACGCAGCTATCCAATGTCGGCCATACTTATCATCATTAGATGGCGCCGTGTATATACAGCATCATCAGACGGCAGGGCGAAACGTATGGAGGGAGGGGTGGGGGGGTGGCTGCTCCAAGATTTCAGTGGCACAATGAAAAAAGCGGGTTACAAAATGGGGGACATTTCAGCATGATTTACGAAATCATTCACTTATTCTCCAGTGCAGTTTGGCGAAGCTCTCGTATTTGAATATACCTCAAGGATTGATGGAATGTAAAGCCCGTCGCTTGCTACTCGGTAAGAGTTAAATGGGAAAGTCTCACTGTAGAGGAAACCAAGGATAATCACGATATATCCTATTAGCGACAAGTGGAATTGGTCGTTGAGGAATCGGTGGCCAGACGAGTTTATGGAATATCTTTGATCAACTAACTAGACATAAGAGATGTTATAGTATAGTATGACGCCGCTAGCGAGGATGTGCCACGTCCAAAGAATACTTGTCAATTACGTGAGATTAACGGTTAAGGCCCGAGAATCTCCAGCAGTATCCCATACTAAGCTGGCCCGTTCCTTCATTTGGAAGATGGTTACTACAAATCTCAATTCAACATGTACAAGGCACCTTGGTCCTTCATGTTTGTAACCTCTTCAGCAAAAGCACTGTAATACTTCCACAAGAAAGGATGTTTATCGGTATTAGCAGATGAATTTACATAGTCTCATGAAGTCAGATGATCAAGGCATCGAAGAATTGTTTAAGAGGATATCAAATATCGGCAAAACATTTAAGACTCGAGTATAGGATTATACCTTCGTGATAGCTAGTAAATACCTATAGCCAACAGCAAAAATTAACATATTCCCACGCTTGCAAAAGAACCGAACGCGTGTGCGAAACACAGTAACCCAAACAAACTCTTTCTAAATATCCAGTCTATCCAAATAAGCCATAACAAATGAAAAACATTTTTGAGATATCCGAGTGTATAGAACCTAGAGCCCCGGAAGGATCAAAAAAGAACAAAGCGAGATCACTGGGGGAGTGAGGATAAAACCGAACGCCAAGCTTTAACGAGTCTATCAATTAGCAACATTACATCCCAAATATTTGGGGGTCGTAAATTATTTTTTGGGTCGTCTCTTCATCAATTTCAAATGTCAAGACTATTTTGAGCATGTAGTAGGATTTTGTGAGCTGACTGAAATGGGCTGTTCCCCAAGAGCGCATAGTCGGAAGATGTGGCGCGGTTTTGCGCCGTTTTCTTCGTCAAGGTAGTCGACAATAGCGGAGTCTAATTTACTTGTTAGAAAAACGTTGCGTGTGTATCGAAGGAGAAAAAAGGACTTACGTATTGTTGACCGGTTGTCAAACATGACTATAGTACGAGGCTGCCATCGCACACGGGCCTGGAAGTCATGACCGGTTATGAGATGTTGCATGAGAAACTCTTGCAAAACTCTAAACTCGGGCTCTTTCAGTCCCTCAATTTTGGTGATGAACTCTCCATTGATGAAGAGACATTTCTCGCCAGTCACGGGGTGCACGCGGACAAGTGGGTGGATGCTTTCCACGGGATCTTTGCGCACTAAGCTTCCAGTTAACTTAGCGTGGGCAATCATTTTAGCAGAAGTGTGGACTGCTTTTAGATTGTCGATGAAAGATTGGAAAGTGGGGGACAGTCTCCTGCAGAGATGCTGGTTAGCTTCGATCTCCCCCAGTCTAAACGTGGACTTCGGCAGCCTCCGAAGAAACTTACTTGTATGCAGCGTCTGTGGCGGCAAAGACGGTGTCTCCACCGACATCGGGACCCTGGAGCAACCCAAGCATGACATAGGCCGGAGGCTGAATCTCGTAGCTGACATCCTGATGCCATAATGTTGTGGTTGTACGTTGCTCCAAGAAGCGGTTGATCTCATCTAAATTACCGTCTCGGTGAATGATATGGAAACCTGGGTATCCCTTCATGGACCCGGAAATGGGTTGATAGTTCGGCTTGCCGAAATGTCGCATGAAAGCATATTGCTCCTCGGGGCCAGCATCGATAAGATCCTGCTCGGGAAAAGCGACAACCTTGCGCTCAGCGATAAACAATGCAAGCTCATCTTTGGCGGCATCGGAAAGCTTATTCAATTGCACACCCTCGACTATACTGCCAATGCACGGTTGGATGTGCGACACTTTGGCAGCAGACAACAAATTCGGCTTAGACTTGTCCTTGACCCGGAGAGCGGGGTCTTGGTAGTCGAACGAGGGTAGCGGGTCAAACCAGACCTTGTCCCAGGTGGGCAGGTAATGAGAATATTTGACATTCTTTTTTGTCTCCTCGGAAACACTGACGTAAGGAATATTGATATCGTAGCTTATCGGCTTTTCAGCCTTGGTGAGCGTGACTGTTTGAGACATTGGTGGGAAAAGGCGATTGGCCGTGATGGATGCGGTCGAGCCCAGAGGGGAGGCACGGTAGTGAGGGATTTCTCTTTGGGAAAGAAAAGATGAATAAAAGAGCAGGCGAGTTTACCGCGCAAAAAATAAAAATTTTCGAGGAACAAAAGTTGGAGCGAGTCTTGTGACGTCCCCATGGGACTATAAATCCCATTGATGCCACCTCACTCCTCAAAAAATTGTGAAACGAACAAGAAAACGTACTATCTGTTAGTATCCATCATACATCCCCACTATCAGCACAATACGATACTAGGCTTGCATTGAGTTGGATCATTATGCCGAAAACGATGTATCTTGTGCCCACTTTCAAAGAGGAAAGGCCGGGTTGAATTGAGCCAGATAAAAATTTCGTCCTTGAACTCCATCAATGGCAATCAAAGTCTCAGGATGTCATCGATATCACATGTCGGATAGTCTTGAAAATGGTTTCCGATCCTGTTTGACGGGAATGGCGGTCAAGGATGCTCTAAAATCCAGAGCAAAAAACTTACGAAAAGTTATCGCAGTCAATTGAGTTGGGAACCACAAAGCGGATAAATTGCGAATCAATACGAATCCTTGAAATCTCGAGAGATGCCGGCGCGTGCTAGATTCAGTGGCTACGACGAAAGTTGACTAGCAAAGATTAGGGCATTGAATGGAATGATGTGAGTCGTGCGTGAGACCGGCCACAACAGCTCCGTTATGGTCTGGAAGTGGTGTATCCATGACCAGACGAAATGGATTGGCGAGATAACGTTATCGGCAAACATCAGAACATGCATCGAAGGTTCTCTGCGACTGGTGGATTGAAAGATATATCCCTGTCAAAAGTTGCATATTGAATGCAGCCGAGTGATAGGCCGGACCCCAGTGTTATCAGAGAACAAAAACTGCACTTGCGGCATCCCTGCACGAATTGGCTCATTGCGTTGGGCGAAGTTCTAAAGGCTTGTGATTGTGGAAAAATTAACTCCAGGCTAAGAAGATTTAGCACGTTTAGTTTTGTGTTGGAAGTTTGGAACAGCCGGGGTATCGCTCATTTATCGGATTTCGACTAATCGTCCTCGAAAATCCTTCCGGTTTGGCCGGTAGGTACCACCTTCCATCAAGAATCTCGATTTCCTATAAACAGGCCGCATAGATGATGATGATCCCGGTGAAGACTCGGATGTTGTGGTGGCCTGGAATTGACACGAGCTACTCGGTAGTATGCTGAGCTAGGCTGCTTGGGTGTTAGGGCATTCCCTGACTGTTGCTCCACACTTGGTTTCTCTGCATTCACCAGAACACTGTGGAGATTGAAATGAATTGATCGACTGCTGGTACGACAATGAAGTCTGGCAGCGTAGACCATGCCGACTCGATGATCTCACCGCTGCCGGAAATTTACATGGGATGCCACATACTATCCGGCCAATCACTCCCATCGTGAAGGGCCTATTTCTGAGTGTCCCACTGTGCCGCTATGTTGGCGTTGATAAGACAATTTGGAACCTCGGACCGTTAGTACGTAGTTCAAGTGGGGCCTTGAGGCCATTCGAGGACCTTTCGGTTTGGTTAAAGACCTACATGCCGCGAGCAGGTAAGGGCACAAACAGTACCATTGTGAAGGCGTAATGATGTTGATCTAGTATCATTGAGCATCATCTGTGCAGATTACGCACTCATAAATGCCGTACTCCCCTAATGCTCGCTCCCGGGCGTATGATGGGCTGCACTCAAGCACCCTTGCATTTGATTGGTAAGAGAAACGAACTAAGATTCATATGCATTGTAAGTCTCATAGATGCTGTCCAATAGATGCAAGTTGTTGTCGTTTTCATAATTCGGATTGTTCCGGAGTAATGCGCATACATCCGTTGGCTAGAACTTAGCAATCATGCAAACTATGAGCTCAAGGAGTAGTTTTCCATTAGCAAATTCTAAACATAATAGTGTCGTTAGTATACTCACCGCTCTGTTAAGCAAAAATGACACCATAGCATAAATTCTGGATACACATCATATTTGGGCACTCACAGCTCTCGCAATCTCCACTAGTGAAGACGCCAACCGCTTAGCTTTGGTTAACTCCGAAAACAAATGTATGATATTCGAATTCATGGTTACGACAAGTTATGACAGCACTGTTAGGCATCCTAATCACGGCACAACGGGTTTCAACATGCCGATCCCCGAGGTACGCATTTTTATTGTTCGAACTTATCACAACGATAGGACTAGGAAGTTAAAGAGATCCAGAACAAAAGATAGTGCGGCTGGATTTTCAATTAGGCTGACTTACGAGCCGACAACGATTGAAAAATCTGGCCAATCGAAATGGGCATTGAGTCAACGGTGACAACATACCACAGAATACATTGAATTTCGTCTAGTCAGTGGACATTGGTCTGTGCAACCTGGATTGTCCTGGAAACTCGTCGGATTCGGGACCACAATGTCAGTAGCTGCTTGCTTCAATATGAATGACTCGCCAGTCTCACTGCACCGGGGCTAAAGAATTGATGGCTGTAGTAAATAAAGTTAGCCGGCATTGACTTATATTCAGGGGGCGCTTCCGGATGCATGCCTCTATTCCGCAACGGCCTAGTAAGTGCTAAGCCGTGTATAGCAGGGCTTGATGGGCATGCACGCCTTATCTTTGCTGCGGGTACAAACGAAGCCTAGGCAGTTTCACCACATGAGTGCTGCACAGTGCCGCAGTAACAGCGTAGACTTTCACTTGGCCAGCCAGTTTGGGATAAGGGAGAATGATAAGGATCCGAAGTCGGTTTTGTTATCTACAACACATGTCAGAAAGTCCTTTTGAACGTCGTAGCCTGCGACGGCAAGTGTGAACAGACAGGGGTGTCCAGCATACGCGCAGTCATGCCATCAACTCATTTGTGCCTGTATAAACGCCATCCAATTTCGATCTGTTCCTAGATGTCGCATTGTAGTTTTGAAGATCCTCCGATCGGGCCAATGTCGATTGTCGTGGGTGGAAAGTAGAAGAAATTGCCGGTCGTCAAGATGAAGAGGAACGGGTCGCAACTTCCTTGCAGGAGCACTTCCTGACAGCCATGTCCAGGTCACATGACATGGCGATATATCTCACTCGAGTTCCTTGTTGATCTTCGGTTGTTTTTTTGGTCTGCTATCAATATTGGATGGGCTATGTTGTCCACGATGACCAGGCTGGCAAATGGACTTGAGTTGTTGGATGAGCTCCGATCTGGACCCTCTTTACCGTGTTAAAATCATGTTTCATTTCAGCTGGTCCGTTATCCATGCACTTAATATCATCTTTATCCTCCGTTCTCTCCATCATTTGCTCAATGGCTCGTTCTGGGGTTGGTGCCTGGAAGAAAGGGCAAACATTGCGGAGAGCCGGCAAACCGGCAAAGACATAGCCAATCAGTGGCAACCAGCTATTCTGATGTCATATTTCTTGCGACGGACGTGGACCATGCTCCAGTTTCGCTCGTTCATTCATATTCTGCTGGCGCTCAGCAAAAGACGCGGAAGATGGCGATCGATACAGAGCAGTCTTCGACCGATGTCGAACATGAGCAGAATGGATGGGGTGGAACGCAGTCAAAGCCGCCAGAGACGATAGGCTTTTTTCACCCTGATCTGAAGGATCAGCGCGGCAAGGCATACCGGCGATGGGCATTGACGAGTTAGTTTTGCAGCTACTTATATGACCGCTCTATCTAATCCATCGACAGTTCTCGGCCTCGGCGTGTACGTACTCACTGTTCTATCGCTGTACTGGGGCGCGTTGTTCACCGTATACGACAATTTACCGAAACTGACTGTCTGGATCGTTGATTTTGACGCCAAAATAGCCCCATATAATGTAACGACGAATACGCCGATTGTCGGACCATTCATCACTAATGTGTTTGCAAATCTGAAACCGCAGACCGTGGACAATCTCGGCTGGACAGTCAAGCCTGCAGCAGACTTTGACTATGACCCGATTGCAGTGCGACAAGGTATTTACGATGAAAAAGCATACTTGGCGATTATTGTCAATGCCAATGCGACAGCTCTTTTGCAAGAGGCGGTCAGGATTGGAAACTCCTCGTATGACCCAACCGGCGCGGGTCAAATCATATACAATACAGCCCGGGATGCTACGACGTTAACGACATATGTTCTTCCAGCATTATTAGATGTGTTGTTTCCGGTGCTCGGTGACTTTGGTAAGGAATGGGCTTCGACTCTGGCCCGCAACGCATCGACGCAAAACGTTTTCCAGACGCCGCAGGCTGTCAATCCTGGGATAGGGTTCAGTCTCATCGACTTGCGACCGTTTACACCTCCCACCGCCCTACCTGCAATCACGATTGGATTGATCTACTTGATCATCATTTCATTCTTTAGCTTTTCATTCCTCATGCCTATTCATGCGCTGTTCATGCCCAATAAAGACCACGCACCTATATTCAAGGCGCATATTCTCATCTGGCGAATCACATCAAGCATAGCGGCTTACTTCTTCCTGTCGCTGTTCTACTCTCTGGTCTCGCTCGCATTCCAAATCCCATTTTCGAACAACAGCGCGTCGCCCACAGAGGGCGCATTGAACGCAAATGCATACGGCCGAGCATCGTTTGTGGTGTATTGGATGCTCAACTGGGTGGGCATGACTGCACTAGGTCTTCCGAGTGAGAATATGGCTATGGTCTTGGGGATGCCGTATGCGTCGTTGTGGTTGGTGTTTTGGGTTATCACGAACGTGGCGACGTCGTTTTATTCGATTGCGTTGGAGTCTGATTTTTACCGTTGGGGGTATGCCTGGCCCTTGAACAGAAGTATGCCACCCTTCTCAAATCTAGTTTGTGAAACAAGTTGCTGACTCTGGTAGTCGTCAACGGCTCTCGAACCATTATCTTCGACACCCGATCCACAATCGGCGAAGACTTCGGTATCCTGTTCGCGTGGTGCGCAGTCTCGATAGCACTTTTCCCCTTTGCGTCGTGGGTTATGCAATGGAAGAACAGACGATCACAGCGCAAACAACAATAACTCAATCCGCGATCGATAAAAAGGGCCTGAAGTATAAACGGATATTCAATCTCAAAATAAACACAATAAATACAAAACAATCAGCAGTATGTACGTATTCAACATTCTCGGTCTATATATACAACAATTTCCACTTCACAATATAATATCACTTTTCAAAAGCCATCCATCTTTCTCCCTTCAACATACTTCCACCGTAGATTGGCTCGCAGAGTTTACTCTTCGAGTTTACTCTTCGGGATCAACACCCAATTCCTGCAACGCAGACCTCGCATGCTGTCGTCCCTGCTCGGTATTGGCTTTATTATGCGCCGCCCTATACACATCATTAGCCCCCCCCCCCTTGTTTTTTTATCCTCTTGGATCTTGGGCTGGATACTCACGCTTTGTACCCCCTAATAACATTAGTCCTATTCCTCTGCTCCCCACGACTGGTCGTCACGTTCTCTGATCCATACTTTGAGCCGCCGCGGGACTCAGAGCCGGGGATTTGTTGCTGCTCGACTACGTCGTTGAATTGGTCCTCGAGTACGTGCCGGGCGTGCTCTTTGGCGCTGTCGGAGACGTTGGGATTGTTCAGCGTGCTGTCTCAGGAGATCAGTATCAGACTTGATAAAATGCGCGGAAGGGAATTGGGAAGGAAGTACGCTTTGAAGCCGGCTTCCTGCCGGATCGGATCTGGGGATTCGGAACGAGCCATGTTTTTTTTCTCCTTTTCGGGGGTTTTATATTTGCGTTAAAAGATGAGTGACTCGCGTCTTTTGCTTTATTCTTTTTTGTTGATATTTTCGAATAGCAAAAGGAAGTGAATGCCGGGATCCAAGCGGGCTGTATAAAAGTTGCGTTGTGGCTGATGACATCACTGCCACCACCACCGTCGTTCCGCCATCGCCCACTAGAGCATTTCTATCGATGATGTTGTTTATAATGTGAATGGCAATACTGGTGTGTGGTGATGTGAGGCGCTGATAACGTTGTTTTGTGGCGTTGAGGCGCATGACGTTCGGAGATGATTTCCACGCCTATCTATCCGCGATAATGTTGTCAGGGGTATATCTGGAGGCGAACTTATTGAATACCGTCTTTAATCATGGGACCCTATAGTACAGCATAATGTTGCACGTGATGACGCGAATGGATTTGTTCCACTGCATTTAGCTGCGGAATTTGGATAACTATCATGTAGAGTGATTTGGTCATTAGTGACAATAAGTGGGATATTACAGTACAAGAGAAATAAACAGGAAACTTTCGAGTATCACATCGCTGCTCGTGTGAAAACTTCATAGCACCCTCCCCTTTTTTCCAGGTGTGACTTTGATCAAGCCAACGCCCCAAACAAAGCCGAGCAAAACAAAAGCGCAATTACACTCACACCACCCGTCGAAAGCTTCGCATCCTTGACCGCGGCACCATGCGAACTGGTACTCGACGCACTCGACCCCGTCGCTGTCCCCGTCCCCGTTGAACTCGCTGTACTCGACGCGCTGCTCACCGCCGCAGTGGCAGTCGCATTCAGGCCACCATTACAAAACACATCACCACCATTGTTCTTCAAACACGTTTCCAACACCGACACATTCTGCCCTTGTGCGAGACAGTAGAATGCGCAGCTGTCGTCATACGAGACAACAGGAGCGATGCCGCAGCATTGCTTGAGGACGTCTGACGCATTGGCTATTGAAGAAGCGTGGATGGCGCAGGCGGTGTCGTTGGTGGGGATTTCCCAGGTTGTTTGTGGGCAGGAATGGATGCCCGTGGAGGTTGTGGAAGAGGCAGAGGCGGTGGACGTTGTTGTTCCCGTGAGGGAGGTTGAGATGGTGCTTGATACGACGTCCACCATTGTGTTTGATGGAGTTTTTCTTCGTCGATTAGTGTTTTTGATGAACGGTCGAGGGGAGCGGAGAGAACTGAGAAACAGAAAGAACCAAAAGAGAGAATAGTCGGTATATAAGGCAAAATGTCTCAGTTTCGTCGGTGGCTGCACTGCCTGAAGCTCTACGGTTGCTATATTTGGCGAAGCTCCGAATGCGCCAATCAAAACGCCTATAGCTGAGCCAATTAGGTAAATAGTGGGGGCGATCGCCGTTGACCAGTCCAGCTGTAAGACAAAATCTGGGGAGATTCGATTCTTTCTTCTTCTTTTATTTCCATTGAGTTCTTTGTCGCACGCGCCGTCCAGATATCCGTGAATATCCACAATTCCACGTCTGCTCTCTTCGCGAGTATAGGATTCAAAGTGAAAATCATTATTGACGGTGGGGTGTTCCGACTCCTTACTCATGAATCAGAGTAACACAAAACGGAATGTGATTGGTCACTCCCGCCAGTGATTCGTTTCAGCTCATCAACGATTGACATGTTTGTCAGGGAGGATTACTGACTATTGAGTCGATCTTGGACATATCACACTCACTCGACCGAGTCTACTCTACAGCTTATACCAAAGCGTTGTATTGTCTTTCTTAGAGCTGTTGATAACTCCGCAAGATGACTAACGCGCGTTACTAACCCCAACGGAGATATGACGGAATCATTATCCATGTGGGACATATAAATCATCCGAAATCTACAGTTTCCGATAAACACACTCAATGCAATCAGAAAACAATGGCAGAAAAGAAAATCGGCATCTTCCCTGCCGCAGGCGCTCTAGGCGGCAGCATTGTCAAACACCTATCCTCGCTCATCCCAGCATCCAGCTTGATTCTGATCGCGCGGAAACCTGATTCTCTAGCCGAGTACAGTCGACAAGGTGCCGTGGTCCGACGCGCAGATTACGATGAAGACTCTTCTCTATCTCGAGTGTTTGATGGTGTCGGGGTCCTATTTCTGATCTCGTATGCTAGCTGTGAGCATGAGCATCGGTCGAGGGTATACTATTCTACCTTTGTCGTCATTTTTACGATTCGTCTAATACTACGGCAGGCACACCGCAAAGCAATCGACGCCGCTCTGCACAGCGGCGTAAAACACATTTTTTATTCCTCGCTCGCCTTCGCGGGTAACCTGACCATGTCCAGCGACGCACTCGTCATGCGTGCCCATCTCGATACAGAGCTCTATCTCCAAGAGCTCAGTCGTACGCGCGCACCGGATTTCACATACACAATCATCCGCGAAGGTTTGTATCATGAGTCATTCCCGATTTACACATCCTTCTTCCGGCCGCAGCATATCATTGATGTCCTTAACGACGAGCACAATCGAACACAAAACGGCGGTGGCCATGGCGAGATTCAGATCAAGATTCCGCACGACGGATCTGCTCCGGGAGTAGCGTGGGCGAAGCGCGATGAGTTGGGGGAGGCGAGCGCCAAGATCGTTAATCTTTACATGCATGATCCGCTGGGGTACCCGTTTACGAATAGCACGCTATTGCTGTCTGGCCCCAAAGTGCTTACATTAAATGAAGTGGTTGCGATTTTGGAAAAGCTGATCCGCGAAAGAACGGGTAGAGATATTAGTATCAGGATTAAAGAAGTCTCGGTTGACGAATATGCGAATCAGCCTCAAGTGCCGCCATTGTTGACGTATCATAGCGTCGACCTCAGCCGCGAATGGGCTACGGCGTGGCAAGCTATACGCAACGGGGAATGTGCAGTTGTATCGCCTGTCCTCAAAGAAATCCTAGGCCGAGAGCCGGAGGAATTTGAGACTACACTCAGAAAAGATCTGGCCAGACAGTACGGTTCATGAACATCAAACAAGACTTTTGTGTCTAGATAGGCTTATTTCTTGATCAAATGCTTATTAACAGCCGTCAACGGCTACCTGTCCTAAAATCACCCTCTCACAATTCTCCATAGCAAGCCTCTCAAATCCTAGGACTGTATCCATCGCACCACCAGCCGTATGGCACGTAAGCGCTACGTTGCGCATAGTCGCCATTTGGGGGTGAACACAAGGCTCATTATACTGCACATCCAGCCCCACGGCATGCAACTTCCCAAACTCGAGCGCGGCAATGACAGCCTCCTCATCCACCAATTTCCCGCGGGCGGTATTGACGAAGCGAGATCCGTCACGGAAATGTGAGAGTAACGAAGCGACAACGAACTCTTTACCCCCGAACGGCATCGCGAGCACGATGCAGTCTGCCTACGCAACCATCTCCTCGTTGCTGGTGCAATACGTCGCTTCAATAGCGTTTTCCAGTTCTGTCGACTTGCGATGTGGATCATGGTAGAGGATTTTCATGCCGAACGCTCTATACGCTTTCTGAGCGATTGTGTACCCGATATTTCCGAGACCGATCATGCCGAGGATTCTGCCGCGCGGGTTCCAGGCTGTAAGTTGAGTGTTCTTGTGTGCTTCTTTGCCATTGCTCGGCGGATCCCAAGTGCGTGGCGATAAGGGACAATTTGAGGTTGCGGAAAACGTCGAGGATATGATAGATGGCGGTGTCGGCGACGGCTTCGGAGGATGCTGCTGCGCCGTTGCAATACAGAATTCCTTGGAAATCCCTCATAAGCTCTTCCAGTGCTCCAGACCAGTTTTATGATGGAGAGAAAGAAAAATACCGTGATCAGCCAAAACATCAACATCAGCCCAATCATAACCCGCACCCGCACTTGCAAACACTTTTACGCTTTTCGGTAATAATGGCATCAACTCCTTATCCCAACGACCCATTTCGCCCCCCGCCCCCGAGTTCCAGAATGGTCGGCATATAGCTTGGAAATCGCCCTATTTCTTTTCTCGCAGTGCTTGCATGAATGCATCACGCTGTCGTTCTTCGACGGAGGGTGTGATGATGGTGAAGTGAGAAGCAAGGCGGTCGAGGGTCTCGATATTGTAGTTGATGGGGTCGCCAATGTGGAGGATTATGGGTTTTGACATTTTGTCTTCTATCTTCTCTATGCCTTTTGCAACTATTGAGTAGAAAATCCGTTTTTTTCCCCCTAGTATGTCTACGCGAGGGGTATGTAGAACGTCGCTGCGCTTTATACGCAGTACAACTGGTCAAAGCTCTAATGAATTGGGGAGTACATTTGTTCCCAATTTGGAAGATAGCCGACCTACAGTATATTTCGAGCGTCTACTTGCAATTGAGTTTGTTCCACTCATTGTGTAATATTTGCGAGCCCTGGGTTCTCTAGGAAGGTGAATGAACGAATTACAAACTGAGGTTATGAATTGGTTTTATATCAATTATGCTTGTGAATCAGAGATGCAGCATCCATGGATGACAGAAAGGTACATATAGCCCTTGAGCTCTTCTGCAATTAACAGCTCGGTAGTTAGCATGCTATTAGTTGATGCTTGGTCTATTTCATTTTCAAACGCCCCGCAAACAAGATCTCATAACAACTCTCCATTCAGAAACTTGACCATACCACACTATATACATATATGCATATTCGGTGGTCGATTCCCCTGCTCGGCACCATCGCCGACATCCTCCCGGGGACATCGGCTCATCTCCGATTCTCCAAATTAAGCGATGCCGTCCGCCTTCACTTATTGGCAGAACGGTCTTCTCGCCGTACCCACTTCTGCTTCTCGCGGCGTACGCTATTCCCGTTTTGGCGTCAGACACGGGGAGATAAGAGACGATCTCTGCCTAGGTAATGTAATCGGTAAGCGAACCAGCCATATAAACGAGCCAGCCACCTTTAATACACATACAAAATGGCATATATTTGCACCCTTATTACTTAATATCTAGTAAGGATCTTAATTCGCGATATATATATTAATATTAAGTTACTTAATATAGTAAAACTATTCATTTGAAACTAGTATAAATAATGTACCCCGAGCGACGATCGATTGTTACTTGAATTGTATTTTTGAATTCGATTCTCTTTTATATAGTCTTGGTTCTGTGAAGCGTTTTGGTGGACTTGGCAGGTACACAGACACCTTGAAGAAGACCTTGAAGAAGAACCGTATCTTCATATTGGCGTTCTTAGGGCTGGTATCGTGTTCGTGACAGTATGGAAAAATCAAAACGCAGGCCATGTCGAGGGCCACGTCGAAGGCATTGAGCCTTAGGTCTGTCAGCGTACGTATCATAGTATTTCATCTAATTAGCCATCGGTAATCTAGAGAAAGTTCGCTAATTGCTCACAGCCGAAGTGTCATGGTCCAAGTACATGCCGGGCGGCTACTCACCCTCCCGGTGCATGACCTTCCGCGGCCGCACCATGATCAATGTCATTCTGTTGCTAGCCGGTATATCGATCGTGTTTTTTGGTTACGATTCATCTTGCATGAGTCAAGTCAATACCAACTCGGATTACCTAAAGTTGATGGGCACGGATCAGCGGCTGTTGGAGGCTTGGTGACCTTGTCGTTTCGGGGGGTTCGGTGTTGGTATGTACCTTTTTCGTCTTTAGAACACTGCTGGTTATAGGAGCGTTGATAGTAGGCTACCTAGCAGACCGTATCGGCCGTCTCAAATCCCTACTGTCAGGAGCCATATGGGCCATTCTGGGCTGTGCATTGATGGCCTCAGCTCAGAATTTTACTTGAGTGGCCTTTGCGCGTATTGTTTCTGGCATTGGATGTGGCCACTTGAACACTATCGCGCCTATTTGGAAGTCAGAGTTGGCAGATCATAGTGCTCGAGGTACCTTTGTGGCTGTCGAGTTTACGTTGGCGCTTGCCGGTGTGACGATGTCAGTCCCCCGTCTTCCCATGTATGTCGACAATATCTAGAGCTAACACTATACAGCGTCTATTGGATCGAATACGCCTGCCTCAAAACGCAATCTCGTCCGCCTCGAAGCACGCAAACTTGCGCCCTCGTTCTGGAATATCATGGCTTCTTCAGACGAGTTGCGCACCCGTCGCCACATCCAGTTGGGCGCTGGTGTTCAAATAATGCAGAAATTCACGGGTATCGATTTCATATCTACTACGCGCCTGAGATGTTCGCCCTGGCCGGGTATACGGGCAACAAACCTGCTATTTTGGCTGGATGCAACTTCTTCGGGTGCACAGCTAGTTTTGCCACGGCGCTATATCTTGCGGATCGCATAGGGCGTCACAAGCTGATACTCATCGGCTCTTCTACAATGTTTGTTGTCTTGGTTGTAGGTGGCGTATTGGCACACGAAGTCATTTCGTTGGCCGATTCGAATCCCAAGTTTTGCGTCGGGTTGTGGTGCGGGTGTGACGGCTGTGTTGTATATTTACACGTTTATCTATGGAAGTACATGGTTAACTACTTAGTATGTTTTTTACTAGATCCTCTCTTGGGGTCAATTGATGCTGTTCGATGGGGTAGTTGGGTATACCCGACCGAAATCTTCCCTCTTGCTACACGCGCAAAAGGAGCGGCGGCAGCGACAGTCGTATTCTCCGTGGCTGGTGGTATCATCAATGAAATCGTACCATATCTTATTGATGCCGTGTCATTTGATAAGCCACAGATTTTATCAAGTGGCGGAATTTTATGATTGATCATTAGGTCCTTGAAGTAACTTTGTCTGAACTTTCACATATTAACCTACCAAGGTCTCTAAAGCCTATGAAGCTGTATCCTGCTTCGTTCGAAACCTATCATAGTAAACCACAGCCTCCAACAAAGCCTGTGTCCCAATCGCACTGTATGAACAGATTAGTCCATATCACCAGCTTGTCGTTGGAGAGGAAGACTCACCAGTCTTCCGGCGAACAGTATTCCTCCGGATGATGACTGACTCCATCACGACAAGGCACAAAAATCATCGTCGTCGGGCAGCGTTGACTGGTATACACGCTATCGTGACCAGCACCACTGGTGATATCCATATACCCATTCGGTCCTACGATATTATGTGCCGCAGCTCTCACTGCATCAATACAATTCTTATCAAATTGAATAGCAGGAGAATCAGTGTCGATTTTCCACGTGAACGAAACCCCCTTTCCATCCTGCGTGGTAATTTTATTGAATGATTCAAGACATTCTTCCTGCACTACGTCAACCACACTATCATCTGGATGACGGATGTCGAGTGTAAACGTCACTTCTGAAGCAATCGTATTTGTAGATGCGTTGGATGGAATCTTGAAAACCCCTGTTGACGCCAATGCGCCGTGCCGCTGCGCAATCTCGTTAGAGGACGCAATCATCCTCGAAGCTGCGAGAAGCGGATCTTTGCGTGCGCTGAATGGTGTTGTGCCGGTATGCGCGTCCCGGCCGGAGACGGTGAAACTCAGCCATCTGTATGCCTGCGCACCTTGAACGATGCCTATAGATCGTTGCGTCTGTTCCAAAATGGGGCCTTGCTCAATATGCAGCTCGAAATGTGCGCCAAGCGGATATCCAGTAGTAGTGTCGTATGAACAGGCGATCTCGCCGAGGTAGCCGTGTCGCTCAAGTTCGGATTTGAGGGTTATGTCGGGGTTGTGGATATCACGTAGATCCCATGCTTCCTGGAGCGGAATGCTACCAGCCCAGACACCAGAGGATGTCATTGATTTGGGGAATCTGGCTCCTTCTTCACTATTCAACAACATATTTATCAGCACACACGTTTAATCATAACAATCCATTGGAGGTAAGTATACTTGGTCCAATTAACCAACCCAATATCAAAGCCCGTCTGATATCCATTCTCTTTCATCGTTCTCAACACTTCCAAGGCCGCCATAATACCCAAAACACCATCATACCTCCCTCCTCGGGGTTGAGTATCCAAATGACTACCCATGGCAATCATAGGCGCCGACGAGTTCAGTCGACCTTTCTGCCTGGCGAACATGTTCCCCATCTGGTCTACGTGAAGTGCGCATCCCAGTTCTTGCACTTGATCACTAAGCCATCGACGCACTGTCGCGTCGGCCCCAGTAAGGGTGAGGCGGGCCATGCCTGTGTCTGTGGGCTTGCTGCACATTTATGAATCGAGATGTTTTTGTAGGGGTTTCTGAATGTTCTACGTACTCGCTATATCGATGAGCTGCGCCCCATTTGCATGTCTCATGTAAAGTCTCCCATAGTCGCGCGGAATTGACCTCGAGACCTGATAGTTGGGTTTGCGTTGTGGATGTCGAGGCTAACCGTCCTGCGGTTGATGGGTGGATCACGGTTCTAGCGGCTTTGGTGAGTAGCACCATTTCTATAAACGAGCGGTTGAACTTTAGAGATCGCGGAAATGCTGAAGCCTTTCAAGGTTGATTCTAAGAAGTTAGAAGCAGATGAACAGCTTGTGGTTGGTTTCGAACTGAGTTCGGTGCGATGCGCCCTCTGCTAACATCGATAAGAGGCTTGCTCCACATTGACAAGCTTCTCTCTCTATCTTGGCAAGGATCATAGCCCTTAGTCTTTTGGATATCAGAGTTTAGTACAGCTGATTGCAAAACCAACCTTTTAAGCTAACAAAAGCGTGACAGATTCAATGAATGAATTAATCTGCCTGCGAAGGCAGTGATATACAGTATTCTCGATATCGGTGTCACTACTCGCACTCTTTCATTAGAAGTTGCAGCACAGTCCTCACCTGGATTTCTTGGTTGCTACTTCCACGGACGGTGCAACAAAACATGGCTCCTAACCTAGCACATTCTACTCTCGAGTTGATCCGTGATACGACTAGCAACGATGAGCTAAGTAGTTCAGAGATGGCGGCAGCTGCAGCGAACGGGCTATTCCCAGGATTCAGTCAAACCAGCGACTATTCGACAGTGTCAAAGCCCCTCTTGCAGTAATTCCGAGTCATCCATTGTTCGTTGTCGTTTTGGATTGTTTCACTTTATTTTTTAATTACACTCCAATTTATTTTATTCTACCTGTTCTGTGTGATCTTGGACAAAACAAGGCATCCAGATATAGGTTCGTTGGGCCCCCACGTCCGCCTACGCTAAGAGCCGCCAAAGTCAACCTCCACACGGCGAACACGATGGGTTCAAAAATCTGCATTACTCTGCAGATGGGAATTTAATACATATCGCAATCAAAATGTCTATAATTGACCTCCCGCTGGAATTGCTTCAATTGGTGGGAAGTTACCTCAATCAAAAGGACACACGAAAGCTGATATCCACCTCACATCGAATGCACAGCGTGTTTCAAAGAAAACTCTACACGAATGTGATTCTCGGAATAAACAACGCGAATGCGGCCCAGAGTTTTCTCTACACTGTGGCCCGGAACCCGGAACTAGCTGGCTGTGTACAGTCTCTAGCACTTGCGTGCTGGGAAACCTACAAGGACTGGGATACCAACCGGAAACCCGAGAAAACCATCGAAAGACCTAATTTTGATGGTGATCTTATTCAGAAATTAGTCGATGAAGCAACCGAATACCCCGAAGAAGAGAAATTGAAATGGTTTCAGGATCTCGAGGAGTTTTACGACGATGCCTGGCTGGCATTGCTCATTCCCCGATTGACCGGTCTACGGAAAATCGGCTTTGAATGGCCGTTCGGTTCATCGCATGTTAGCAAAATGCTCAGAAAAGCTGCCATAAATGGAGGTGCTTGTTTCCCTCATCTTGAAGAAGTTAACATGTCTTGGTATGATACGGAAAATGCCGTCGACTCGTATCAGATGCATCCGTTCTTCATGTTTCCATCTGTGCGCAAAGTCAGTGGGTGGAAAGTCGCGGAGGATGATAAGGAGGAAGAGAATCTCGTGCCCGACCTTACTGAGATTCTCAAGGATCTTAGCCTCCCATCTCGATGCTCAAATGTAACGGATATTGATCTCTCGCAAACCAATGCTGCGGGGGGAATGCGAGAATGGATCCAGGCCTGCAAAAACCTAAAGTCCTTCCGTATCATCCACGGTGGAGCATGCATCTCATACGATGATATACAGCCCCGCAAACTCTACAATTCACTCTCACTGCACAAACCCACACTGGAGGCTATCTGGGTTGAGCACGACGAGCACGCGTTAAACAGCGATAACGACAATGAGTGGATGGGGCCCTTTGTCGATTTTTCTGCCTTGAAATTTCTCCGTCTAAGGTTAAACAATCTCGTGGGACTCAACGAAGAAGGCTCACCCACACGGAAAATAAGCGATGTGATTCCCTCGTCACTGGAAACATTGTTCCTGGACATTCAGTGGGGAGACTTTTGTGACGTCCTGGATGACTTGGCGAAGATCGCCACCTCAAGGAAGTTTCCTAAGATTGCCACGTTCCATATTGAGACCTGCAACCAATATAGTAGTCCAGAGGAAGGTGTAAAAGTTGAATTGTTACAACAGAGGTGTCGAGAGGTTGGAGTTGCGTGTCATGTGCATGATACAAAGATTCGTGAGTATATGGAAGGTATCCGGCTTCGGAAAAGCCTTTGGCCCCAGTGCGAGGCAGAAGACCTCGACTATTCTTCATAGAGACTTTATATATACTTTCAAGGACATTCATGGTGCCATCGTATGTTTGCAGGAAATTAGAGGCTGCCACCACGTATAGCATAAGAGGAGTCGTGTCTGACAGCAGGATCATTGGTCTTCTATCAGTTCGAATTTGGTAGATCGGCTATTGTTAATCTGAGCATGTTCTAGTCTTTTTGGAAATTGCAACATGCCATTCAAGTAATTGCAAATAGATAGCAATCTGCTAATTCTTTCAGACGAGAATTGATATCTCGCCCTGAAATGGACATTGGTCTGTAAACATTCTGATAGTACGCTTCTCTGTAAATGAGCTATTAATGTCCAACGGCAATGTGAAAATGCATTTTCTTTGTTCTAGACTGACCGCAACAGCTTTATTCGGAAAGACCCGGTGGTCTCATTCTCCTTAGTATGCGCAAGGGGATCTAGACGGCGTCTTTAGATCACAGTTCTGTAGATAGAATAGATGGTGATAATTTCAGTGCCTATGGTTGTATACATAATGAGGCTAGTCTAGATCGAACACGAGGAATTTGTCTCTACACCTCGGTGAATATAGGGAAATAGAAGTAGGTATATTGCGTGGAGAAGCACATGCTTTTACCTTCCGAATGCTCTCTAGCCATGATGCCGTCTAGTTCTGAGTCCTTAAACAGAATATTGTGGCCTCATAGAGAGAGTTATACCACAATGGAAACAAGTAAGACTGTTACTTAGGACTAGATACTTGATTAAATATAATGTTTGGAACAAAATGTGCTGGAGACTTCTGGAAGAGATTCGTTAAATGTTATCATTTATGTGCTCATGCCGTAGTTAGGTAACCTCTGGCTTGTCCCATAGAAGTAAATATCAATATATGATCTCCGTTGTCATCTCTTCTCTAACAATGCCCATATCCATCGTTCGGCGGAGGATATGGGGATAGGGACGATCCGAGCCCCGAACGAACGAGCACACCCGATAGACTTCCTGCCCCTCCTCTTGACAGCGCCCAGTAGCGGGGTTTTGCTCATACCATCCATATACTAAAAAGATCACTAGGGAAATCTAAACGAATACGAAGTCTGAGTAAAAACCACACCAAGATCATTTCCCATCACACTTCCTTTCTGGGCTTGAAAGCCGATTTAAAAAAAAGTTTAGAAACTTGTGCCATGACGTATGTCGATATCGTTACTTTATGACTCGTGCAGACACGGTAGCATATTGATCGAGGACTTGGTACATTTAAAATAATTTTGGGCATGTAACCTTGGATCATCTGACAGGTCACCACCACGGCCTTTTTTCCTCCTTCGGGGCTCGAAGGATCTCACGGCGCTCTGAATGGGCTTCGATGAATGAGAATCGCAGGAACACCAAGACATTGTCGGAATTCTTTTTGGTGGAAACTAGGACATAAACAGGTTTGGTAGGTAGATCTATCGGTTTATCTGCTTTGCGCGGAGTTTAAAAGTGTGTGGACACTGCGGAGTATAGGTATAACAGGCTTTCCTAATGCCATATACCCCGTAACCCCGCATTATAGCACGAACGATCCCGAGGTCTGACCGGAAGTTTTTCTCAGACTACTTGCAAGTGCCGGAGTTGGATGGTTTTGATGAGGTTGGGATTTTCTATGGCTAAGCAAGGGTGTTGTACTTTTGTGTTTGTATTCGTGTTTTGGATAAGATCTTCAACTTCGCTGTTAAATCAGCATAGTAATTGTAGATGAATGGTATAGGATTAGACCCTCATTTTTTTTTAGAAATAAAATTCTATTTCCCAAGGACAATGACCAGATTTACGCTCACAACTGTTCGAAATAACTTACAGATGCAAGGCTCGCCCCTAAAATTCTTGCGATCAGTCAGAGCACGAACTGATTTCCGCTTAAGGCAAGACCTCCGACCCTGCAGGTCTTGGATCGATAGGTTGCTTTTACTTAATGGAACTTTTGGGTGGTGACTTAGGCAAAACTGGGGATTACGCGGTTGTTCGAATTCTGTAAAATCGTCTGCTAATTCCTTGGTGGTGCATTTCTTTTGGTAACAACTGACCACCAGGGCGGTTCCTTTGGCTTCAATGAGACATGAAGGTAGCAAAAAACAAAGCCCCTGAAGATCCGGATGCTGATTTGACTTCTTTGGGGTCTTTTAGATATTAATCATGTCTATAGTCACTCGTTAAGCCATTGCTGCATTGTAGAATATCCGGATCGCGTGGCATTTCCCAAACACTGACGCCTGATTGACACATGTTTCTTGCACAAGCTATATGGCATGATGTTATGCATATCACATCTCCCTTAACCCGTGTTTTATTCGACAATCTTTGATCACCCCTTTTCAATCCTCTTGGAAATCAAGTACGGATGCATGAAAATTTTTACATTACCATGGTAAGGCTGGAAGCCCGCTTTGAAGTGCAATGCTTAGTGTATCCACTCATTGCAACTTTCCGGTCACCTGGACAGGAATTCATTTAATCTCAAGTAACCGAGGCCGTTGACCATACATGTGCAATTCAACATGGAGATCAGGAACAAAAGACATTGAGTGTTTATATACTGCGTGTTTAGATAGGTCAAAATTCCTGTATCGACAAAACAAGTGATAAGAAGATTGGCAACTACCGTAGCCGCCTAACCTTTGGCAAGTTAACTCTCAGAGAGTGTAAGCCTCTTTGTAAACTCAATAGAGACTTCACCATGAAGTGGTCATTCACTATTCTGTCTCTGGTCTTGGTACCATATGCCACATCAGCTCCGGTAGAGGAAGTCAAACGTGCAACCACACCCACAGTCACCATTGCTGCTCCGTCTGCTACCATTGTGGGTGTCAAATCTGGCACTGTCGATACCTTCAATGGCATTCCTTTTGCTGAACCACCTACGAGCTCTTTACGACTTAAGCCTCCCGTAGCCCTGACGACCGGATTGGGAAAAGTGACTGCCACTGGCACTGCCCAATCTTGCCCTCAGATGTTCTTCTCGGACAATTGGAGCAGCTTGACAGGTATTCTCGGAACCCTCATCGACACACCCTTACTTCAAACAATCACCGATGCAGGCGAGGATTGCTTGACCATCAACGTTGTCCGACCCACGGGCGCTGGTCCAACATCGAAGCTGCCAGTTCTATTCTGGATTTTCGGTGGTGGATTTGAACTTGGTGGAACTTCTACATATGATGGCACAACTATTGTCGAAAACGCCATTTCCAATGGAACACCCATTGTCTTCGTTGCTGTTAACTACCGCGTTGGTGGGTTTGGGTTCTTGGCTGGCAAGGAGATTCTCGCAGATGGATCTAGCAACCTAGGTCTCCTCGATCAAAGACTAGGTCTCCAATGGGTGGCTGACAATATTGCACAATTTGGCGGGGACCCCACCAAAGTTACTATTTGGGGTGAATCTGCCGGGTCTATCTCAGTATTGGATCAAATGCTTTTGTACGATGGGGACTACACATACAAAGGCCAGCCTCTTTTCCGTGGTGCAATTATGGACTCTGGCAGCATTATTCCTACAAACCCTGTGGACGGTGATGCCGCGCAGAAAGTATATGACTCCGTGGTTTCTGCTGCCGGCTGCTCATCGGCAACCGATACACTAAACTGTCTTCGCGGACTTGACTATACCACCTATCTTAACGCAGCCAACTCTGTACCTGGTATCCTCAGTTATAACTCAGTTGCTCTATCCTACCTACCTCGACCGGATGGTACCATTCTCACAGACAGCCCTGAAGTACTCGTCAAAGATGGGAAATACGCACCAGTCCCTATGATAATCGGTGACCAAGAGGATGAGGGCACATTATTTGCCCTTTTCCAATCTAACCTCAGTACCACACAAGAAGTCATCGACTATCTTCAAAGCGTCTTCTTCTCATACGATGGGAATGAGACTATCATTGAGGAACTCGTCAACGCCTACCCAGACGACATCACCTTCGGCTCTCCTTTCAGGACCGGCATCCTAAACAACTGGTACCCTCAATACAAGCGTCTAGCCGCCATCCTCGGCGACGCCGTCTTCACCTTGACACGCCGCGCATTCCTCAACTTAGCCAACACTGCCAACCCAAATGTACCAAGCTGGTCCTATCTCTCTTCTTATGACTACGGTACCCCTATTATCGGCACCGGTCATGGCACGGACATCTTACAAGTCTTCTACGGCATTGTGCCGGATTATGCCTCTTCAGCGATTTGGTCATACTACTTGTCATTTGTTTATGACCTTAATCCCAATGCGAATACGACTTATCCCAACTGGCCACAATGGAGTACTGGGAATGAGTTGGTGAATTTCAACGCTAATAGTCTGACGACTATAACGGATGATTTCCGTCAGACGCAGTATGAGTATCTATATCAGTATATGTCTGACATTAGGGTATAGTTTTAAAATTATATGATGAAGTTTCTGTTGAAACTCAACCCTTTCAATCAAAGCTTTTTGAATGTTTGATTTGTGTAAAGGCCTAGTAGATATATGTTCGCTTCGCAATGGACTTTGGAATTCGGGCTATACACATCACTCTTAGGTGAAGATTGGCATGGCCTGCAGCAGATTGCATCAGGTTTTGAAGACGTAAGTATTTGCAAGCAACTCACGATACAAAAGGAAGATATATTGATAGGATGAAACGCACATTACCATCCGCCAGATTTGAGCCCCATGTAACTCCTGGATAGGCATGCTCCAACAATTGGCTGGTTGAAGCCGAGGCTTCCGCAGGTTACATTATCATCGCAGTACTATCTTGCAATCATGCTCACACCGTGTCTCTGAAGATTCTACCCTCAAAAATGTCATACCTAAGTGAACCGACATCCTCTCCAGTTCACGATTGAATTTAGCAGTAAGTTATTCAGCCCTCACATAATATAATCGCATTCCGAATGTTTACCCGACCGGACGGGATTCTTGAACTCACATGCCAGGTTCACGCCAAACCTAACCCAATGTCCGCTTGAAGGAGGTGCTCTCCGCTTGCCGATACATCACAACCGATCGAGACTGCACCAGACCGTCACCTTCCACCAACAGATGAGGTAAGAGCTTTGTCCAAGGATGTTGCTACACGGCCCCGACCAACGCCTATACGCTTCGAGGATCTAGGTTTGATTGTCAAATTTGGCCTTCAGGTCACAACTACTGAGGCAGTGAATCTTTGGATGATAAAAACAGTTTCTGGCGACGACGTTCCAGTGCCGGAGGTCTTTGGCTGGCGCGTTGATAGTGAAGGCTATGTTTCATATATATGGAGCTCATAAGCGGGCCAACTGTCAAGGAATGTTGGGATCAATTTGACCACGTTCAGAGAATGGCGGTTATTGACCAGCTATCCGAAATCTACGCAAACTTACGCAGGATTCTGCTGACCAGTTTATCGGTATGGTAGAAGAACCAAGTTTCTATTCGTATTAGTGACTAACACTTTTAACAGGGTCAATAAACCGTCAGCCTCTACTGGACTATGTGTTTATACACCAGCCAAAAACTGGCCCATTCCCCAGCGTGAAGGAATTCAATGACTGGTTTGCACTTTGCCCCCAACTATGCTTCAAGCATAGATACGACAACCCAAATCGGGTTTTTTTGCCAGATGGAGAGGAGATCAAGCTGACTCATACGGATCTGAATCCGTGCAATTTCATCGTTTCTTCCACCTATCCAGTTCAGTTTGTTGTAATCGACTGGCAGGAATCCGGATGGTACCCCGATTACTGGGAATACTGCAAGGCCACTTGGACAGTCTGGCACGAGGATTAATGGCGCAAAGATTATATTGAAAAATATCTGTACTCATATGAGGACGTATACGACATATTTTGTGAGTATACTACGGCCATGGGTGCATTTTGATACCTGACGAGCTCGATTTTTCATAAAACCGTAAACCACGAGAAAGAATAAAAAAGAAAGATACAATGTCCTGTTCTGAATGATCGATTCCCAAACCCCCCTCATATGCTGTCAAACCTCCACCTCGATATCTTCATGTCCCTTTTTAAGTCCTCGATCCTACAAGGCATTGATCGCAACAGGCCAATAAGTGAAATATTCCCTGCAGTGCTCAGGCTATGCGGATATTTAGGTACCGGTCGTAATCTAATTCCAAAGCTAGGAGGATCGCGGTGGGAATGGACAATCTCGATTGCTTCAGCTCCAATAAATCTTTTAGCAACCAGGTAGCGGACGTATTCCATGGTCCATTCTTGACATCTTTTTCTTTTTGAGGTCTATGGCATTGATTAGTGAATCATGAACTACTTTAATCATCACGGGAGATATCTGACGTTTGAACTTCCCACACTTCGATGACCTGATTGTTTCAGGATATGAGTAATCAACATGAGCATTTGACATAATCAAGCACCAACCTCCTATAAATAACAGCATGCAAAGTTTCGCATACTCTTACTCAATCAACAACAACTACCCAGAAAAAAACAGAAAGAAAATTTCAATCATAAACCAGGCTCACATCAGTGAGCTACAAGCTCCCGTTTGTGGCTATATTTGATCATGGAACAAGTTCCAGCTACTCAAGCTGGGGTACAGGGACCACCAAATGCCGGAGTGACAGCCTGACTCCAGGTGCTCGGTGGGTATCTCATATTCTTCAACTCTTGGTATGTTGAGGTATGCTCGAAGTCTGTTTAAAGACCTTCCACTGACCGAGGGACTTCCAAAAACAGAAGAATTGTCAATACATTCGCAGCATATGAAAACTTCTTCCAGACAACCCTTCTTCCGTCGTATAGTTTCTCAACAATTTCTTGGATTGGCACTATTCAAGCGTTTCTTCTCATGGGCTTAAGTATCATTAGTGGCCCGATTTTCGACCGAGGTTATTTTCGACTCCTAATCAGTCTAGGCTCTTTCTTGACCGTCTTTGGTGCCATGATGACGAGTTTAGCAACAGAGTACTATCAAGTAATTCTCACACAAGGTGTATGTGTAGGGATAGGGGAGAATTTCTCTTCGTCACCAGTGTCGCAATCGTCAGTACCTATTTGACCTCCCTCTACTCCCACCGCAAAGTTTAGCCTGGGATTCATGTCTTCAGCTTCCCACTCCGCCCTTGCAGTATCCTACGATTTCCACTCATTTGCGCCTCATATTTTCGATCTACATTTTCTATACGGCGCGGATCAAATGGTCGATGAGTATTCTTAATCGGGACGATAAACACGATTACGAACTGGAGGCATATTTTTACTTTTACCAGCAACTGCGACCTGCATAAACAGAATTCAGCTCCTTGATTACAACCATCACCAAACATGAAAGGCAAGAGAAAATCGCACAGTTTTATTATGCCTGCGAATCACTAAAAATAGGCTTCTCTCCCTTGTTATATCTCGCAGGTGCTATTTGATGCCCACTTGGATGCAATGGATTACTCACAAACTAAGCGAGCTAGGGCAAGAGGGAATTTTCAATAGCAAGATCTATGTGAAGAATCTAGAGTCTGTAGATCGTTTCAGGGGGCTCTCAAGGATGAATATTAATTGGTACACTGCCACGGTTATCTCATGTTCAGTCCAATAAAGAGATCATTCTATCTCTTCATATCCCTTCTTGTAAGAGAAGAGCTTATGTTGCCTATTATGTCCGACTATCCTCCAATGATAAAAAGCTTGGTGCAAATGCGGGCGACAACGAACATCGCTATTCTCATGATGTTATAGGAATATCGGAATAGGGGGGTGGCAGTCGTGGTCTCCTCGACACGACCATTGATAGTACGAATGAAGCAACTAGCGAGACTCTCAGCACCAGATGGTTACTGAATCAACCTATTATTCAGGAATGGAGCGAATAGTCGCTGAACCCCGAGCTTAGAGTTGATCGCGTGCTTACGGACCATATTGTAGGCGGGAGTCTGGATCGGAACACTTAATACATATATACCGGAATAGTGTTGAACGAGTGATGACAGTAACTATCTACAGAGGTTTCGTTGCTTTTCAAATTTCGTCAGCTACCGAGAATGCCCAAAAAGCTCCATTATACTGCTGTCTATTCCATACAAAGACTAAGGCCCACGGTTTAACTCCGAGTCTTGTCGCCTCTCTCCTTGAAGAGCAAACAGGAATTAATTCTAAGTCATGCAGATTAGCAAGCTGTCAAAAAGATACGATACATCAATCCAGAAAAACCACTCTCCTCTGTAGAGTTAGAGAGTTATCTAGAACAACATCTCATCTTCGACGAGCACCACCCAGATTTTGAGTACGTTCAGCTCCTATATTCATCGATAATGGCGTAATAGTTGGTTTTTGGTACGCGGATCCGAGTGGGAATGGGAAACGACCGGTGTATTGCTTCGTTAAAGAAGATTTCAGATTTCGGATTTGCGTATTGGAAAGGAGACACATTCGTTTCACAACAGACGGTGATTTTGTTCTTCAGTTGAAATACCATCCCTCAGAATATCACTGCCCGTAGGGGATGATAGTCCGTGGCTAATGACAAAATCGATGAGAATTCAGGTGATGTGTTGAACATATCCGCGGATATCAACTGAACTTGGGAGACTTCTCTAAGAGAAAGGATGGATTATTTCCAGCTTACAGTTCTTTGCAAAGTCCCTTCGTAAGACAGAGTCGATATCTTGATGAAGTCTAATCAGAATTTGCTTCCCCGCCGTCAAGTAGGAAAAGCGGTCTCAGTTATGGTCATTATACGCCCTTTTCTTATCCTGTAATGTCCTAGATTATATGTACATATATACCATAAAATGATATTTCTTACAGGCTACGTGTCCCAGGATGTTTTATTTGTAAGGAGTGATACTAGATTCGAGGCCTCGTAGGATAATGAAATTAATCTTGTATTCCTAACCCGATCTATTTCGACCTCAAGTAATCTCTATCCCAACCTTACCCTGATAGTTTCCTGACAGCATATACTTATAAGCTTCTTTAAGCTGCTCTAGTGGAAAGATACGATCTATTATAGGACGTAGTCGATCCAAATTGCCTTCGATTGCCTTGCACATCTCTTCCATCTGCGCGCGACTCCCGACCCACAGTCCTCTTGCCGTGAAAAGTTTTGTCCACGTATCCAATAGAGTTGGCAATCCGTCTCCTTCGCCCCCGACAAAGCCTATCACGCTGATTAAACCATCCAATTTTACGCTCTCGACACTCTGTTGCATAGTGCTGGGGCCTGCAACCTCTACCACTAGGTCCACTCCTTCCCCTCGGGTCAATTCTCGTGCCTTGGCGCCCCAATTGACAGTTTCACGGTAATTTATGATATGATCTGCTCCCAGTCTCTCGAGTATCTTTGCTTTCTCCGGAGAACTAGTGGTGGAGATGACCCGAGCCCCAACTGCCTTGGCAAATTGTACTGCAAAGATGCTCACACCACCCGTCCCTTGTGTGAGAACCCACTGTCCGGCCATCAGCGGCCTCCCAGGTAGACCAAACAGCGCATTCCATGCAGTAACTCCTGCACAGCTCAGTGTGGCGGCCTCCACGAAACTTAAACCCAAGGGCATCCGTACCAGTCCTTGCTCATCAAAAGCACCGACTGAGCGCATAGTGCCGTCAACTGAAGCACCAGTCCCGTATTTCATGGTTTCCCTAGTAATAGAGCTCCCAAGATGTTGTTGATTGAGCGTTGTTATCACTCTATCGCCAGGTTGAAAACGGGTGACATGTTTTCCAATTGCCAGGACGGTGCCAGCACCGTCAGAACCCGGGATGAGGTCAGACTTAATTGGCCAGGGGTATTTACCTTGGGCGATCATCATATCACGAAACTAATAACTGGTCAACAAATGCTCAAGCAGGTGTTGCTGTAATCCTACATTTAGAGATGATCCTTGGACTAGGAAAACACATTAGTGTTGACAACCTCGGGACGCACTGAATATCGAAAAACTCACTTTTCACGAGCACTTGGTTATCACCGAGCGTGGAAACGAGTTCTTCTTCTGTGAAATCCAGAGAATCCGGACCATCATGGCCAATAACAGTCCACTTCTTCACGGTTCGAGGGATTTCCTGAGGCATGCTGATATATGTGGTTGCCGTACTGAGAGCATAAATATACCAGTTAAAGTATGTAGGTATGCAATAAATTGACTCAAAAATGGGAACAGACAATTTCGTAGAGCAAACTTCTTTGTCTTTAAACTTTTAAAATAGTCACACAGAGTATACTTATACATACGTGTCTAAGAGCCCGTCGACCAGTAAAGCATACGTCAGCTAGCCACCCTACTACCTTCGGAGAAATATTTTTTAGATCGGCGTAACATCTTAGATAGTCTCCGAAGAGTTGCATACAGAGATGTAGTTGCTTGTTGTTTCAACCTGTTTGTCAGCAGGTGAAACATGAGTTCTTCTTAATATGTAGATATGTCTGATAAGCCTGAATTGATGATTGCAGAACTCTCCAGCCATATTTATAAGCAGGAATCTTCAATTTGTGACAGTCAAGTAAGCCCAAATTGAGAATTCAGGTATCTCACAGATGGGGACGCACGGACCTCAAGAGCAAAATCGCCTTAGTTGATTACTATGTGTCGGTTACATCTTCCTTTATTTCGTCCACGAAGCAAGTAGTCAAGTTCTATTCCGAAAGTAGCCTGATTTTACTTCCAAGGACACTTTTCAACGAATCGTAAGGTACCAAGGGTGGCTTAGATGACCACCTAGATATACTATATTATATTCAAATGTGTATAAATAAGAGTCCGACTTGCACGATTCTTAAAAGCCATCTAAATTTGATCAATTATTTGGCTCCTCCTTTCATATCATTACATCACCCAGATAATCCTTTGCACGATGACAGTCACCGTTGACCTCGTTTCTTTAAGCTTGTTGCTGTGGGCAATATGCTACTCCAGCATCGCATTGCCATGGCCCCTGTCAGCCGTTACCGTGCAGATGAAGACCACATCCCAACTCCCATGATGCAAGAGTACTACGGCCAGCGCGCAAGGGTCCCTGGTACACTTATCATTGGAGAGAGTACATTTATCTCTCCAGAACAGGGTGGGTACGCGAATGCTCCAGGAATATATAATGAGAAGCAGATCGAAGCTTGGCGCAAGGTTACAGATGAAGTGCACATGCATGGGAGTTATATCGCTGCCCAGCTACTGACAGTTGGTCGCTCAGCTGATATGAATATTGCGGCTCGTGAGGGCATTACAATCACGAGCTCGAGTTCTATCAGCCAGGTGATGACCATGCAGTCCCAGTCTCGCTTAGTGTGCCCCAAATCCAGGAGATTATACGTTCGTATGTCTCTGCAGCCGAGAATGCGATTCGAGTGGAATTTGATGCCGTTGAGATTCACGGAGGTTATGGATACTTGATTGATCAGTGTCTTCAGGATACAGCCAACCAGCGAACGGATAAATACGGTGGTAGTATTGAGAATCGGTCACGATTCGCAATTGAAGTTGTCTCCGCTGTAGTGGAGGCAATTGGGGCGGAGAGGACTGCTCTGCGATTAAGCCCCTGGAGTAGAGTTGCTGGAATGGGCATGGCGGATCCGGTCCCGAAATTCTCTCATGTGATACGGGAAATCAACGCCCTTGGGCCACTTGCTTACTTGCATCTAATTGAGCCTGTAGTCCACGGTTTTGAAGACATTGAGAAGCTGAACATGGAAAGTCTGGATTTTGCTTTTGCATTGTGGGAAGGCCCGATTCTGATAGCGTGGCTATATGGCGCAGTCGGCAAGAGAACTTTTGGACGAGAAGCGGAACGGGCAAAACGTTGTCGTTTTATTTGGACGATATTTCATCTCGAATCCAGATCTGCCTTTTCGGCTGCGACGGGGCCTGGACTTTACACATTGCAAGCGAGAGTCATTTTATACGCCGATGGCTCGTGAAGGGTATACAGACCATCCATTTAGTCCCGAATTTATTCAAACTTCGATGGAACAACTATGAGCTGGGTTTGTCTGTGAAAAATAAGTGCCTAGATATATACAATAGTTCTTGGTCTTGTATATCAATCAATTATTAGACGCCAGGAGTCTGATTTTTGATTTTGTACCTAGTGCATATAACGGATGAGATTAATATAACAAGTAAATAAAACTAAGCCTCTTGAGTCTTCCCAAAGTCGTAGCTAGAACCTTTACGTCTATTGATTAAAGGGGGAATTGGCGTCGTTCATATCAACTTTTATTCTACGCCGATCTTATCGTGTTGGAGCAAATGCCAAGCTCAATTATGGTTGGTATATCTCGCACCCTTTATTAATATCTAAGTCCTGGAAACAGTCTATAACGAATTGCAATGTCATCGCTAGTGATTGGCTGACATTCCTGCACAGACAGCTGTCCAACAATCCCCACCTACTGGCATAAATCGCCATCTGCTTCCAGCATACGGTTGCGGTTCTTGTATAGGCCATACCGCCGTGTGTGTGTGTGTGTGTGAGAGAGAGAGAGAGAGAGAGTAAGAAGAAATAAAGCACTAAGAGTCTACACTAGTGCGAACCGGCGAGGATCGAGTGAGGATGGTCAATGAGATGGTTGCTGGGATTAGCGAGACACTGAAAGGAATGAATAAAGTGGCCACGAAATATGATATCCTCGGCTCAGCCGGGTCAAAGGCAAAGCATATCTGGATAAAGATCAAGTGGTCTGCTGAGCTCAAGAGCGTGGATTCGTTGAGAAGTAAAGTAGGTTTGTCACATTTCGTCATCTTTTGAACATGCGTCGTATGGACTAACTGTTCTAGCTAGTGTACCACAACACGGTAATGAGTCTGCTATTAACTTCGGTTGCCAAGTATGTTCCTCTGCACCCAAAAGTTTGAAATAATTCTTGTATATTGAGATTTAATATCCATCAGTTCCTCTCTTGGCCGTATCGAGACCTCGGCTAAAACACTACAGTCGGCTATTGCAGACATTAAGTCTCATCTCCAGAAGTCCCAAGATGAGAATTACAACTCACCGCTATTGGCCTCAATTTTTAAAGACGAAGTGTACAAGCTGTCTCTCAGTGCAGAAATAATGAAAATTTCAGAGACGTTGCAATCTTGGAGTTCTATTTCAGTGGACAAGTGGGTTCAATCAAGAAAACGGTGGTTGCTCCGGGTCCGTACTACTGCTTCTGATGGAGATATAACTGCTTATTCCGTTTTTATTCACGGTCCCAGATGGAAATTCACGCCCCTACCAAGCCCAACGACCACTCGGTGACTGTATCTGCATATACGGATCTAATCAAAGCGTCTCGGATTCTGATAGATATCATCAACCATCACCCTCAACTTACCTTGGCTACTGCGGACACACCCCTGGAGGTGCTACTCCTGGCAGCTGTTAGTTTCATGTCCAAGACCATAATATAATGTGATTATGACTGACAAGTAGCCAGGAACTCAAACAAGAATTCAAGAGAATCCACGAGCTGAGCCTTGCTACGCCAGACTGGGAAATCATAGAATAGCAAGACTTGCGCATCTGGGAAAGTAACGCGAGGGGTCCGGTGTTACAGCCCAGCAAACGGAGTCAAAAGACGGAGCTAGCGCAGACACCAACTGACTTTTGGGTTGTTCAGGCGAGCAAGTCTATTTCCAGAAGTATGAGAATTTTTTCATTTCATCCGCCCTCTTAGGGAGCTGTCTTTGCGTCCCATAAAGGCAGAAAATCAAACAAACACCCAAGGTTTCCAAGCTTTCGGTATTGGCCTTGAATTATGAAACAGATTTTCTTTGTACCAACGATCTGACCTAACTGTACCACAAACATGTGTGGTGCATTTCTTGATGCATAAACACGAAAGGAGTGGAAGATTAGTTGCTCAAGTCCAGCATGAGTCTTCCTTGATTGATTTCAAATGTAAGTATTTGTTCACAAATTACATATATACAATCCGGTTCATTCACATCCAACTTGTAGTACGGGAAGACATCTACTTAAAGGTTGAGGAAAATGGAAAACCTCTGACATTAGGTTTTAATAACACTCAATCTACTACTCTTTCCGACATGGTCAATTGGAAGAAAATTATAAAATCCCTGAAGGTCGGAGCTGAAACGCTTAGATTTTACTTGGAAACAGGTAGGCTTTTACCTTCGAAACCCCCTCCACAGTCCTTCGAGAATACTAAGCTTACCGAATTAATAGACATCGAAACTCTTTTGACTCTCATAGAATCAGCCTATGTCTACTTATTTAGACGTTACTCAGACATTCTCGACCTCAAGATATTTGAAGGTTTTGCATTGATGGCAGCCGCAAAAAACGGAAGTGAAATAGTCATCAATCGGCTTAAGCAGAATTTCAGCAGTCGATATCCAGAGACTCTTTCCAGTGCACTAATAGTAGGATCAAGTCCAGCACCAGAGGCAGACGACCTTAGCAGCTACCTATCGTACTTGAATGAAAGCCTGTGCTCATGGGCAGTGGGTCATAGACTTGTGGGCATAGTTCGTATTCTTCTTGCTGAGAGTTTTCGTGTGGATATGGGGAGATACTTATGTTATGCAGTCGAACTGAAGAAGGAGATAATTGTCAAAATTCTTCTGGAAAATAGTGCCGATCCAGATGCGGGGAGTTACTTACAGGAAAGATCTTTCTTTGAAGTCACTCCGCTTTGCCAGGCTTCTGGAAGCGGACAGTTAAAGTTGACGCAGATGCTACTCAAAAAAGGGGCTAGTATCAACGCAAGAAGTCGCAGAGGACAGACAGCGCTACACATGGCAATCGATGGAGGACATACGGAGGTGGTTGACCTTCTTCTAGAGAAGGAAGAAGTTGATGTCATTGCTATTTGCAATCGAGATACGTCTTCAGAGGAAGGGGTGACACCTCTACATGTGGCATTGAGAAATGGTCACTATGATATAGCCCAAAAGTTGCTTGAACGAGGCGCCAATGTGAATGCTCAGGAAACTTTACACGTATGTGATATAGACGACGAAGAGGACGGCACCTACACACGTCTCCACACCTGGGGGCGAATTCCTCTTCTACTGGCAGTTGAGATGGCGGCAGAGTCTCAATAGGAACCAGTAGTAGGGCTAGACATGATACAGCTCTTACTTGCCAATGGTGCATATATCAATGCAGAGGCTGGGAAAGAATCTGGGGGAATGTATCAGTATGGGGAGGAGAGGACATGGGGAGATATGTCTGGAATAACACCTCTGTATGCGGTAATTGAGTCTCTGCGAGATGAGAGATTAGCACTGGTTATGGTTCGGCTTTTGCTTTGCTACGGCGCAAATGTTCATCTGGAGGCCTGGAATGCGAACGAGCTGTCTGCCGATGAACGAGGGTCTGGAAAAAGATACGAAAGAGTATCCGGAGTGACGCCATTGCGTTTGGCAGACAAAAGAGGCTATAGGGACATCATCAAGGTACTCCTTGAGTCTGGTGCAATATGAGATTAAGAAGCTATAGAATTTGCAAAGGGAGGCGAAAATTGTAAGATAGAGCAGCTTTTACAGGACATGGATACTAATTGATCTCAATGGGTGGAACTTGTTCACATACTGTCCAATCACCTGTATTCTAATGCCAGCGAACCTTTTTTTTTATTATTATTATCTTCATGATTGTATACTGTTTTTTTATTCCCTTTTTGCGCTGGAGCCGTCTGGTGCAATAACACAGTTTGATGTTATAAGAAATAACATATGAGCCAACAATTCGGGAAAAAATAAGGTATACATACGTCCATTGTCAATACAGCTATTTGTATTCACGTATACAGAACCGAAGACCTATAACAACCTAGGTAGGTTGTGCAGAAGCCTGCTACGTTATATAGAAGCCAATGACACCTCTGGCTGTGCCGAAAGGCACATTTTGGGCACAATTTATCAGAATCCAAATTTTGGCTATTGACGACATCCGAAGGCAGAGGCTATTGGTATAAACAAATTTACATTTTGCCTATTACTCAACAATCCGATATTTTTTGGGCCCGGCAATAGGGAAGAACACAAGCAGAACCTCGGTACAAGCAAAAAAAATAAAAAAAAAAAACATAAATTAGCGTGATTATCGCAGTGGTCACCCAGTCTATCGCTGCTCTTATTGTTGTTACTTCCAGGTTGGGGTTGAAGCGTTCCACGCCCCCGGAGTACCGTGGAATATGGCTTTAAAGCCAGGACCAGTAAAATGCAATATTGGAAAGATTAAACGAGCAGGTTCTTTTACTTAATCCTAGGCATCCAGTCCGTACCTTCCATTCCGTCACTTCCCGGCTGTAGCCTCACAGCGTTCATTATTGTAATTTCGAGACGAAAAGGAAACATGAGTTAGTTCACGGATTCTGTTGCAAATCGATACGCCATTGCCCACACAGAATTTAGAATATGAACTTACCCTTGGGTATTTTGACAGATACTATGGCCAAAAGCGAATGCCAACAATTTACAATCTAGCCGGTAACTATCTCCACCTTACTCACGTTGAAGAGACCGCGCGGAAGTAGCTATCCAGAGCCGAAATGAACTGTAGTCTTTTCTACGAGCTGACAAGGACGAGAGAACAGAAAGGTCAAATACGATTCCAAAACCACCTTAGTTCGCTTTAAATCGCAATAGAAACCTCCTTGCAGAAAACCATCTAGAGCTATCACAAGGAATACCTTTCATTTAAAGTACGCTTATATCAAACAATACAGATTGTGGTGGTTTACGTCCTCGTTCGTAGGCGGATCTTCTATCATTGAATCTACCCTTCTCCCTGCAGGTAGAGTCCACGCTTCTCGTCTAAAGAAATGCCCCCTCTCAGACATATCCAGAACTGTTGATATTTATCACGAGCTTGTGATGATCTTCTGTCGTAGCTGCGTTGGCTTACCCACCGGCTCGTTATCTAGAGGTCAAATACTTGGGGCGTTGATTGAAGTACCCACCTTTGCTTCATGGAGATAGCTAACTATACCACATACATATATATATTAATTTAACATGCCGTGATGCCCTGCGACTAATTGATGGACTCAACTAAGCTCCAATATTGATTTCTTACCTAATGCGGATTCCTTGGAGCTGCAATTCGTTCCTGCGCAATGCTAATTCAGCCCCCCAATGTCTGACTTGATTCTCCAGTAAACAAGCACTGTCAAACAGTGCTAAGAACGTGTGGACCATTGGAAAGTCCAACTCCGAGTCGTTCGCACAGCTTTAATGTGCGGATCGGCGAGTTGCCCGGTGCACAGTGGGCCCTACAGTTATCTTAACATCTTGGTTACTACGTTTAGTTTAGCGTTGGAGTCTAGAAGATAAATCCGTGACGTATCATACCAAGCCTATGGTGGAGATCGGCACCGTGCGAAAATAAATAGAAACTGCTCGCGTTAAACTGTACTCGGCAATCGAGGTGTCACGATTCGCGAATAGGTTAGAGATCCAGTATAACAGACAGCTTTTCAGATTCCTGTTTACGCAGATCTGGCGATTTGGTTCCACTTCGAGGCTGGGAAACTAGGGGAGGAACTAACGGCCTTTTAGGGTAAATTCACACTATATAGTTCGCTGTACCCTGTAGGTAGGAGAGAATGTACAGTGTAAAACCTACGTGTATTGTGTGCCCAAATCAGCCATAGAGGCCTGGTAGGCTCATATTGAACGTCCCGCCAATTACTCACGAGAAGGTTGTTCTGTGTCAGCCCCTGTGGGGACGCCCATAGTATACCGCATTTGTAATAGCAATATGTACAGGAAGTCTAATCCGTAGATATCATATATTCTAAGATAAGTTGCTAATTTAAGGATTGTCAGCTTGGCCATTAGCTAATAGGCCTAAGTAGTCAGTGCGTCCTACGTAAATAGTGGAGATAAAATCAACAACTTCAGCTCGGAACAGGGCGAATTAAAGATCAAGACTTGGGTAATTGGGACTCGAGATTAAACGAATTGCCAAAATTGTTATTTGTCCGAAAACTTTTCAGGAAAGGGGTGAACTTGGGGGCGCCCAAGACTGGAAAGGATATTGATTGTTTCCGGGTATAAATAAAACCTACTTAGTACCTAGCTAGCATATCGTTGAATTGTCAAAAGTTCTTTCCATACATTTCCAAAGCTCAAAGCTTCTCGCCATGTTACAGATACCATGTACTTCCTTGGTGAAGGCGGCTTCCGCATGGCTGGCCCTTGACATTATCACCACCACATCGGCGACCTTCCTCAACTCTAGTAGCCCCGGGTACAACTGTCACGCTGGGCAGTCCTGTTGGCCGACTATCAAAGAATGGGAGAGTTTCAACAACAGTCTGGACGGAAACTTACACCGCACGGTCTCCTATGCAGCAATCTGCTATTACGACTCCCCCTACTATGACCCTTCGGCCTGTGTTATCGCCGCAGAGAACTACTCAGTGAACCAGGCACGAACCGAAGTATACGGCGCCGCAACAGGGCTCAACTGGGAAGTGTGTCAAACCCAAACCTGTACCCTGGATCCTTATGACCCGACTGTGGTCTATTCCGATCAGTGTTCCCTTGGCCGACTCTCGTCATTGTATGTCGATGCTCGAAACGCAAGTCACGTAGCCACCGCCGTGAAGTTCGCCCAACAGCACAATCTCCGTGTCTCGATCAAGAACACGGGACACGACTACTTTGGCCGCTCTACTAGCCCCAACACTCTGGCAATCTGGACTCACAACATGAACAATATCACCTACTATGAAAACTTCACCGCGTCCAACTGTCCTGCTTCCAATGGGCAAAACATTGGTGAGATGGGAGCCGGTGCTCAGGCGGAGGACGTGTACTCATATTTTGGGAATCTCAACTTCGACGTGACTGGTGGCAACGAAGGATCGGTTGGCCTTGCTGGTGGCTTTGGTCAAGGAGGTGGCCATGGTGTCTTTGGCCCTTCATATGGTCTGATGGTGGACAATGCGGTCGAATATGATGTCGTGACAGCAGACGGTGAATTCCGAACAATCAATCAATGCAATGACCCCGAACTCTTCTGGGCCATGCGAGGCGGAGGCGGAGGCTCCTTTGCTATTTTGACAAGCTACCGCTTCCAAGTGTATCCGTCAGTAAAGATCAATGTGTACTCGTTCAGGGCCAACTTCACACTCCCCGGCAACGAAACTAGCAATTATGCAGTATTGGAAGATGTCCTCACACAGCACGCCACTCACCAACCTGTTTGGTCACAGAACAATGTTTCAGGACACGCTTATTATTGGGCGGACAAAGCTGAGATTTACCTTGTTCTGCCTTCGAACAACGCAACGGCTTTGAAATCCCTCACGAGTGAATTTTCCTCCTTTCTGACGAACCAAACGGGGATCATTGTCTCCGAGAGCACTTATACGACCTATCCCAATTACACCGGCTTCCTGGATCTCACCAGTAAAATTGCTACTCGGCTGACACCAGGTGGTGTCTTCGACGTTCTCGCAAGTCGACTGGTGCCAGAATCATTGTTTGAAACCAACGTAACCAGCTTAGTTGATGCTACTATTGAAGGAGTTCGTCTCAGCAATAAGTACATACCTGATGATGGCGTTGCCATGACTCAAGTCATAATGACCACACCTATCAATACCGAGAATGGCAACGAAACAAGTATTAATCCTGCCTGGCGTACAGCTCTCTGGCACCTTATCGTGACAGGTGGATGGTTCGATGTGCTTCCTACTGCGAAGGAAAACGCAATGGTCGAGTCATGGTTGGAGACCATCGAGCCACTAAAGGAATTGACCCCTGGTGGAGGATGCTATGTCAATGAAGGCCACTACTTGGAACCGGAATGGAAAGAGACCTTTTGGGGATCGAATTATCCTGAATTACTTCGGATTAAGAATAATTATGATCCTAACCATTTCTTCGACTGCTGGAAATGCGTTGGTTGGGAAGGACCATCCGAGTAAGTTTACTTCCTTATATTCCAATGGTTTTCTGTTTAACCTGGGTGAATTGGATAATAACCTTGGAATGCATATAGGTCCTACAAGTGTTACGGCACGAATAACTAGTACTCTTTCTGCATGTTCCTAGATTTGGAGCATGCAACATGTCGTGTAATATTCGATCTGTTGATGATGCAGATGTTCACTTCTTGTCGACATATATTGTTTCTTTCAGCAAATAGTCATTTATTGCTATGGCTAGTCCCGTCTAAAAGTCCATATAAGGGTATATTCGAATAGAAAACATAACATGAGGAGAAGAAAGAGAAAGCAAAAAGTTCTTCACGCACATATAGTCTTATATAGCCAAGGGGAATCAAGAGCTTCCAACAGGCTTCCCTCTAGGAATCTGGGTCCGCCGGATTTGCCGGATCAGCCGGATCAGCCCATAATAGCAGGCGATATGTCTGCCAATTGACTATCTATTCGGCGAAGAGCACTGTTGTCGATATCCGTGAGGGCTTCGCCCGTACATGCTCATGGGGTCAGCTCATAAAATTAATTTTTAAATACATCTTAGTGACCAAAACTTGATTTTTTTTATACGTGATCACTGACTACCGTTTTGTCCAATTAAAGGCATAATATTCTCGTCAATAAACCCATTCAATGCAGATCAAGCTTTTCCCGTTAGACCTGAAACAAATTTGGAAATAGACTCCTTGCGGGATGACTGCATGAAACGATTGGAGAAAACCTGAATGGCATTGCACGTTTGTCCCGCTCATATAAGAGGGATTTTGTTTTTGAACAAAGGCAACTTACACTTGGTTTGTCGAATTATCAACTGAAGCTTTGTTGACTTCATCATTACAAAACTTTGGTCTGTTACTCTGTGTTAACATGTACATCATGATGCTTCTACGAAATCAATATGCAAGTGGTGACTTATATTATATAACCCTGATATGATCAGTTCATGCCACCGCAACCAGAGCTATCAATAATTTAACATTAGAGATGAAATGTAGTGCTAAATTATCTAAATAATCATTGTTCAACGGTTACTAGATATACGACAGAGTAAGAGGGAAAATTCATGTGAATAGCTAGTTAAGATTAAAGCAAAGGAACGAAACATGCCCTGACTCGTATCCTAAAGTAAAAGTTTTATCATTAATCACAGAGCAGGTAGGCCAGTACTCAAAGGGCGAAGACAAAATTTCTTTGTGACGGTCGTACGTCTTGCAGGCTTAGCTCGGTCCGTTCACGTTGTGGTGCCGTTCCGGGATCTCTTTGAACCCTAAGCCCTACGAACCATCTATGGCGGGATATCCCATTGTTGTCATGCCTTCCCAATTAGGCACCGCCAAAGGATTCACCCGCTATATAGAGCCGTAGCGAGCTCTTGCACAGAGTCTTCCTCTTACTCTTTCTCTGTATGCTTAGTTTTTCGTCGATAGGCTGCCCTAGGGTTTAGCATTGAGCAAATGTCACATCTTAGCCTTAAAGTATTACCCATTAACCACCAAATACAGCAATCATTACTATAAATTTAGATAAATACTAACTATTATTACTAAACCACTGTTGACCACTAAGAGGTGAGATATCTATAGTCAAATGTAAAGTATCTATAGAGGACTTTAGCTCTCATTTTACCCTTAATCCTTGAGAATACTCTTATGACTCCCATTACAATACCCCAAATCCTAGTTGTGTTATTAGGGAAGATGGTTACAAGGAATAATAGTCTAGAAAAAAAAGCTACTCACGATATATCATTTTATCTACTATCAAGAGTTTGCTAAAGCTCCTGTTGCTATATCCCAAAACTGGACTACACTATCTCCAGAGCTAGATGCCAGTAGCTAGCTGTTAGACAAGAAGACCACTAAGAATAATAGATTCTAATGCCCTTTAATGAGAGTCTATTGTAAGGTCCTTATTGCTACGTCCTAAAACAACACTGTTTTATCGACAGAGCCAGGTGCTAATAGCTGACTATTAGTTAAGAAAGCTATTGACCGAACCATTTTTAAAAATATTCTTAAAATCATCCTGTAATATGCCTATTACCATATACTAGACTTTAACTATACTATCACTAGAGCTAGACGCCAACAGCTGGGCATTGGATGAGAAAGCTATTGACTAACCTATTTTTAAATTAACCTCAAAAGTATACTGTAAGGTGCCTGTTGCTGTACTCTAGATCCTGACTGTTTTGTAACTGAACCCAGCTGCTGGCAGCTGGCCATTGGGCGAGAAAGCTGTTGACTAGATGGTATTTGAATGGCCCTTGTAAGTGTGCTGTAACGCGCCTATTACTGCATTCCAAAGACAGATTTTGGATTCTGACTGAAAAAAAGAGTAAAGCCGGATGCCAGTAGCTGACCATTGGGCAAGATATTTGTTGAATAAATCTTACCTGAACAACCCTTAAGAGTGTGTTTTAATATAACTGTTGCTGTATTCCAGAGCCCAACTATGCGGCTAGTTGGGCCAAACGCTGGCAGTTGGCTCTCGGGTGAGAAGGCCACTAATCGAACTGAATCGAATGGCCTTCGAGGATCTATAGCTCGGAGGTGCAGTTTGCTTCAACCTGCGGCATATAGTCTAATCAATTCGGTAGCTCTGACCTGAAAAGTTCATGAATGGTTGATTCATGAGGTGCAAATATACTACGTAAGTTCAAACTGTTTCCGCAGCGTCCTTGGCGGCACTGTACTAACGTTACTTCACCACACCGGAGAAATTGACGGATTGAGTCAGCCAATAGTCATAATAGCGCGGAAAAGCGATGAAACATCAGTGCTAGCCACAGGGCCAATCCCTTCACTTTTAGGGCCCTTCATTTTTAGGGCCCTTATCTCAAAACGCCGGCGGCTTTAGGGTTTGCGATGGTTGGAGCCAATAACATCATTTTGTTGCATTCATTTTACATACCTGAACATAGTTATCGTTTTACTCCGTACGTATTGAGTATTTTGTATTTAATTTTTGGCTTACCGACATTCAATGCATTTTTGCAGGTTTATAATCCACGTACGTATAAGCAAACAAGAAACAATTATAATTCAATGCATCTATTATCACACCCTATCCTGGCTTGGGAATTCGAATCCCGCCTCAATTGACATCACTCCTTACCAATCCAAGGTGGAAGGTCATTAGAAGTCTATGAATTATAAAAATGATCCCCGGGGTTGTGGTTGAATTAAAGTACGTAAAACCAACCATCTTTGAGGGGCGGGCGGGGGAGCGGGGAAGGGGGTGCGCAACGCCCAAGTCCATGCATCAATTCTGGTTGATAGTGCGGAGTACGTAGTACTTGGACGTAACCCTAATTCCCCGTGTGATGGTCCATATTCCGGTCGATCACACTGATGAGCCTCGACTCGTCAAATCAACTATATTCGGGTCGACATCGGTTTTTCTTCACCTTCACGAGAAGTAGGAGCCTCCAGCTGCTGTCAGGCTAGTGCATAAACTGAGCTTTGATGTATGGTCAATTCGGTGACCTAGTAAGATCCTCCGCGATAATACAGTTGGAAACGAAGATTAATTAAACAATCGAATACTTTTGTAGCAATTTTAGCAAGCTAGGGTACTAGCGAACAAAGACATCAAGGTTTAATGAGTCGGTGTTTGATAGTTCAGGGACAGATATACGTAAGAATGTAACCTTGGATACCATTTACCCAAACAAGAATGGTTTTTTTACTTGGTCAGCAGCTATACCATTCAATCATCATACTAAAAAGACAGTAAGTCTCCGGTAAGAGTCCTCTGGATACATGCCACAAGAATTTGGGAAAAGATATAAATTCCACGCATGACCTTCATAAAATCCGGGTTGGTTTGGAGAAACCAGCAGCACCAGAAAAGGCATACCACAAAGACATAACAATATCCAAAAACTGAAGCAGAACAAAATGCGTAGCTTCCAAATTTATTCCACTGCTTCTCTTCTCTTTGCTCTTGCTCGGGCTCAGGCTGAATTCACGCTTAGCTGCGATGTCTTGACCACCCAGCGATCAGATCCAATTATCAGCCCTGGTATCGCCAGTAACCACACGCATGTTATTGTCGGTGGAACTGCTTTCAGTCGTAACATGGATGAGAATGCCGCACCCGATGCTTTGGCAACTACCTGTTCTGTCGCGATCGATAAGTCGAACTACTGGCAGCCACTATTGTATCACATCAGGTCTGATGGGCAATTTGAGGCTGTACAATTCCAGGGCAATGTAAGTAGCTTTTCAAGCCCTTATATTATCAACATTGACTGATTTTACCGTTATACATAGGCTGTATATTACCTACAGCGTGCCTGCGACTATCAACCCGGTCTGACTGCATGTCCATCCGACTTTATGCCTTTAGCACCTCCAGCTGGTCTTCGTATGTTATCGGGCAACCCAACACTTCGGTGAGATCCATGGATCGACACATTTGAAGTTATGCTTACGATAAACAGAAATTATACCGACACCTTCGCACAACGTGCTGCATCCCACATGTGTCTTACTGCCACAGACAGCGTGTATACCAACTCTCTCCCAGTGCAGGCCTGTGAAAGACTACGCTCCCAAGTCTTCTTTCCCTCGTGCTGGGACGGGGTGAACCTCGATAGCTCCAACCATCAAAGCCATGTACTGCGCCATTCTCTTCTGTAGAATCAAAACGATAACTGACTAGGTAACAGATGGCTTTCCCAGCAATCGGCGACTACAACACGGGTGTCTGTCCCTCAAGCCACCCAAGAGCAATTTTCTCCGTCTTCCTCGAATTCTTCTACGACACCTCCCCCTACCCCGACTACGAGAATCTCGTATACGCTATGGGCGATCTGACAGGATATGGTCTACACGCCGACTTCGTGAATGGCTGGACTGATATCAACGCATTGCAAAATGCCTTCACTACTTGTGGCAGCAACGGGTACTCGGAGACTTCGCCCGGTTGCTCAATCACGAATGGTACTGTACAGGGTGCGCAGACGCAGACGCTGCAGGTTGCAGCCCCCACGGAGGATTTGGGATTAGATGGACCTGTTCCTCAGCTGCCTGGACCTTGCTACGTGACAGGGTCTGTGGCTGATCGGACAGTCTAAATACATAGGCGATGTGAGAAGTTGACGTTATGTCAAAGAATATATAGTCAAATACTTACCAAATGATGTGCAATCTGCATCTGAATTCCTTTCACCTAAGTTTGGGATATGATGAGTTACTCTTATTTGAGTCTTGTGTAATGTTTGGAAGTCATCAAGCTTTTTTACTCTATTTCCGTAACTCATCAATTATTTCCGCATATTTCTTATTATCCTGAAGCTACAATCTACAAAAAGCTATTGGTCTAAGAATTGAATAAATGGGAGCCGAGTAACTAGACACGGCTAATAACTAGTTATACAAGTAGTTATAGTTAACTAACTACGTTATCTAAATTATATGGTATTATCTAATGCTCTGATATGTTTAATGTGTTGTACCATGTTTAGAGGCTGTGGGATTGGTTCTATAAACTATAGAATACTTAATACTTATTGTGATATGTAAACTATATCTATAGAAGTAGATAGAGTAACACTTATTATGCTCTTCTTTAAAGTCGGTATATCAACCCCATGCCCCGGCGCGGATATACGAATATGCTGTTGCTTCGGTGCCGGAATGCGAGCATGCCAATGCTTCGGTGTTGGCTTATATCAACCCCTTGGATTCGACGTCGTCGTACGTACGGCGTCGAGCTTATATTGATGCTTCACCCCCGGCAACCCCCTTTTTTAGTCGGCAAGTCATTATTCAGGAATATCATTTATGTGTTCCCCGGCTATCCCAATCCTATTAAGTAGATCTAGTAGTAGCATGGAACAGGGTTCGATTGCCTAGGGGAACGTAGGTGATGATTGGGTTCGCAGCTAATTCCTGCTTCCTAGGAAGTCTTACCGTAGGACTTAGGCTTTAATAAAACGTATTCCACGGGTAGGTGGCATTGCAGGCAATTAGGCCATAGGTTCAATTAGTATGAGAATCTAACTACATTGTTAAATCGTAATTTTTTTGTTGTTTATATATAGTTTGTATGAAGTTTCTCAATTAGGTGCGGTTCGGCTGTGCCACTTACCTGTGTATATGCTAACCTCTGGATGACTTAGGAAAGGTCGGTTAGGGGCTGGGAAAGGGGTAAATAGACATGGGAAGGTTTAGCCGAGAGCCACATCAGCAATTCCAGTCAGACGAGAAATTCCTAATCAGGCTGGAATTAAAGCAGCAACAGAACGAAATACTAGATCAGCAAATTAACAAGTAAAAATATAAGAAAATAAAAACATACAACAGCTGGGATTCGCTGGTGGTCACCCACCCAACTACTAACCAGCCGGCGTGTGGCTTAAGTACGGCTGAGCGGACGGGAAGCCCTGTTTTCCACACCCTATGGTCGTATGTACTCATAGAAATGAAGTAATGGTTTCTATAGTTGACAGCAAATGACATGAGAATGCTTCGATGTAGATGAGAGACTTCAACTTTGATACTCCTAATGACTATACTGATAGTGTATTCTAGTGAAACAAACAGGCTCTGAGCGTTTTAGTCTGATATCTATGACATAGATAAATTCTGCTAAACATAGAAAGAAATATTTGTAGACCTCAGTAGAAGTCCTTTAACTGACTAGATAATAAATTAGTAATATTATATAGACCTCTGCAGGTCCCATGGGTCTAAAGTTTTTTTAGTCCCAGACTTAGACTCAAGTTGGGATGGATTTTTCGTCACTTTCAAATTTCCAACCTAAGTTACCTAATTTACTCTTGGCAGTGTACATAGTACGTAGTTAAAGTAGCATCTAGCCTCCCAAGCCCGCGTACAGCCTCCGAATCACAACCCAGAGCTGGCGAACTCAGGTTTATATTAAGTTTTCAGATTGAATTCTAATGTCCAACCTAACCTTCTTGGCAGATCCGGGGTCGGGTTAAATCTATAATTGGATTCTAAATATCAACAAATGCGAAGCTTTCCCCTTTCTATACAAGCTTGTATGCATATTGAGAATTTGAGGACTCGCTTGTTATGAGATCTAGATTGGCATCGTCACAGGCAGCGTGGTCACCTGTACTAGTATTTGTTGCTCCGATAGATGGGCCTTCCCCAGACTAGCCTTTTATCTTTCGTCTAGCTATTCGTGGCCTCGACCGGAATTTTCATGTTCCTTTGGTAGTATAGACTATACGCAAACGTGGAGCAGTTCACAGCCCAATACATTTATGATGGCGTTAAGGCTTGCACTAGGGCTTACACTGGCCTTTGGGAGCCAATGCCCAGTAGACCCCTAACCAACATTGTTAGTGGGGAGTGATCAACTTTGTCCCTTCAAGTCCGTCCAACTCCTTGCAACAAAAGCCACCTGCGGTGCAGGAAATCCTCAATTTACTTGGCTAATCTCTCTAAATAACTCAGCCAGATATTCTCATCGGTGCGACTATGTGGTAAGGCCATTTTATTATGGAAATGTGGCGGATTCAGAGTCTGAAGATGGCTGCGAGACACAGCCGTCTAAAAACACGTTCCGCACAAAACTCCTCGTCCAATTTAATCTAGGTTTATTTGTTATGAATCTTCTGTTCCTGACATTTACAATCTGGATGTTCACCCAGCAAAAGTCACCTAATTGGATCCTTAAGGAAATGAATACTTACTGTAAGTAGTAGTGCCACTATCCTATAAGGATGTATAGAACTAATTGTTTGCGCGCAGCACCGCTTCTTGAAGAGTTTCAATTCTCCTTTCATCAGGATAACCAAGAATATGCAAGCATCTTCAATGACCCATTTACTATCTATAAGGCCGATCCGTCACCTCAAGTAGACGCAGCATGGGAAGCCCTGTCCGAGACACCACTACTGGCGTTATCTAGGGAACAAATAATAAAGCTAGGCAAGGATCCAGAATACACGGTTAGGATGCCTAAAGAATTCGGTAAGCCATGTATTGCATCAACAAGGACGCAACAAGAGTATATAACTGACACCGCTATGATAGCTTACGGAGAAGAAATGTACGTAGGGGCCATGGACGGCCAGCATCTGATCCACTGCTTAGATCAGCTACGGAAACTCGCCCACTACGACTACTATTACCAATCTAAATGGGGCGACATGTCAAATATGCCAGCTCTTGATGCTTCTCACCGATCACACTGTATAGGCCTATTACTTGATGCGCTAAAGTGCCAACCTAATGTCAACGTGGCAACGTTCAACTGGATGGAGGGCAATCATTATCCGTACCCAGACTTCAAGACTCAGAGAAAGTGCCAGAATACAGACCAACTTTTCCAATGGATCAAAGAAAGAGCGGGCTCACGAAGCGGAAACGAGGCGTAGAATTTCTCTCGGCCAGAGGGTACAAAAGAAGTGTCGATGCCATCACAATTCAAAGCACTCCAAGAAAGCCTAATTACATAGTTGGCGCCTGCATGTTGTTCTTAGCACCCAAACCTACTTTAGCTCTGTAGCAATTTACCTCCTGTGAGGCATCAGCAGTCTTCGACACTAAGCTAGGGTTTAAAACCTTTGGACAAGATCCCCATTACACCGTGGTTATTACAACTGGTAGACTGCGCATAGGCAAGGGGACGGGCAAAGTACAAAATCTTTCTGCGAGGATGGGATATATACGCTCCTTTGGGAGAAAGGTCATTGTATCTATTCCCCATTTTGGGAATTTCGTAGTTTTGTGCTTATATCTATTTTCGGACGGCGCGAATAGTATGGGATCCATGAGAATGTTTACTTTAATTGGGTCTTCATATTGCAGCCCTCAGGTGAATTATACCGCGAATTCAAATTTGTGGCGTGGGTTTGTGGACTTGAGCTTGAATTGAAGCGAACTGGAAGCCGGGACTGAGGGACACACAACCACGACACTCTCACTATCCAGAGAGTATAAGCCTAGCTACCAATAGTAGGTATATCATAATTAGACAGTTTAAATGCGAGGAGTCCGTAATAGAAAGCAATAACCCTGAGCGGCAATAATTTATACCATAATCCACATATATAATCCATACCTTCATGGAACCGAACCTTAAAGAAGACACTCGAGGTAGAACAAACCATCAATCAAATATCTATGGTGGGATGCTCCGAGACCGCGGAGCAAAGGGCTCAGATGTCAGATACAAAATCCCTCCAACATAAACTTCTGAAACAGACACACCGACTGTCGCGGCTTACAAGTCGAAACGGCGCATCCTTAACGTTATACACCCGTCTCAGGATCTTCTCTCCAGGAAACGCTGACTTCAAAGACTAGCAATCCTGACTGTCGAATCTGCATCAATGACCCCAGTATCGGTTTGATGTTATCTCGCATGACCCCTGGTTCATCTAATGCAGCTCCGCCTAGATGCATGTATAGCCTTTGAAGACCCGTTAGACTTTCAAGTACACTGCATGTTTGTTCCCAGGTCCTTGCGTCGAAGGGAGCGACTGTGTACGGACTTATCATAAATTGATCCTGGTCTGCTGAGATATATCCTCTGGAGAAGATACTGTGTCAGGACTTGAATGAATGTATGGAAAGTGGAAAAGTGAGTGCTCCAAGCGAATGACACGAAGAAGATTGAGTCTAGATGGCAGGATGGTCTGCGAGAGACTGAGTATGGTGTCTGGGCTATTGAAATCGAACGCATTTCCGCTGTAGATAAGATCTATTGTTTCTGAATATCTTTTTTACCGATTAGATATATCTTCTAGTCACGGAACAAAATATAAAGGTAAATGGATTCTTACATTAGTCGGCATGTTTTGAGTATAGAGAGGAGATTCGCATTCTCGCATTGTGCACTATGTTTCCCTTGTAGTAACCAGCCGTAGAGCGTACGCTAATAGTCGAATAACCCCAGCATTCGTGGCGACAGTCACCAATAGACTCATCTTCATAGCATTGAATTCCCAGAAGCCGTTTGGGGGCGCGCACTAAATGTAGATGTTGGTCGCATAGAAGGTATCGCCATATCAGGATACGAACTTCGTATGGTAAGCGGGTAATCAGCAAGAATTCTATTTTGGCAAAAGTCCGCTGTTGTATTATATTTTTCTTCTTGATTATTCTTGATAATATGTTCTGGGATCGGTCGATTTGACTTTTACCGTTGTCGTCCTCCAAAGGCAATGTGAGCGCTCGAGGACGGTTTGTGGGAAGCGGTTTGGCGCGGAATGCCTTTCTTTCTTTGCTGACTTGAGCCGTTTGAGGGAAAGCCTCGAGTAGCGCAATAGAATGCCATGGTGGATGGAAATGACTGTACTTTCAACGCATGAAAGTGTGGTGCAAAGAACAGAGGTCGGTTGGAAAGGGTGTTCATTAAATTCAGCCTCGTATGCTGCGGGCACATAACACAGCCACTCTAATAGAGCTAACAGATCGGCATAACTGAACTAACATCGATTTCCAAGGATACTGAAATGTATCAGTTAGCGACTTGGACTATGACAGTGGTTTGGTAAGGTCAATTCCTAAAAAGCGATTCAGCGCGGATTACTTTCTTTTCTCTTTGATTTCGGCGTTTGATGGTCATCCGTTTCCACCTTAATTTATTTTAAACCAATTTTGCAGAAATCTAGAGAATTTGCGAAGAATCTGCCCTTTGCTTGTCTGTACGAGGACTTTAGATTGAATTCAAAAGTCACGCAGGAACCCCTGCCTAGTCAGGTAAATTGTTGACATGACTCTTGGCGTTTTTAAAAAAAATAATCCATTAGACCAGACGAGATCGAAACTCTTTGTGGGACATGTAACTGGTGCTGTGATCCTGGTCGATAGTTTTACTAAGCTAAGATAGAGTGAAATTTTAATTTAGAAACTATTGAGTGTCTATTCTTAGCAATTTAATTCCTCACACAAGCTTTTGAGTTACTTCTATGGATGATTATCGTTATAATCAAACCCATGTATGCCATGGAAGTCCGTCTCTGAAAAAAAATCCATGTTCCTCCCACATAGGGCCTTCTGCTTCCGGTACATAACCGTTCCAGCAATAATCAAACCTCACTCGATTCTGCTGGAACTCATAAAACTCGTCAAACTTGGATGATAATGCTTCTTCGAGGTTGGAAACATTGTCGTCCGGATGCAAGTTCTTCCACGGTTCACGACATACTCTCCCTTTGCAGGATTTGAGGATAAATAGTAAAGAATCCAAGCGACTAGCCACCTTTTCCAAGGGATAGCCAGCCACCGAGAAAGCTGGCTCGGCGGTTGGTAAGAGCAGGTTGTTCATTTGTCCGGGGTCTTTGGTCATGTCATAAAGCTCATGCTCGTTGTTACACCAGACAGAGTAGTAGAGGCTGTAAGTTGGTCCCGCGATGCGGATTGCTTTGTATGTGTTGTTTTCGTGTAAGGTGCCTGGAAGAGAAATGTCAGGGTGAGATCTAAACTTTGGAGATTTGAAGAAGCTTACGATCATAGATACCCTCGCCACCGGCATATCCCCAGTACTCCACCGCTACATGTTCACGTGTTGACAACGTCGACTCGATAGCATCCGGCGTGACAGGGAAAGCCCTGCCATCGAAATCATCTCTTAAAGGTATTCCCAAAATTTTGAAAAACGTTGGTGCCAGATCGGTATGTGTGGTTACGATCTCCGTGGTATAATTGGCTGCAACTCCCGGACCACGAACAATAAGCGGTATATTGATATCCTCCTCATATCCGCATGATTTTCCAGGCTGTAGCCTATGTTGGCCAATATGAAAACCATTATCACTACTATAAAAGACGTATGTGTTGTCAAGAATACCATATTCTTCAAGCTTCGCAAAAAGGTCATCCACTAATTCGTCCACGGCTTGAAGTGAACGCAGTCGTTGTCGATGGTAGTGGTCATTGTATTCCACATTCTCTAGGCTTTGCTGGGGTAGCTCTAGAAGCCAATTGGCTCCGGAGGGCTGTTGAAATTTATTAGTGCTATTTCTACACGATGAGATTTTGGCCATCTCAGCACTGGTTTGATTTTTTGTCTAAGGAGACATACTGTGTCAGGATTGAAATTTTGTGTCCGCGGAACTTTCACATCTTGAAACAGATGCTCGTGTCGCTTAGCTGACACCGGTGCCGTGTGTTCAAAGACCGGATTGTCATCTAATGCGCTACCATTCATGTTGATGTTACCATGTGGTGCTATAGGCGCGATAGTCAGGAAGAAAGGCTTCTCAGCTATGACTGCATCTCGGAGTAGGCTCTGGGCTTTTTGAGACATAATGTCTGTTGAATATCCGCCTTCATAACTTCTTGGTTCTTTGCCCTTGAGTTGGAAGGTGCTGTTCAGGTAATTGTAGGTGAAAGGATCGAGAAGGAAGTCCTGCTCAATGCATCAGTGGCCCGGCTCGACTCTGATCATAAAGACACAGAACTCAAAGATATATCATACGGAGTTGGTGAAGCCCGCCGGTTCTGGAGAGTCATAGTTGGTCACGGTGTGAACATTAAACAGTTTCCCGGTATAGTAAGTGTTATAGCCCGCTTGCTGTAACCATACTGGTAGATAGTCATCGTTGAAGCCTTCTTCCACGAACCTGGGATACCCTCCTATGATGAAGACATTAATGTCGTGCCTCTCGGAAGAGAGCTCATAACGTGCAACATACCATAAGGTGGATTGACATCTGTTATATTTGTATTATGAGCTGCTTTACCTGTCCACAGCGTGACTCGTGATGGACAGCATACAGCTGTCGTACAGTAATGTTTCCGGAAATGAGTCCCTTGCTCTATGAGATGTCTCCTCACATGCGGCATATATTCAAGAGAGTTCAGATGTGTATCCTGATCGTCGGTCAAGATAAAAACCACATTGGGACGAGTACATTGACTGGCACCATTTAATAGTTTTTGACTCGTGTGTTCAAGGCCAATTATCCCCGGGGCAATAGAGGCCACTATGGCCCAGAAATAACACCCTTTCATTTCTGTGATTATATTCTAAAGATAACTGGGATTTCAGCAATCATTCAACAGAACATTGAAAAAATCAAGTGATTTAAGCAAGCTATCTGGTGGCCGATAACTGAGCTAGCGACGCGAGTCATGGTTCAAGCATGCTTGACAATCCTTATCGTCGAGCATCGTGTGCTTTCGAATGCGGAAAGATTATCTCTAGCTAAATCGCCATAGCTCTAGAATATGGCGAGATTCTTAGCGTGAATAGCTAATTGAATGAGACGGCCTAGAGGAGGAATCAGGAAATATCTGGTTGGTGACTAACGTTAGTATTGCGGGGCAGATGATCTTGTGGAAATATTACAGATTTTGCCCGTGAATTAAAGCTACGCACTATCTTGCCCTAACTTGTAGCTAGCAAAGAGACATGCCTGTCCAATCAAGAAAGGTTTCTGTTGTGTTTTTAGCGGACCCGTACTGCGTACTCCCTCCAAAAAGAGCATGCATACCCCAATTGCTACTCGATCAGCTATTCGCTAGAAATCTCACCATAGTAGAAAGATATGGCGATCTAGCTAGGAACAACTTCTCCGCATCAAAGAGAGCTTCTGATACATACTTACTCATGAAAATCGGCCGGATCATGCCGAAATTTACTGCATGAGGCAAAAGCTGAAATCGTCACTCGTATAGATCTTAAAAAATGACTGACTCGTAGGGAAAATGAGAAAGCGGTTTTAGCCGGAGAGTGTTTACGACAAGATATATGTCGAATTTCTTCCCTACACTTCACTGTCATCTTGGTAGGTATCTGAAGCGACATTCTAGCATCTCACGGCTAATTAGAGAAAACGAGATCCTGTATCAACAATGGCAGACGACACTCTTGAACATCATGGCGGTCGTATTGACCTTGATAATAGCGTTGTCAACAAGCTCGCTAGATCAAATCCAAAGGTAGCGATACTCAGCAGCGAAGCCAAGCTGGCCACCGAAGCCGAGCATAATATGTCTATACGAGACGCAATCAGCCGATACCCAAAAGCCGTTGCATGGTCGGTACTCTTCTCAACTGCAATCATCATGGAAGGATACGACATTGTCCTAGTCACCGCGTTCTTCGCATATCCCTCTTTTCAGGAGAAGTTTGGTGAACCGGCCAAAAACGGAACAAGTTATCAGGTCAAAGCACCCTGGCAGTCTGGTCTTTCGAACGGTGCACGAGTTGGTGAAATTATTGGATTGTTCATTAACGGATTACTTGCGGAGATGTTTGGCATGAAACGAACTATGATTGGAACATTATCTATACTTTGCGGTTTCATCTTTATCTCTTTCTTCGCTCAAAACATACAAACACTGCTTGTTGCCGAGATTCTCATGGGGATTCCCTGGGGTGTCTTTCAGACGTTAACGACTTCGTACGCAGCTGAGGTGTGCCCGGTTGCTCTCCGAGGATACCTCACGACCTATGTCAATATGATGTGGGGTGTTGGTCAATTGCTCGCGACCGGAGTTCTACGTGCGCTGCTATCGCGCAAGGACGAATGGTCATATAGGATTCCTTTTGCCTTGCAATGGATATGGCCTGTCCCTTTGATTGCCGGCATTGCATTTGCGCCGGAGTCTCCCTGGTGGCTTGTCCGCAAGGAACGCTACGAGGAGGCAAGGAAATCGTTGCGAAGACTCACCTCCGCCCCGTCCGACTCTGAGCTTGACAACACCATCGCGATGTTAAGGCATAGCGACGAAATTGAAAAGGAGCTTGTCGCCGGTACGTCTTATCTGGATTGTTTTAGAGGTATCAATCTTCGAAGGACGGAGATTGCATGTATCGCATGGGTTATCCAGGCAGCATCCGGGGCTTCACTCATGGGCTACTCGGCCTACTTTTTTGAGCAAGCAGGTCTTTCAACAACAATTTCTTTTGATTTTTCCATTGCGCTTTATTCTGTTGCTATTGTCGGTGTTTTTATCTCCTGGTGGGTAATGACTTATGTCGGTCGTCGTACTATCTACATTGGCGGCTTGAGTATGCTATTTCTCGTGCTCATGGCAGTTGGCTTTTCGAGCTTAGCGCACAGTACCGCTGCAAATTATGCTACAGGCAGTCTACTTCTTGTTTTCACACTCTTCTACGATATCACGATCGGCTCAGTATGCTATTCGATTGTGGCTGAGATTCCATCGAGCCGACTACGCACCAAGACAATTGTCCTTGCTCGAATCGCCTACAACATCCAAGGCACCATAAATAACGTTATTACCCCGGACATGATCAATCCTACGTATTGGAACTGGAAAGGCAAGGCCGGCTTTTTCTGGGCTGGACTATGTTTTATTTGCTTGGTTTGGAGTTATTTCCGGTTGCCTGAGCCCAAGGGACGAACATATGCCGAGTTAGATATTTTGTTTGAACAGAAAGTCTCCGCACGTAAATTCAGCTCTACGGGGTTGAATATATTTGAGGATGTCGCCGTTGTCTCGATAGAGGATCGTGCGCCAGTCAGCGCCGAAAAATCAGAGTGATTGATCACTGAAGATGTTGACAGACACGAAAGCTAGATCTTTGGAGCAGTTCTTCTTTTCTATTTTCTTTTAAATCCTTTTCTTCATCCTTATGTACAGATAGAGGGTGATGGAAAGTGTTAAATTGCCTCTAACTCATCAATTAGTGCCATTATGGCACAGTTTCATATAGTATGCAGCATAGAAGCGTCTTTCAGCCCAACTAGATAATGTCTTTGCCTGTGCAATACCATTGAAAAAGGAATCCTCTTCTTTTTTTCGTGGTATATGTGGCAATAACCTCTGAACAAAGACGTACTAATCATGCTTTGTACGCAAGCGAAAAGGAGTCTTTCAATCTACCCTATCGAGAGAAAGGACGGCAAGAATGTCATTGTTATGCGGTAAGATACATCAAAATGAAGGAAGAGAACTATTCAGAATATGCTATATTAGCCAGTGGCTTTCTAGTGAAGGCAAAGATGCTGGCCTGGCTAGAAACCTCAACACAAACTTATCATTCAGGAAGCTTCCAGATACTTTGATTCAAATTTTCGGGGATGGCAGGATCCCAAACAAGACCCTGGCGTCTGCTACGTCCCCGAAGTCCTGGTAACTATTATGGCTTTGAAAATAGTCAATGGAACGATCCAGCGCAACCATGCTGCGCGATCTGTGGTCAACTGATTTTAGCGGATCTAAATGCACGTAATTTCTTCAGTCAGGTCGAGGAATTCGATGCAACTTCTGGAAAAAGAAGCTATATCAAGTTGAGTGTTTCTCAAATGCATGAGTTTCTTGCCGAGCAAAAATGTGATTGGAGATCGACATATAGAGCCAGTAAGTACACTCTCCTCCCAAAGTTTTAATTTGCTTCGTGACTATGACCGCTACTCTTTTTTCCTTTAACAAGTCTTTCCCTTCTAATCAATAGAATCCTTTTTAACCAGTCGTTAAAACACCTGACAGTCCGGAACCCTTCATTACCGGTGTGTCCTATCGCCATTCTGGATTCGGCAAGAAAGGGGGGTATTATATAGGCGCTCCAATTGGGGAGGATGATGCCTGGCTCATCAGGGGCGCCATCCATCCCCCGGGGAAAATTGTGTGGTTCGCAAGATGTGCTATACGCCATGATGAACCAAGGCCCGCAAAAATCGGTTGGCCAATGCATGAGAGCTGCTATCACCTGTTGATGAAATGCTATGAAGACCGAGGAATAACAGAAAACCTGGATAACCTGTTGATTGCTCTCTTGCAAGAACATCATAACAAAAGGCAGGATTACCGCAATTATGGTGAGCCACCGGAAGACTCCGGCGCAAGGGAAATGATCCAACATGATCCTCTGTTTATTACACAGTATTATGAAGCAATACAAACTGCAATCGAAAGGTGCCCTCAGAATGAACACAAACAAACCTCCATATTTGACCCCAACTACGGATACAAGGGCGTTAGGACCCAAGCGGGATTTCACATCTCACCTGGCGCTTTCTCTAAGCTACCGCTTGATTTGGGCATGGTGATTCTCGACTTCTGTGACGGAAGGGAATACCGCAATCTTATCTTGGCTGCTCGGTGGAAACTACCAAGCAATTACTGGAAGCGAGTGATCCCCAGGTGTGTATTTGAGCTTCACGACGATTTGGGGGAACCGAAGGTCGACTGGCAGTACTTGGGCTTAGAATTCCACAGAATAATGGAACGAAAGGATGGGCTTTGGCATAGGCTGTCTATTACAAATTATATGGCCCGTATATGGGCATATTACAGTGGCCAGGAAGTCGATGTTATCAAGGGTAGGTTCTTAGGGATGGCATAAGCTTTTGTTGATTTTATTGTGTTAATTGCGATACGGTCATGGAAGCATCCATGAGAGTGTAAACCCAATATGATCATTTGGCAGCAGCATCATTTGTATTTGAAAATCAAGACATATGTGTTTTTTTGGATAAAGATCGCCACCTGTTATTGTTGCAGCCATTTCTTCTGTACTACCATTCAGCAATCAACTCCGCCTTCTTGCGCCAAGGGTAGCTGAAATACCTTTAATTGATACCTAGGCAGGCTACCTACTTGCCCTCCACTTGAACCTGTATGTGTACCATTAGTCACCTGACCGGATTTAGGCATGTCTCGGATGTCTCAAACCTGTCACTAACTCACGCCACCTCAGCCTTTCCCGTAGCTTAAGTAGTGTTTGAATGGACATTGCTTAGCAATTTATTTTGCACTAAAGACAATTGAGCTGAACCTCGTGTCATGACTAATGCCAACTTTTGGACTGAATTGTCTCACTCCCTGCCTCCCGATATAGAAAGATCTTCAATATCCGGACATCATCATCAATCGACTTTTACCCCGCAATATCAGAAGCAAAGTGTTCGGGACTTTTCGAAATCGCAGATCTCATTTAGCTTATTAACGTGTCTCTCGAGTTGTTGAAGTCTCTGATCTTTCATTGGCCTTGCCTAAGGAATTCAACAAGTCTACGTGTTTGTCTCACTTCTCCTTGGCGGGATGACTGGATTTTTTCGAGGTATTTGGTCGACCAGTATCCAGCACAAATATTTATTATCAATAGTAGACTGCACAAGAATAGCCTGAAATGTGATTTGCTGTCTGAAACCGGTCTTATGCGGTTAACATGGCAATAAAAAGATAACGTATAGGTTCATTCCAAATAGACTAATGAGTGACTATGATTCATGCCTATTGCTAGATATCCACTCACTACCTGCCTTTCTCCGCATTCAACCAGATACTAATGATGGTGATAACCTTTTTCTTGGACATGTCTGGATTTATGTCTTACATACCTAAGTAGGCACTGGTAATATTAGCTTAGATCCGACTTCCCTAACCGGTTTGGGGTTGGTACCTTGACAGCAAAGGCCGGTGGACCATCAAATCTTGCTTTTACCACTTGATCTACGATCTGGTTTGTCATGTCTTGAAGAAAAAGGACCAGGCAAAACTATCGGCATGTATGATTCGGATGAGTGGGCTCATTGTTCTCAGCCCTTTGCGAGGCTCAGATGTTCAGCTATTCTAGGCATTGGGCCTTATGTCTCAAACACTGTGCTATGGCAATTATCTGCTAGATGCTCATTTCTGTTAGCGCCCATACGTCTTCACTTATGACAATCATCCGGTAGCAAGATGATGGATATAAAAGAGGCCGACATCCCTCCCAGCTCCCTGGTCTTATAAACGGACAACAACAGCAAAACGCTCCAAGTCATTTCAACTCAATCCTACGCACACAAGCTCCTCTCAAGAAGCCTTTCACCAAAGGAATTTGTAATTCAAACAAAATGCGTACCTCGTTCACCATCCTCGCTGCCATTGGCGGCCTCTCTTCCCTGGCCTCCGCCGTCGGCAACGCTGTCGTCGTCAACACATGCTCATTCCCCGTCTACCTCTGGTCCGTAGACTCTGTCGTGAGCCAGCAATACACTCTTGAGCCAGGCGACAACTACTCCGAAACCCTGCACAGCGATCCCACCACGGGCGGCGTAGCCATCAAGATCACCACCGTTGAGAACGGCCTCTACAACGCTTCCCCTCAAACCGACTATGCCTACTCCTTGACCAACGGCGAGATCTGGTACGACCTTTCTGATGTCTTTGGAGATCCATTCTCTGGCAACTCACTCACGATCACTCCCTCGGATACTTCGTGCAGCTCTGTTGACTGGCCCAGCGGAACACCACCTGCTGGTAGCCAAGTCAATGTGTGCCAAGCAAACTCCGATATCACTTTGACCCTCTGCTGAATGATATTCGTCGTCGATTCATTATCTTTGCATTCGGTTCCTGTGGTGGTATTTGATGCGTTGGGGAGAGTGCGGATGACACTATGGCGCATTCAAAATATAAACCATCAAGTCATTCCTTAACTATATTTTGGGCGTCTCTTGGAATCATTGTGTGCGTTAATTTTTTCTATATTGGCAGTCTTTGTTAGGTAGTTTAATACACGAATATCAACGCTCAGGCATTGAAACCGTTGATTCTTGAGTCCTCACTGTAGTGTGCTTACTGATGACGTGAGGAGGTATAATCCATCCTTCCGATGGCTAACTTCCATGTCTGAACCTGGTCCAGACATGCTATGCGCAACATCTAGAAATCAATTATCGAACGGTCAGATATTATGTGGGATGCAACAGGCATGACCTAGGTACACAGTGATTAACTTCATTGTGATTTCAAAGCCGGAATTCAAAGTGTGACAGGTCCGAAAGGGGACGGCACTTTTTCTTTCCACTGTCTCGAGCGACTTAATTGTGATCCTGAAAAGAATGAATAAACAGTCAAGCAACGAAACAATTCACTAGTCTTTCCTCCCAGGGCTGAGACAGAGAATGAATCAATTTACACATGATTTACTACTTGCACTTTCGTACTCATTTCTGGACGCGTAGTCTAAGAGAAGTGGAAAAACTAGATGAAAGGTTGATCCGGCACAAACCGAAAGGATTTAACTTCCGAGACATCCAGCTTTGTTACGATGTCGTATCCTGAAGTCCTAGCGCTGCATACGTTCTATGGAGTGTATAGGTATGAGTAAAGGGCGAATATGGCTCGAAGTCTACACGTTCAGTCAGGGGTACAGGCCTTTCTGGTTACACCGTAATCAATCAGTTGCAAAAGTGACCGGTCCGATGTCAATCAATGGAACAGTGACTCGTGCTTGACTACGATTTTTCTGGTATATAATTGGAATTTTAAAGCGAGTCAAGCAGTGTTGCGGTGCCTTGCATAGAAGCGGTGATCGGGTTGTTTGTAATTCGTGCTTGTGTTGAGTCTAGGTAGCATAGTTCATGCGGATGAAGCGAAAAAGCAAAACAACTAGAAGAGGTTGGCGATGAGGGTGAAGAAGATCCACGCCCAAATGGATGTTAACTGAGATAACAGGGAGATCACTTAAAGTATTCACTTATATCCCTATATACTCTGTACTCCGTGTGCAACACTTTTAATCGGAGTGCAGCATATTCGTCGGCCTTCCGCTAAAACAGGCAGTGCTAGTTCGGATGTTATCCGAATATTAGGAAGACTCCGCAAGAGCCCTGATCCTTGCCTTACTTGCGCTCTGTGAAGTGGCAGATTGTGGGTCAGAAACATGACGAGAATAGATATTCAGTGTGCGGTCTATTATCCAGTCAGTGTTGCAATGTCAAAGCAACACACCGATTCGTATTTCGCACTAGCAAATAGTACTCCGTAGGGATCACTCACTTTTGTATCGCGGTTCACCTCGGACACTGCGAAGGTTGCACGTATGTAGGTATTACTCCAAAATACACAAAATTTCCGATTTATCGACGACAATGCGCAGGGACACGCGGTTTCTACCCATCTATATATCCACAGTCTCGGTATACAGCTCCTCCACTATTTGTGAACTTTCGCATTGTTGGTAAGTTCCAAGATTACGAATTCGGCTGTATTTTCATGATAAGAGCTGTGGTCTATCGTCATCTTAAAAAAATAACAAGCATTTCCAGATTCGGGAGACTTCTCATGTAGATCTCGACTCAATATTGGATAGTCTATGTATAGTCCGGAGCTACTGAATGGCGTCTCTCTACATGGCCCGTGCATTGTTTCCCCCTTTCTTGATCGGTTCAAGCTCCAAGAAACCAAGAAACTACGAACAAACCAAAAGCATTCATGTTTAGACATTTTAATACTCGCGTCAAAATCATTGAACCCACCGCCGCGTTCTCAATCAAGCCGGGGTGCTTCCCAGTTTTGATCTGATCCCATCGCCTTGCAAACTGTTGTTATTGGCCCCGTCAATCATCAGCAATAAGTACGAATAAGCGAGCATCGTTTGATTGTAAACAGCTAGAGCAATAACTGAAGATTCCTGCTTGAGGAAGTCCCGAGTCGTGGCCCTGTAAGCACGACTTGTAAATTGTTCTCATTGTCGTGCAGAGTCAGCGATCTGGCAACACCCAATTAGGGGGCGTTGCAACGCTCCGAGATTCCGAGGTTGGTTCGACACCTCCGCTTGAAAAAGGACTACTGAACTGGAAAAGGACACTAACTAGTCGTTCAACTGTGTATTATTTTCCGTGGCTATTTGGGGACGCTAATCCAGTCAAAACCCGACTGGCAACAAAGACAATGCAAAAGAAAAAGGGCGGATCATGCAGGAGGATGAGCTGGCTCGTGTTTAGCTTTGTGGCAAATGTAGATCCAATTGACCAGGATACACGATAATCTGCCTACCTCATGCAAACCCGCAGCTTTTTCGGAGTAACAACTAAAATGCAAATTGTCCTTTAGGTTCTGCTATCAATCCTCCAACAACGGACCTCGGGACGCACTTCCTTCAATAATAGCCAAGGGAGGCTTAATAAATATTTGTGATCCGTCTCGTTTGCCCGCTATGTCCGGTCGTAACGGCGACTTGCACATTGTGCATATGCCATATAGATCGTCGGAGTCACACTTGGCCATGGCGTGGCATGTCCACATCGACAAGCCTAGACTCTGTCTTGGGTGCATGACAATGCAGGTACACGCGTTTATCCTTTCTCCGTTATATCGTCGATATCAAGCTACTCTTGACTTCTCAACTACTATTGGCCGGATGTTTGCACATTCTCCGTAATTGATCTGTACGACTTGGCTGAATGCATAGTAGAAGTCGGTTTTTTCCATAATCCAGTCCAGTTCAGTAACTAGACTAAGCTTTAGACTCTTTGAGCCCGACTCGGGCAAGCCCTAATCTTAACGCCCGAATGGACAATCCTTCTCCTTTCTCCTCCTAGGGGCCGAGGGCCAGGTCTAGCTTTCTTGAACTGTCAGTAGTATCCAGTAACTACAAAATAGCATTCATTCCCACGCTGTCCGAACTACTTTCCCTCTTCTCAACCACTAAAGCTCATTCACTCTAGTCACTCTTTCGACTCCAAACTGATCTTTCGTTGGCGTCAAGCAACCACTCGTTTTTGCGATACCCAGCATCCGCTCTTTGCTTTCAAAATACGATCTAATTCGACTATCACTTTTTATTCTCGACAGTTAATACTTTATTCAAAAATCACAATGAAGAACTCCGTCATTCTTTCCGGCCTTGCCCTTGCCGCCTCTGTTGTTGCTCAAGAGAGCCTCATCAGCATTCCTATCGGTCTCTGTGCCGGTATCCTTGGCGATGCCACCTGCGACCAGACTACATCTGCTGCCGGTGGATTGATCGATGTCCCTTTGAACGCCTGTATCGCCGCTCTCGGAGATGTCAAGTGCAATCAGGTTTCCAGCGCCTCAAGCAACCAAAGCTCTTTGATCAGCGTACCCATCAACATCTGCATTGCGGTCCTCGGCGAGGTCACTTGCAACCAAAAAGCTTCCGCTGGTGATGGTCTCATTGATATTCCTATCAACCTCTGCCTTGCTGTTTTGGGAGACGCTGACTGCAAGCAAAACAACGGAGGCGCCGGTACTGGCAAAAAAGTCTCTGTCGTTGGTACTGCTACTGTTCCCACCACTGGCATCCCTACTGTCACTGGCTCTGGGGTTGTCACTAGCATTCCCACTGTCCCGGTAACTGTTCCAACCCGCGCCGCTTTTACCTTCACTTCTTACTCCACTATCAGCGGCCCTGCTCCCTCTGGCGGCTCTGCCACTGGCCCTGCTATTGTTGTCCCTCATACCATTGCTAGCTCCGTTGTCCCAGAAGCTGCCGCTACCTCACCCGTCGCCGTTGCACCTGTCGCTGGTGCTTCCAGCACCGTCTACGTCGTTGGAACTAGCACAACCACCTACTGCCCCGGAAATACTGCCCCCTCTACTCTCATCCCTGCTCCCAGCGCCCCTGCTGTCGCTCCTACCGGCGTTGTTCCTCGCCCATCCACTTCGACAACCGGTGTGACTCCTGCCTTCACCGGTGCCGCTGGCCGCTTGGAGATGTCCGGCATGGCTGTTGCCCTCGGTGCTATGGCCATCGTTGGATTCCAGCTTTAAAATGCTACGAATCAGTTGAGTTTCGGTCACACTATTAATGTCATTGTATCAAAGGTTCTGGCATTCATGCCTGCTCATAATTTATTGCTTGAACCTGATAATTGAACAATGTCTTTTCCCTTGATCGCACTTTCCCTCTCTTCCATGCTGGGCTAGCCAGAGTAACGTCTTCTTTATGGATATTGTTTAATATTTATCTTGCGTTTCTTGATTCTATACCCTTTCGACCATGCTATGTCTGATACATGAATGAGCTACGCATGTGGGTTGTTTTTGTGAGCATAACTTTATACAAAGGAGTAAACGCCCGTCACATTGATGCATGTCAAGTCTTGAGACCTTCTGTATTTTATCAACATCAAGGTTTTCGGTGCGCTATTTTTCCAATATTCACTTCTTCTTTCAACGACCAACAGCCCCTCTCCTTTCGTGTCATTTTTGATCTATTACTGTATTCTAGTCTTGCTACTAGCATGCTACTATTAATTTGTATTTATATTGGCGCGTTTATGATAACACTTGTGAATGCTATTGAGATTTCAGACTTCTACGTGGAAATTTACTGTTTCACATGGACATCCAGGGATGGGTTATGTGCGGTTCGGTGCAGTTCCAGGAGCTTATATATATACTATATTTGAATGGTGTCCCGGTCGGTCCACCGGCATTCAATAGCCCAGATTATGTCAAGGGTAATTCGGTCAACTTCTTCATCACGCAGTCCGTACCACAACAAGTTATTTTAATTGCACTAGCCGTCGGTGACAGCAAGAATAATCCAGAGGCTCAAAGGGTAGCTTCAAAGCGCAGCGACCATAAAACTTTAACTATGTATGTTGCTCAAAATGCTGAGAATCGGACCCTCGTTCCCGACGGAACTATATTAGGACCTCCGTTATCTGCGTGCTTCGAGCTTCTAAAGGTTCTGTCAAGTAAACTGATAACAATCCCTATACTGCATCTTTGGGGGGCCCGAACTACATGGCTACGGAGGTTGATAGCTACATCTTGAGGAAGGGTATGCGGAAATCATACCAAGTCTTCCGAGAGACCGACACTCGAAATGACAGCAAGACTTTTGGCAATGGGAGATCAGCGATAAAGCTCTTGACGAGCAAATTCGTAGTCATCCTGAGTAAGCCAAGAATACCCGTCTTTATTCTAGGGCATTATGCTGATTATTCATACCGCTGGCAATCTGTCAGTGCTTAAAGTAGTGGACACTTCAATGCGAGTAAAGGGTGTCGACTGCCTCTGGTTTGTCGATGTCACTCTTATTCCTCTACCCCTGGCCGGGCATCTTCAGAATTGTGTCTATGCCATGGCAGAGCAAGCTGCGGATATCTTCTTGATAATATTACTAAATCGGATCGCGTCCATATAGATGATATTTGATATGTTCATGTCATCTCAACGCAATTTAGGCTTCTGTAACACCCTTTGATGAGGTGTTATGATACGTACGTTCATGACTGGTTAAAACCCGCGAATGAAAGAAGCGAGGATGCAAGGCCGTGCTGTGCGCCTACACTTGCTATTGGTCTAACTGGAAGATTTTGGCGTCAGATTTCTCATATGCTAACAAAATCAACCCCTATGCTCAATATACTCATATATTCGACTTCGGAGTAAGGGTTACTCTGCCTTTCAGTGTACAGTGTGGATCCTGGCCGTGTTTAATTGCTCACCCCAACACCTTCACCAAATTTACATATAGCTCACTATGCTTTGATACTCGGGCGAAAAAGCAGAGAATAATAGGTCACAGTTGATATCAATTTTACCTTCATTTAAGCGCAAATGCAAATCCACTGTCTTGCAAGACTAATAGCGGTGTATAACCAAATCGGCACATAAACATAAGAAAATTTCGGACACTTTGAAACAATTTCAATATCAAGCTCATGCCATTGAAATTAGTTTTCTCCGATTTGGTAAGGTTGATGGTTGACCGAGATTAACTTGACAGGTCTTATTGCCGAGGGAGACATGTAAGAGAGGGGAAAAGATAATTCATTCTCCCTTGCGGCAATGTCTTAGGGCTAATTACCCGATCGGGACAATTTGTCAGGTACCAATCTTAGCGCGCATGATGGGGCAGATGTGAGCCACAAGGTAATTAGATCTAGATCTGTCTTTACATGGTATGAAATAAAGCTTTGATTGGTCTACACTGAAGTGCCAATGATAAGGAAGTGAGTGATTGGACCGGACGAGTGGCGACTCAATTATGTTCGCATCTCTCTAAGCCCAGTCCAGTGTACTCATACCGATGCCTGACACGTATATCTCAGTTGGAGGTCGGAAATGGGGTACTTCGTAGGAGTCATTTCAAGCTGATGGGGTGTCTCATTGCTTTCTCGCAAACGGACTGGACTTGTGGGACTTTTACAGGCTGCATACGAGGGAGAAGCATCTACGTTGAACCCACTGGACCAATCTTACCATGATCCACAATAGCTAAGGGTTTTATACCAGTTTTCAGTATGCTACATGCAGGAGTACCCTCCTTACTGCATGGTCCCTGGGCTCTAGACTTCAATCATACTACATGTGGCGTCTTTTATTGTTTTTGGCTAGGACAGACCCCTATCCCTGAGACCCTTCTTGATGATTGGTGAATTACTGTCTCAGGTGCAGGTCTTGCTTGCCGAGAATGTGTATATAAAGGCCATCAAGACCTATCCCATATAATTTATTTTTTCATTATCACAAACAAACCAAGCAATTCACTTCGTTCTTCAGTACTATTCACTCGTTGACCAACTCGACACACTCGTTAATCAAACCCGTTAATTCTTTAACACAACACAACAATCAAAATGCATTTCAACTTTGCCTGTATCACTGCATGCGTCTTCGCAGCTGCTGCTCTCGCAGTCCCCGTCGAAGTTGAGCGAAAGGTCGTTGTTGTCCGCGCTGATGTCTGCCCTGCTCCTGCACCTGCAACTATAGCTCCATCTCCGCCAGCTGAGCACTATTCTCCTCCTCCCGCTGCTCCTGCCCCTGCAACCACAGCTCCATCTCCGCCTGCTGAACACTACTCTCCTCATCCTACTGCTCCTGCCCCTGCACCCCCCGTTACCACAACAGTGTCTAACACTCCTCCGGCTCCGCAGAGTACTAGCGTCGACAACAAGCAATGCTCGGCTGGAACCTCGGTTCACTGCTGTGACACTGTTGACAGCACGGACAACTCGAATGTTTTGAATGCATTGGATTCTGCTGGTGTGGATCACTCAGATGCTACCCAGAAGGGACAAGTTGGATTGACTTGTCAGTATCCTCATCGATGTGTGGTTTGGTCTATTAACTGACTCGTCCAAGGTACCCCCATCACCACCTCTCTTGTTGATGCTCTCAACGGGAACGTCTGCCAGGGTGCAGTCACTGCCTGCTGCGAGAAGACCAACCAGGTAAGCCACTTCTTGTTACTGTTCTTTGCACGTTCTAACACATCTTAAGATTGGTCTCGTCAACCTCAACCTCGGTTGCACCATTATTCCCGTCAACCTTTAAAGATGGGACTAGATAGAACCCACGTCGAGACCTCTTAAAACACGAACCACGATATCTCACGACGCACAAGAATGCCGTATAATCAAATACAACCGTGTTTTCCATAATGTCATCGCAGCAACCCAAATGACCAAAACCGAGAATTTCATTCAATTCATCACTGTGTACTAATTGACCTTTTACTCTCATTCAACAACGCAACAACTTCTTCGTCGATAATCCGGGGACTTGCATAGCCATATGTCGGGCCATTTTGTTTGTTATTTCATACTTTCGATTCTCTCTGTGGTTGTTCTTTCACAACCATGCTGTTGTATTTTACATAGTGACTAGTCCTTGTCTACCTTTTTTGTAACTAGTCAGACCGTTTCTTCAAACTATTTCGTTTGCCCTTGGTTACTTCTCTACATATTACTAATCCCTAAATTATGTCATTCACTGACTTAATGATTATATAGGCACATGCCTTCATATGAGTAAATATGGAGCACAGAGCTCTGTTACGTCGCTCATCACGTTTCAGTGCACGTCCCTTTAGTGTCCTAAAGCCAGTAGGTTGAACATCGTGAAGATGGCAAATCGAATTTGATAAAGATCCCCAAGTGTCTCATGCCAGTCTTATGTTTAGTTCTTTTAGTAAATATTAGCAACTCACAATAAACCCGGAGAAGTGGAATGATGATAAAAGTATTTTCTAATCTTTTGATCCGGCTATATATCCTGAATAGTCGTGTTCTGAGGGATTTTGAATTCTGGTCATTGCCTTGGCGTTGCTATATTATAAATACCATCGATCAAATTATATACCAAGGTGTGCAAGGTATTCAGAAGAGTACGAGTCAAGATACCAAACAAATAACCCGGGATTTCAATTCCTAAACGCGAACAATTACATGAAAAGTCTGCCCGAATGTGTCTATTCGATCACAGCGATACATTGCATCAAACAACAAGAGAAAAATCAAGCCACCATCCTCGGCGACACAGCTCGCTTCTCCTGCTCGCCAGCAATAGTATTGTTCTCACCCGAAGAGCCATTCGAATTACCCGAATGTTCAGAGCTATTACTTATCTCCGAATTTTTGTTGCGCAGGGACTGCTGACTGCTCTGACTACCTCGACCTGTGAGCGTAGACGCCAATCCAACCCAGATCTTATCGTGAGTAACCTTGAACAACGGACGCATATTCGAAAGACAAGCGGCCGTGATACCAACTGCGGGCTCGATGCACGTCCACACCGAGCTCTGGACTTCGTTGTCTATGAATCAAATCAGCCATCGGCTTCTATATATAAGTCAAAGGAGAAGGGCAATGGAACGAACAGGTAGCATCAGTACCACTCTTTGACAAATCAATCAACGCCACAAGCCTCACAATATCGAACACAAACGTCAATATACCCACCAGAAAGATACCCGACAACAAACTCTTCTGTGTTTTAGAGACGGGCAATCCCCAAACCACCTTCATCGGCATGACCAAGATAATCGCATCAGTCAGGATGTTAGGAATTTGCAGCCCGTAGTAGAAGTTCGCCAAATCTAGACATCCGCCGACAACGGTGGGATCCCAGAGTTTGCGGACGGGAATGCAGACCAGACCGCCAACGAGACACACCCCAAAGCCCCAGAGGACTACGAGAAGACTGACTGTGTAGACGAGGGCTAGCATGAGTTTCGTGGGGAAGAGGCGACGGTAGAGGGCGAGGATGGAGAGTTTGATGCAGACGATGCAGCCGGTGTAGAGGAAGGAGCCGGTGAAGAGGGTCTATCATATCAGTACTTTGGAATCGCATTATTGGTTTGGAGGGATGGCTTACTTTCTGGTATATGACCAGATCTTCGGCCGCGACGTAGTATATATGCTGTCCTAGTCCGTGGTACAGAACTGTCGAGCCCATCAATCATCATCCACCCACATATTGATTAGATTAGTTGGAGACACTTACGAACAACACCCGCAATTGAGATTCCATACTCAAACAACTAATCCAACTCAATAAACCAAACCACCCACCACAGAAACACCTCTCTGCGTCCAGAACGGTACGGGTATAACTTACCAACGCCCCTACGATGAAGAAATCGTCCAAGTACAGTCTCTTTCCATTAATCTTCCTCGAAATCAACCGAAAGCCCACGGAGAATGTGGACAGGATAAACGCGAAGCAGGTAGCAGTGATAACGACATGTTTGAGATTGTCGCGTGGGTAACCTGCGAGAGGTGAGTTGGGGTCCATCGGTTGTGTAATTGCTGTTGAGGAGGCAAATGGAACTGCCATGGCTGTAGTTGTTGACATGGCTGATTATCTCTTGTGCTTATAATGCGTGATGTAGCCCGAAGTATTACTACCTATGGTATTTTCGACGGTGGTGCTAGGTTGTGGAAGGCTTCCACAGGGCCATTACTTATGATGTGCTGGATAAAGTAGTGTCAGCTTGTCAATTGTGTAGGCTTCTTTCATGTATATATCTATTTTAATTTTTTACTTCCTCGATTTCCAGGCAACATAGGATCAGAGTTCAAGTGGATCATAACTCAAATGTCACATCTATTGGAGCTAAACTTCCACTTCTGTGTGACGAAATGCCTTGAATGGCCACAGAAATGACAGTCCAGATGGCGAAGTCAATTTATCGGAGCAACTATAAGTTTGGTCTCATATGCGTTCATAAGTCTTCAAGGGTTTGACATATGGGTTGACAAATCCCGGTTTAATGATTGATCTTCAACCAGTGTTGCTCGAGGAGAAGAATCTAGACTTTCAATCTGCTTTACGTACTTGCGCAGAAGAAGCATCGATGCTACGTCAGACCGAATACAATTTACCTTCTTTCGGGTGACTGATTACACCTTGGACATGATGCACTTAAAATGCCATGCTCATGATGTTGTACATGAACCACAAACAATGTAAACAAGTAAGCCGCGAACAAAACAGTAAATACATACCAATTCAAAACGATCGGTATCAGAATCCGAACTTGCAGCTGCGGCTGCAGAAAGAAATCCTCGATCTATTCCCCATCGACGACAGGTCCCAGATCGAATCTCGATCAGCTAACTGTCAATCGACCCTTCACCTTGCCTCACAAGAATACATTGGCTTTCATTGCCATAAGGTACGAGCTAATCCAGCAGCTCTCAAATCAATTGCCATCAACGTAGTACGTATATGGAAGAACTTCGGCAAGGATGATCGCTCCCTTACATCCCACTATTTCCACAATAGGAAATAGAGCGTTCGGCGTCCGCTGGATGCTGTACGACACATCCAAAGTTACACCGATCGGCATAGTCCGATAAAGATCTATTGACCAAGCGTTCAATCTTTTGTATCTGTCGAAAATTTGCAATCTGATATATCGAGTTTTTAGTGCGGAGCATTTGGTTGCTCTGTCACTTTGGTGGGGTTGTGGTATGGAGGGTATGAGCCTGTGTGTTTCTGGGGATACATGTGTATTTTTACCTGATCTGTGGAGGTTTTCTGTTTACTTGTAGCGACTTTATTGCGATGACACTGATCTGTTCATCATTGATGGATTTGACTTTGTCTCCATGGATTACTGGTTGACGTCATCCTATCATACCGATGGATTAGATATTACCTTGTAGATTGAGCATTATGCATCGAGTATATACATCCTCAATAAGAGTACATCTCCGTCGGGAACGTAATCTCAAATCTCAATGCTTCCACATCCATGCCATCCAAAAGCATGGGATACCGATCAATAAATTCCGCCGTCAACCCCCATCCGTCCTCACGACTAAAAATCTGTCTAAAATCCTCTCGCAGCTGCAGATTGTCGTCTGCGTCGCGTTCCAGCATATCCTTGTTCCACGGCCAGCGAACCTTCACACAAGCCGCCAGAAAGTCGAATACTTCTATGAAATCTATTTCGCCCCAGTGGCGGATCATGTTGACGCGCATCTGGGGCCATACTATCATGTCTATGCCGCCGAAGTGGTCTTGCTCAAGTTGGATGGGTAGGGGGTGCTGAAATGGCACGAGGCGGGCGAATGTTGCGGGTGTGGGGGACACGCGCCATTTACTGTAGGCGTAGAGCAAGTTGCCCAAGGCGAGGCATTCGGCGTCTCGGATGGCGCGAAGTCGGATTGAGTCATGAATGTAGTTTGCCAGGAAGTTGCGACGTGTGCCGTGCAGTAAGTCCAGAGGCGATGGTTGTAAGGGGCAGGGAGTGATTCGTTCTGGATGGAAGAACCAGCGTGTCGATATCAGAGGAAACACGCGTGTGTTGTTGGTTTCGTAGGTGTTGCGCGGGACCCGACACCAGGTGGGCACTGATGATGATACAGCGGGTGGAGATGGGAGGTGGATTATTGGGTGTGGACTTGGGGGATGGTTTTGTGGTGAGCATATTGAGCCTGCGAACTGGTAGAATGATGTCGGTACTGTCGGGGCTGGTGCGCCGAAGAGAGGCGCCGAGCCTGCTCTACTAATTGACATTGCCGATGGGCTAGCGACAGTAGATGCAGTAAACTGAGTATTATCAACAGCGGGACTGGAAGAAGTCCGATAATCGATCTCGGACACTGCGCGGCCTCCATATAAGCCACATGAGGCCCTGATCCCACGGTTTTCGTCATGTCGTTTTTGCATCTCGTTAGGCTCAACAACTTCCTGCTCATCGCCTGAGTCCCACGACCCAACCATCCGGCGCAGACTCTCTTGCCGCTCGCGCAAGCGATTATTCTCCAGTCGCAATTTCTCCACCGTATCAAGCAGCTTCTTCACATCATGAACCTCATCCTCTTTAATTAGTGGTTCAATCGCAGGTTTCGCACTTTCTGCCCCATGATTCTCTTCACAAAAAGCCACTCGTGCTTCCAGTTCCAGCATACGGTTTTGACGTTTTTCGCGCAAAGTCTGCTGCGCTTTCCTGTCCCGCAGCCGCTTTTTCTCGGATGAAGAGAGCAAGCTGGTAGTGCGGGAAGTGGACATTCTGACAGCTTGCCTGTAGAAGTATACGCATACTCCGTGCGACTATTGCTAGTACACTGCCTGCTGTGATTGACGTTGGATACAGTCCGGGGATGTTCTTGAACATGATTATTCATTCAGGTTGCGGTCGGCGCTAAGCCCAATACGATTAAGCTATTGCAACCTAACGAATCAGGCATCCGCATCGCGCTGAGTCAGCAAGTGCAATTCAGTGCTCAATTCGGCATTTGTTTTGTTCCGATGCCGCAGCTTCCGGATTATATCAGAAAAGGAGAGTCGGTAATTAATGTCTATACTACATGATCTAATGCTTTGATGTCTATTTGCAACACATAAGAAAGATGAAAGGAAAGGACTAGTATCTATCCAGATCAATCGGGTACTTCTCCCGAATGACCTTCCCATACCGCGTAAACAGAATCGGAATCGGCACAAACGCCAACGCCAAAAATCCCAATAATGAATTCCCCCATCCCAAGCCCAGCGCACTAAACATGCTAGGTCCGGCGAGCGGCAGCAGCGCCGCAAGCAGTGACCTCGTGGCTGTCAAACATGCTACTGCCGAGGCAGCATATACCTGATACGAATCAATCACGTATGTCTGAATAGGCAGAAACAACCCCATCATGGCCAGACCGAAAGGGAACATGCCGATAATAGGCACAATCCAGTGGACGTGCTTGTCGGCGGTCCAGCCGTACCAGAAGAAGCTGATGGGCGCAATGGCGGCAAAGATGATCATTGTGGGCAGGCGCATCTCGGGCTCGTACTTGTCGTTGTTGTTGTTCATCATCTTGAGCACGATGCGGTCGTTGGTAATGCCGACAATCAGCAATCCAACCAAGAAACCAATTCCGATACCGAGGTAGGCAAGACCCGATAGACCAGCCGAAAAGTTGTATTGGGTCTCGAATACGGACGGAATCGTGGTGAAGAAGAGGTAGAGTAGCGCATAAATCAGACTCATGTATACACACATGAGGGAGACGATGGGCGATTTGCAGAAGAGAATGCCAGGTCTTTTGAGACCCTGCATCACAACCTGTCCCGGCGACAGACGGTTCCGACTCTGCTCTTCAGACTCATATCCGCTACGCAGATCATCCCGACCGAGCTCCTTTGCCAGCTTCTCCAACTTCCACTTGATGAGAACGCGCGCATAGGTCTCGCGATTGAGTATCTCAATTCCTGCCGACAAAGAACCCGCCACAATCAACAACACCCAATAAACCCATCTCCAACCAATGGTTTCGCCTATGAACCCACCACAGATAGGTCCAGCAACCGGCCCAATCAACGGACCCATACTCCAAAGCGCCGTTGCTCTAGCCCGTTCTCTCAAGGGAAACAAATCTGCAATCACGCCTGCGCCCAGTGTGAGACAACCTGATCCACCGATACCAGCCAGCAGTCGAAAGACGACAAGAGCCGAAATGTTGGGGGCGAGAGCACAGCCAATCTGCCATACGACGAAGAACCAGTTTGCGCAGCTGAGAACGATTCTGCGGCCGTATATTTCGCTTAGAGGTGCTAGAAAGAGGGGCCCAAACTTGAATCAACAATTAGCACAGTCTCTTCTAGGCAGCAGTGGAGAGACAAGACTAACCGTGTAGCCGAGCAAATAGATTGTAACACTGAAAGAAAGCAGCGTCTCATTCGTGACTTTCAGATCCGCCGCCGCATCGCTCACTGCAGGCGCAAACATGCTTGACGCCAATGGCGACACAAGCGTCATGGAACTCATCAGGGCTAAGAGGCCCCATTTGCGTGAGTGGGCAAAGTTTTGAGGATTGGCGGGATCTTCTTGGGAGTCCCAGCCGACGATGCCTTTGTCGAGGTCCGTTACGGGGTATAGGACGTCTGCGGATGGGACCTGTTTTTCTTCTTGTTCTTGTTCTTGTTCTCCTTCTTTTTTGCCAACTTGGCCGTCTTTTGTATCTGTTGTTGCGTCTGCTAGTGCGGCATTGTTTGATTCAGAGATCGATGGCTCGCCGGTCCCGGTCAGGGTCTTCTCATCGAGAGAAGTACGTTGGCTCTCGAGGTCCTGCATCTTGATGACTTCGTGTCCTGTCTATCAGCTTCTTGTTTCCTGAGAAGAGTTTTGAATGAGTGAACAGCAACCAACACTCTTATATACCACCCCTGAACGAGTTCCAGCAAAAAACTACATTAGAAATCAGCTTTTTATCTCCTCTATTTAGGCTCAATTACCGATGAATCAGTGCCGGCGTTCGGAATCCCCGACGTACATCATTATAATCGTACTATGACCTATCAGGAAATACATACAGCGAAACTAGCGCATTATCAAATACGATGAGTAAGTGCTGCATCTTGGCCGTCTGAGCCCTAACATAAATACGCCATCGGCTCAGGAACCCGACTCACCCAGTATTCCGCGAGCACAAAGCCAGATTTTCATCCTCCAACGCACGGACTTGGATCATCGAATCAAAACGCGAAAAGTGCCTGAATTAAGGAATAAACCGCTGCAAACAGTGCGGAGTAACTAGTACACTACGCCGCGATTCAGCTCGGCAGGACGGATCCCCCCTCGCGCTGAATCAGTGGTCTCCGACTGTTTGATTGGTGGGATGGAATCAAGATTCGGAAATGCCATCAGATCTGTTTTTCAAGGGGCAGGTTTTGAAATCTATTGATGCTATTATGTGACTTTGTTCCTGTGTTTGCAATTAGGCTGCACAGAGATTTGTTCGTTATGAGTCGAGACTCGAGATGGCTAATAATGGTACAGCCGGTTGCTCATGCTTGCCATGACCGAAATACATAATGCCATCGCTAACAACTGCCTGCAGAGCACAAAAAGCATGCAGTTTCCAAGGTTGACAAGGATGATTCTAATTGCTATCACTTTATACCTACACTTTCACCCCTCTTGATTTCAGATTGTTCGGCACGAATCCCGAATGTGCCGAAGCACCTCTGATATGCATCTTCGCCGAGTTAAGATCCGACTTCAGATGATCCCGTACGGCTCAAGCCAGGATACATGCAATCGCCTTCTAGTTGGTCAGTAAGCTGGTATATAGGATATATATATATATATATGCGTGCTATCAAATCTAATTCGCCCAGTCATTCGATATCTGCAAAGCTGTAAGTACATAAGTACGCGCATTGACTCTTCATGTTATCGGCTTGGATCTGATCTTGCCGATCTGTACATATAAATCTACCAACGTTCACTCTTTATCAAGGATCGATATCATAGATCATCCAAATACTCTTTCCAATTTTCTATTTGATCTCATATCCAACTATTCTGTATACTAAGCAGAATGCCAACACGCGCCGAAATCGACTCCCTCCCCGTCTCCCCCGCACACAAAGCGCGCCTACTATGTCGCCACAACCTCGTAGAAAGCACATCCGGGCTCGCAGGCGACTACGTGCAAGCAAACCTCATCGTGCTACACTCCGACTACGCCAATGACTTCCGCATGCTCTGCGCTCGCAACCCCGTACCTTGTCCGATTCTGGGCTGGACGCCTGTGGGCGATCCGCAACGGATAATATCTACTTCTCCAGGCATATCGGTTATCGATGAGAGCACGGAGAGCGATTTTGATATTCGCACTGACGTGCCGTACTACAACATCTTCCGCACCGTCAACGACACGAACCAACCAGGCAAAAAGAAGGTGGTGATAGAAACAAAACCAAACCTCCTCGCCGACTGGACACGTCACCACATTGCGTTCCTAATCGGCTGCTCATTCTCCTTCGAGCAGGCCCTGACTCAATCCGGGTTGAGCATCTGTCATCAAGAAGACTCCCGCACAGTCGCGATGTACCAGACCAGTATCCCTCTACTACCGGCCGGAATCTTTCATGGGAGTACCTTTGTGGTGAGTATGCGGTTATACAAGGATGACGAAATCGAACAAGTCAGAAACGTGACGAGGCCGTATCTGGCTTCGCATGGAGAGCCGATTGCTTGGGGCTGGGAGGGCGCGAAACGCATCGGCGTCAATGATTTGGGGCATGTGGATTATGGAGACAAACAAATTGTGAGGGAGGGTGATATTCCTGTCTTTTGGGTATGCCTCTCCCATCCTGTCTGTCTGATTCACATTACACAGTGCCGGGTAGCTAACGAGGGACATAGGGCTGCGGCGTCACGCCTCAATTCGCAGTCGAGAAAGCGCTTGAACGAGACGCCATTGCAGGAACGGTCATGGCACACAAACCGGGACACATGCTGGTGACGGACTGGAAGACGACTGATTTTCTGGCGCATACGAGGAGGCACTTAGGTTTGAGCATGGAACATTGAAGTTCTAGGCATTGAGTGTATTATTGCGAGTGATGGTTTTTCATGACGGTTCGGTTAAGGACTTCGTACGAACCTAGGTATCAGATGATTAATGCCTTCGGCTCGGCATGGCGCGATCTATCACGATCAATGTAAGCACATGCTACGTACATAGATGATGGATAGATAATGCAATATACATACCGAGACAGACTTGGTAGATGTCAATACGTACTGAAAATATCTGTTGGTATTACGGCTGAGCCGTCGCCGCTGTAGTTGGCTCGATTGGAAATCCGAAACATCATTCCCCTGCAGTATCCATCGTTCCCGAGCGCTGAAACACGCTTGGTATATTTCGCGATACGTACGATCATAATGCCAATGTCGCCTTGGTCGAGTCATTAATCAAGCAAGATTCTATCTATGGCTGTAGCGACTACTTGTCAATTGTGGCCGAGAACTAGGCATTACAAGCGAGCATACACAAAGAACACCCATCCTCAGTACAAACATACATAATTTACGCACCTCCGTTAGTAAATATGACCAGACCCGCCTGAAACTTATACACGGCACGTGGCTCGGATGTCTCCATCCTGGCATACCGCATACCAATCACGGTGCTCATTGTTAGCTATTGAAGTGCCAAAGAGAAAAAATGCGGCCTCGACTTTGGACATGAAAAATTTTGCGTGTCAAAGAATACGTAAAATTGAGAGAACACGCATCACCTTCCTAGTCAAGGAATCCATGCCCAGCTCACCGACTTCAACGCGGGCTGTCAGGAGTCACAGCTCGAACAATGAAGACTGATTATGTAGCCATGTAACTACATCCTACATACAAACTCGTATGCTGACTGCAGCAGGATGAAGAAGGTTCTTCTACCGTACGACGGTATGTACGCATGGAGTACGGAGTAGTACAGAGAAAAAGAAATCACGAGCGTGCTGATCGCGGCGGTTAAACCTACAACGGTCAGGACGGTCTCCACCGTTCACATCGTCATACGACCGGGTATTATATACACAGAGAGAAGAATTGATTCGTCTTGGGGCGCAGTCTGTGTATGCAAACTGTACGGAGTACCTAGAGCGGCTTAGCTGATACAGGCATACTGAACAGGGTAAAATTAGAGTAATCCACATACGTATTATTTAGAGGATGGTGATACTCCTCCGTACCTTCGTGTATTGAAACATACACTTTCCGCCCCCCCGTATTCCATACCCTGCTCTCTACAGGGATTCGCCCAAGACCGATTTTTGAGCATTCCATCGACATGCCTATTTGAGGGTCTGGGGATATAGAGAATCGAATTGCATTGCAAATGATTTCCTCTTGATCATTTTGCTCGTGCAGGAGGTATGTGTATTGCAGCCAATGCACTGTTTCACGCCTACCGATGCTCCCGTACGCGCCTCGAACCGTTGAATGTATGATATTACCTGAGAGATATACAACCCGTTCAGCGGCTCAAACTTCAGTCAGAGAACACCGGGATGAAGATCGGCAAGGTGAAACATCGTTATCGTCTTCCTCCCTGGCTAAATACTAACTAAGAGTTCCAAGACTCCGTACCGCGAGCATAATATATAATATGGAGTCAAATCTCCTGACTCGTGCTCAAACCCTTCTCTTGACCATGCTCCGTAACCCATCGTATGTCATGTCGATTCTGGACAGTCGCTCCGGCCATGTCTGACGATCTTCAGGGGGCGGCGTTCGGGTGGATCTCGTCGAGTTGTCTGGTGCCAACTTGGCACTCTCTAGACAACTGCAGTTACTTCAAAGGTTTAGAAAGTACATATTCAGTAGCGGGTATTCCGTAAGCGACGGAGCGTAAGCCGGGCTAAGCCATGATTATATCCATGTCCGATACGATCAAGGCAAGCCACGAATTCCTGCCGGGGAACTGTTTTTGCCTAACCTGACGTCCAGGGACAATCCTAGTCTGCGTGTCGGGTCTACGGAGACGATTGGTTTCGTATCTGCCACTATCATGGCCGTCAAATATAGTGGGACACATAGCTCGATATGTTGATCGGAACGAGGACGTCAAAAAAGCAAAACGTGGCGTGGGCGTAATGATTACTGGCTTGGTAATACCATTATTTCTTAGTTAGATAACCTAGCTAGCTTACTGCGTATGATCCGGTGTAGATTACAAACTGGAGAACCCCTGTCAGTACGACCTTGCGCTTTTCTCGTTGTCTGTTTATTCGGCTTCCATGTTGTACAAACATGCTGCGCAACATTCTCTCGTCTACTCGGCTCCTGATTAGAGTCATCATATACACATGCCACCTGTACATGATGTAGGAAGCTCCTCGTGGATACTCGGCATGGACCTTTGCCGCGTGGAAAACCAATGTCAAGTGTAAAGTGTCAACTAGCAACCGCTAGCCCGTCCGTGCAGCCAGGTACTTTCTCAAAACAGTCAAGCCCAATGTGCATGTCAGCAAGTCGGAATCGTCCAACCCAGCGCTAGTCGACTCGTGCAGAGCTAGACAGCTTTATTCACCTTGTTGTTAAGTTGTTAGTTGACTTCGCTAGGTTGTGAACCTATAATTGACTCTAGCCGAGTCCATGTGGTGGTGACCTTCTCCACTCCGTACTGTTTCCCTTCTTCGCTACGTACCACTGTTTCTACTCAACACTGGACGTTGCCCGGAATGTACTCTTCCTTCAAACCACTTCGTCGACTGTCGCTACCGCACGTCTAATTCATCGAGATCATTTACCTGCAGAGGGTACAACGCAGACAATCGCATTGTCTGGCAGCAGCGGGCGGTGGGCGACTATCGATACCGAGGAGAGGGAACAAAGAAATCAACATCAACACGAACATCTGACAGGTAAGATCATACTATTCTACTATCGATTCGTCAATCGTCGCCATTCATCCGATACTGGATCCTGTTCGTCTGCTCTTTTCTACATTCATTCCATCTCTGTAAGTCTCTTTTCCAGGAGGAAGAGGCTCTCGTCCAATCAATCACAATTACACCGAAAGAAGGAATTTTCTCGACTTTGCTTCCAAAGTCTTGGATGATACCCTGCCCGTTTCAGTCATCGGAACGCACTCAATCGTAGTATCTGCCGCATGGCATGGCATGGGCCAGTAGACAAGCAACGGAGCTGAAGAAGACGTCTTCAAGCATACTTACATAACGTGTACCACCCGTTGCATGAATTCTGACTTGTGCACATCCCTCCCTTCCCTGACTGGCCGCAATACTTTGCTTTGCCATGTGTCGAGTGCTATTCTAGTTGTTTGCTTTTTTTTTCTCTTCTTCTTCTTCTTCTTTTTTTTTTTCTTGCAGAAAATTTCTTTTCGTTCAATTGTGTGGACGTCGGTCAGCGTCATCTCGGTCCCGACTAATGCGATTTCAATGAGTTACAGATCCGTCTACGGCTTCAGTCTCCTCGTTTATCCCTCACTCAAGGCCGCGCATTTGCGCCACTTCCACGTCGGTTGTCAAGCGCGGATCGAAAATCTGCAGTAGTGCATTGCTTCGAACTACCTCCTCTCGACGATTGATTGTGAGGTGAAAGAGAGTCGCATGTGGTGGGAGTACACATACCAAAAGTCACTTCATCACAACTACCCGCGCCATGGGTTGCATGAATTCCAAGATCGAGGCGGAGGACAAGGAGGCCGCCAGAGTCAACGCCGGTATTGAAAAGCAGATTCGCAATGATAAAAAGGCATATGACCGAACGGTCAAAATGCTCCTGTTGGGTATGTTTGTTACGTTTGCGATGCGATAACCTGCTGACACGTCGTAGGAGCTGGAGAGTCGGGCAAATCTACCATCATTAAACAAATGCGCATCATCCACTCCGGCGGATTCCCAGATGACGAACGTCGGCAGAATCGTGCGGTGATATACTCGAATTTAGTGGTGGCATTCAAGGTGTTGATGGAGATTATGCAGACGCAAAAGATTGAGTTTGAGAAAGAAAGCAACAAGGTGTGTTTTTATATACTACCCCGAATTGTTCACACTACTCTCGAGTGATCTTGCTAAGTCGAAACCAGCCTTTAGGAGACCTTCTCGCCGAAACCGAAGCGGATGTCGACACCGACGAGGCCTTTACCGATATTGAGATTAAAGAAGCGATGACAGAGTTATGGGGTGATGGTGGTGTTCAACAAGCCGTTGCGCGAGGGCATGAATTTGCGCTGCACGATAATTTGCATTAGTATATCTACCTGGCCGGAAGTCAAGTCAGGTCATGTCAATGCTAACAGCTACAGTTTCTTTAACTCGCTCGACCGTCTGTTTACACCCGGCTGGTTACCTGATAACCAAGATATGCTCCACTCTCGACTTCGTACAACCGGTATCACAGAGACGTTATTCGAATTAGGGCAGCTCAATTTCCGCATGATGGACGTCGGCGGACAACGGTCTGAGCGGAAGAAGTGGATTCACTGCTTTGAGGGAGTGCAGTGTCTGTTGTTCATGGTTGCGCTATCTGGATATGATCAAAGTCTGCTTGAAGATCAGAACGCGGTATGTCTATTTTCCCTCTTAATGAAGAATGCAGCTGATAAGCGTAGAATCAAATGCACGAGGCAATGATGCTCTTCGAATCGCTGGCGAACGGCGAATGGTTCAAACGCAAACCCATCATGCTCTTCCTGAACAAAATGGATCTTTTCAAAACCAAACTCCCCCTCTCGCCCATCAACAAACACTTCCCCGACTACAGCGGCTCTGCGACCGACTTTGACACCGCTGCCAAATATTTCGCGGACCGATTCCGCAGCATTAATCGAATGCCAGACCGAGAGATTTATATTCATTATACCAACGCGACGGACACTACACTGCTAAAAGCTACGATGGATTCGGTGCAGGATATGATCATTCAGAAGAATTTGCATACGTTGATCTTATGACGGTGAGCCTCAAGCCCATAGGAAGTTGCGCCTTGGGCTTGTTCAGTAATCACCTCTCCATTCTTGACGTTTTGACGTCCCCTCCCACCTCAGTCTCTACGCTCGTCCTTGGCTCCGCATCTTCTCGACATCGACGTCGACAACAATCACGCCTTCCTTTGTCTCCTCTCGTGTTGTGAGCTTTACAAGATACCTTGTCATGATTCCACGCCTCTCTTATGCTTCAAATAGCATGCGACTCTCATTGTCACGTTCTCCTATTTTGGCTTCTTTGCAGGACCAGGCGTAACATTCTTTCCTTTTGCTACGTTTCTAGCATGTATATTTAATCATCAGCCCGCAGGCTTTGTTTTTTCTTTGGTTGCTTCATAACATGTACAATGGGTGGTTGCGGGTTGCTCTGAGGTTGGATCCCGAAATTGTTCGAATCTGGTGTATGCCAGTTATAGATAAGTAAAACGATGATGATATACTGATGTCTCGAGAATCTACTCCGTCAAGTAAAAATAAAGTCATCTGGAAATTTCATCCAAACTTGTCCTTTAAAGGTGATGAGACAGTCTTGGCGCTTACATAACCGTACTGCACCTTCTGACCGCCTCATCGCCCGCAGCCAAATTCGGTCACACGCTTCCGACTCTTCGCCTCTCCAACCCGTCTTCAACGGTTCAACCTCACCGAATACTCAGTCTCGAGTATTCTTAGGGGCACCTGCTTCTCAGTCATGCTATCCTCGTCCCTCCGCCGTGCCGTGCGCACGACGACCTCGTCGCATTCCTCGACAGCGTCAATCGTCGCTTCTCCGAACCTGCTCGTTCCGTCCGCCAGCACCAGCACCACAACTTCTACATCACGACAACGGAGAGGAGTCCCTCAACACCAGCGTCGCTATTCTTCGTCGTCGAAACCACCCGTGCCTCCCAATGATGGTTCAAGGCCGATTGATGCGTCGTCGTCATCCTCTCAACAAGCGCCTGCCAATCCATCCGCGGGAAGGAAAGTGAAGGAATCTCAGGGACGAAAGGCTGGCGCCGGTGCTGCTGGTGATGCTACGAAATCAAGACAGAGCTCAGCTGCACTGTTGAATTTGCCTAGCGTGCCGTCAACTCAGGATACACCGATCGAAGGTTAGTCCTGGCCTAAAGAAAAGTTCTTTTTGGGACCCGTCACTAACCAAAGCCCATAAAGATATCAAAGTCGCCTCATTCTTCTCCGTCCACAGACCAATCTCCGTCAGCGCTCCTGTTCCCCCCACAAGCACCGAAAAGACCTTCAACGCCATCTTCGAAGCCAACAAATCCAGACGCGGAAGCCGTGCCGCAGATGTAATCAACACACTGACCTCGGCCGTCGCATCAATGGAGCACGCAATGCACGGCCAAATCCCACAGAATAGTCTGCGTCATGCCGTAACGCAAGCATCAGTCAGCAACGCCGAGCCAGCAGGGCGAGTCATTCATCTCGACGAGGTGTCAGAGGAAGAGTTGCATTCTTCCATAGCAGAATTTGCAAGCCGATTGACGCCCTTCCAGCCTCCCCCAGCTCCGGAACCATTCAGCCCGGACGAAATCGCACTCACCCAGTCGTCCGCCGAGCTTGCAGACGCAGACGCAGACGCCGAAGCAGATATTCGAACCTACTCCACCGTGCTCACAATCCGCGAAACCGCATACGCAGACGGCCAACGCACAATTGAGACGTCCCTGTCTCCTCTGGTCCCTAGCGAAGAAACTGCCACCGTCAACGAACCCGCCGTGGGTGGTGGTCTGGGTGGTAAATCATATATCGAGCGCACAGTCAATAGGAGAATGTACACTATCTCCGTGCGCCGACAGCGCAAACTCAAGATGAAGAAGCACAAGTTCAAGAAGTTGTTGCGCAAGACGAGGACGTTGAGGAGGAAGCTTGATAAAGCTTAATTTCCTCTTTACTTCCTTCGCGGTCGCCACCCCTACAAGGGTCGTGGTGTGTGGTTAGAGCATTACATTGATAACTAAGTTAAATCTCCGTATTTATTCTGTTCTTATTCCTATTCCTATTCCTATTCCTATTCCTATTCATATTCATATTCATATTCAGAGGCGTTTCTTCTTTTCATGTCTTGAGTTCACTTGATATAGAATGTCGATTGAACCTTTTGAAATGTTCTTTCACATATATACATATCCTGTCGTGCTTTCGTCGAGACTTTGAATTTTTTTTTTCGATTTCGATTACATCATACTCGTCAAACTGATCATTCCATTCCAGCCAATCCATTTCAACTACATACGTATATCGAGGCATATACAAACAGAGAATATACATCGTCACACCCTTCCCTATATTTGATACATGTAGCTCCTAGTTTATAAGATTCGATTGATTTATACTCTACATATTCCTCCTTCCTTTCACATCGATGATTTGATAAACATGTAATTCGAATATATAAAACAATACCAGAACAACACGAAACAGACACAACGAAACAGCAAAAGAGAAAAGAGCAATGATAAGATGTAAAAAAAGATGAAGAAAAAAAGGGTTTTCACTTGCTTTACATTCACAGGTAACCGTACTGCTTTACTCGCCCGCCCTAGAAGGTAAGGAGAGGGTAGTATAGGCTGACTGCTTGGAGATGCACGATTTCCTCGGTCTTTAGACAAGAGTAGAGGAGGTTCGTTCGTTATTCGAGGATGAGAATTGTCTAACATATACGCGGATTGGAAACATATGCAGATTTCGGCGGTTGAGTTGAGTTTGATAGCGATGAATGTGGCGAGGTTGGATGTGCATATCCAATCAATTCATTCAAATCAACCGTTCGTGCATGCGTCATTTAGCATTCGCCGCGGGAGCGCGAGTTCATGAGTAGAGCGACGATGAGACCGTACAGACCTACACCAGTTAGACTGATTTAAAGGAGATGAAGAAAATGAGAGGACGTACCCAAAACTTCAGCAAAAATAAGAATAAGAATCATTCCAACATAAAGCCGAGGCTGTTGAGCGGATCCACGGACACCGGCGTCACCGACAATACCAATAGCGAAACTGCCACAAGCACCAGATCAGCATATATTCCACATTTCACGTTAGTAGCGGGGAACAGAGGCCTACCCAGCAGCCAAACCAGCCAAACCAACCGCAAGACCAGCACCAAGCTGAATGAAACCCGTATACAGCGGCAGACGCTGGTTCAAATCATTCGCAATCAAGACGGAGACGACAAGACCGTAGATGGCAATAATACCAGCCATGACGATGGGGACGATGTCTGATCATTTGCTGTTAGTGGTGACTTATTTATTGAGCTGCAAGGAAGGGACGCACTTCGAACGATCAAGTCAGGTCGCAAAACGGCCATACCGCAAACACCAACACCGGCTTTGGCGGTTCCATAGGCGGCGCCGAAGCAGGTGAAGACGATGGCGGAGGTGCAGCCGAGGGCGCCGAAGAAGGGCTGTCAGGTTATGTTAGTTGTTGTTATGAGGTTGGTGTTGTCGACTGCGACCAAGCGATCGGATAATTGTGGTACTAACCGCGTAGACCGGGCTGTTTTATCATGTTATTAGCATTATAGTGTAGACAGAGTAGACAGCTGAAAGAGCTGCAACACCCAACGAGCACAACAACCAAACAAGCAGACGTCAGCTCCCGAGGACAACTCACCAAAGATCAGTAGCCATCTTGACGGTCGTTATTCACAGCGACTAGCTGGTGTAGATGTTCTTATTTTATCGGAGCTTGAGAATGTTGGCTCAAGGGAAGATGGCAGTCGTCGTGAGAGCGATGATGAGGTGCTAGGTAGATAGATAGATGAAACCATGCCGGTGGTTGAAGGTTCTTGATTTGATCAAGCTCCCCTGTCACGTGGTCTAGCTTGGCGTGCATCACCCACCACCGACTCACTCTTTTATATATCGGATGTTTTTCGAGATCAATATTGATTGAGGGCTTTCAAAGTGCTATTTATCCTATTACTGCTGAGTATAATTCACTAACAGGAAACTTTGTGGAGCAGATGTTTTCATGGACATATCCACGGGTATTCTCCCTACCGACAGATAATACGTATCCCGAGTCTCATAAAAGCAGCTTTTTCTCAACATTGGCAACGCAGAGCTTGAAGTTCTCCTATTTTCAGAAAGTTAACAGGAACGCAAAAAAAAACAAATTTTGCTTCCAGCTGCAGAATGGTCTTTCCCTTTGATCGCTAGTGCTCCTGCTCCCCTTTATCCATCGACAGAACAGCAAGTCTTGTTTCCCACGCTACCTTCCTTAAGGTTGTCGATGCTCTCTTATCGACAGTTTTGAGGATTGCATGTTAACAACTCATCCAGCGTGTGAGGTATGCTATCTATGAATACGTGCAGCAGCTAATGGAGCCGTCCTTCGCGGAGCAGTTGAAGTATGAGCGTGGCCACTTTTACTTGAATGTACTCACCGATATGGCAATCGGTACCTATTCAACTCGAAGGCACCAGCCGGTCATTCGAGATGTACTAATAAAAGGTCAATATGTATGCGAGTGCTCGGCGCCTCAGGAATAAATGGTTCCTATTCGCGGAACTAAATGGGCTAGATTGTTTTGCAGATTGAGACGGGGTATATCTTGTCAACATCCGACCTGTAAGTTTAAATTACTAGACAACTAATGAACGAGCATCTGTATAGACACTTTCCAAGGTTAGCTAGGCAGAAATCCGTCAACTGACTCAAGGCTCCCCGCATAATATGCTAATATACATCTATTATACAAGACTCAAGCACATCATGTAACCGACAAATCGATCCTCGACCCGGGAACGGAAATCTTCGTCTCACACGTCGACACCTGAAATGGATCCTTCTGGGAATAGCTTATCGCCGATTCCGAAACCGCGCCAAAATGGTTCTGGATCACAACCACCCCTTCTGAAGTCGTGGAAGATGTTTCCAACTCTGCAGGAGATTCTACGCCAAATGAGTAAGTAAGGGCACTCGACGCAGAACTGTCCTTGTGGATTGATTCGTCCTCGGAAGTCACGAAGAATTGTATATGATCACCAGGCGTCGCTACCTGCGACAATTGCGCAATGTTTTCTTCAAGACCAAGTCCTTCAAGAAAGTCTGGAAGGTCGTTCGTCAAGACAAGCTCAGTTTCTGTAGACGATGTGAATACCTCGTCAAGCGATGTTTCGCGCGAACGACTTGCAGCACCGAAAGTGGCCTCCGGGTCTAATGATAGTAGACCTTGCTTCTTACCCCAACCCCCACCGCCACTAACCACGCGGTGAATCTTGCTTCCATTTGATAGTGAGCCTTGGATGTTCTGCTGAGTGGTAATGGTGGACGAGGATGCCGGCTCGACAAGCGCCCATACAGCCACCCTCTGATGTGGAATCCCACGTTCACTGACGTATCTGGGAAGTTCTTTCTCCAACTCTGAAGATGCGGGAATACCCGCGTTCAGATCTCCGTCATCGTTTGTGGATTTGGAAACTTGTCGTAGGATGTTTCCCATGCTCGAGATGACTCGTCGACGTTGAGTCACGGGGCGGAACGGCACGTTGACGGCGCAATGCGTCTCACGTACTGGAGCTGTTATAGAGCATGACGAAAGGTCGCGATAGCTATCAAGAACATAGTTGTTCGAGGTCTCGTCCCTAGTCCATCGCATTCCTAGTAGAGTCCGGTCTCGCCCATTTCGGAATACTGTCTGCGCGAGGCGTAGGCCGATTTCGTGAGATTGGGCGCTGTTCTGGCCAACGGGATTTCTCGCCGCAAGAAAGAACGCTGGTTCGTCGGAGGCGTTGCTTTTTAATCGTGCAGGCATCGCAATTGAAGCAGTTATGCAAGAACTGTCGGCAAGTAACAGGGATAACCCTTCCGTAGCTGTTGCGTTTCTTCTTCCACCGTTGCTGGAAACTTTATCGACTACCGCGGCAATGATATAGACAACTTTCGGACCATCGTTGGCATGGATGTGTTTCAATAGTGGTGTCGCCCATTCCGAAAGCAGAGGGCTCGTTGGTTCCGTCCATGCCGTGAATTCCGGGGAGGCGAAGAGAATCGGGACAACGGGTGATTGTTTCGACGAGGGATGGAGGTGAGCATAGGAGGAGATTATTTCATCGGTCGTCTAACAAATTAGCGCAATCAATCAGTCAAGCCTAGATACGCACCACATGGCCAGGTTGCTGTGTAGTCCATGTCAACGCCTGCCATTGACTGTTCGCAGAGCCGGAGCTAAACCTCCGACCAGAACTGAACCTTGAGAGACGTCCAGCTCCCGCACAGCCAGCTCTCGCTATGGCGCTGGGAATATAGCCGGTTAAAGTGAGCATGACATGGATGTCAGTGATTGACCTGGCTATTTGTCAGGGTTGAGCTCAAGAAGTTGTTGAAAGTGGTCATGTGAGACGACCAATCAATGGGGGGAACAACAGAAGTGGAGCTTCCCCGACATTCCAGCTTCCCAGCCTCAATTCATGTCATCCAGTGGCATGACTATCAAGTTGCTTTTTCCGCAATCTTGTTTACTTATTGTTCTGGAGTCGAAGTGATGACGCATTAGTCAACAATGTGGCGTTGCAGTCTATAACAAATGTGGTGATACAGATTGAGGTTGCACCACGTCAGAGAGCCACATCTAGAAACTTGGCAGACAAAAATAGCTGCGCCGAGAGCCAATTGAGGCAACCACGATTTCCCAGGCATCGGCCGTCGCTGCGTATCATAATATTATTATTATTACTACGTACGTAGTATATGGAAAAGAAGTAAGAAGTCAAATGAAGATCCGATGCACGTGCCCACAGAAAACGTCTTCTTTACGCAAACATGCCCAGCCACCAATCAAACAGCGCCGTTGGAGCTAGCTCGCGCCACACATGAGGCGGTGCGGCATGAGGTCAAAACCGGCAAATGACGTATTCCGCGACTTCCGCAATTGACTCAGCTTGGCCCAGCAGAGGGAAGGAACTTCGGGCGAGGTGGTACTTCAGTACTTAAGCCGGCTCTCGTCTCCGTCATCCTTCTTCTCTGACTTTTACCTCAACTCCATATCAACAACTCTTGAATTCGTTTTCACGCCTCCCAACTCTCTTTACAGCCAAACATCCAGAATCTTACCAGATTCATTCATCAACCGCCAACATGCCTTTCACCGCTTCGTAAGTCTGCCTGTCTCCATGTCTCGGTCGCTGTCGAGGTGCGACCGTGCGATGAGTCAACCAATGCGACCGCACAATTCAATTTGATTCAGTTTCAGCTACTAACAAAATACAGCGACATCTGCAAGATCATTTTTGCCATCATCCTCCCTCCAGTGGGTGTCTTCCTGGAGCGCGGATGTGGTGCTGACTTGCTCATCAACATCTGCTTGACCATTCTGGGTTACATTCCCGGTATCATCCACGCCTTGTACGTTTCCTCTTGATTACTATATCTGCTAGACGCTGAATACTGATTGTATGCTACAGGTACATCATTCTCAAGTACTAATCGACATGCGTTGATTGTTGAGTCGCGCGCGAAACGGAAACCCCGGCAACCCAGTCGAGCGAGCTGAGCTGTTGTGTTTCGTTCCGGCGGAGGGCCTGACTGCTGACAAGACTTTGCTCCGTCCGCCGCGCTACTCGTTCAACCGATTCACCAACAAAACACTACTCCGCCTTGGGCTAGCTCGGCAGTCTTGGCGTTGTGGCTCAATTCAGTCGATTTGATTGCTCGTTGAATTGATTGAATTGATTGATTGATGAACGAATTTCCGGTCGATACGACCCTGCTTGTTTGATTACTGTTCGCTGCTTGCTTGCTTCTATCTCGATGATACCAGTTTTGTTTCACATGTTACTACCTCTTCTCGCGCTGCGATGCACACTCTTAATATGGGTGTCTAGCTGAGCGAAGTATGCATGGCGTCTACTATTATTATTACGATTACTAGGACGATAATTGATTAATCCGTCGTATACCAAACTTCCCTATGTTGGCGCCTCCATGTGCCTAAAATCATCAGTAGATAAAGCTTCGTCTGAACAAGAACAGAAAAATGTAGATTGATAGTCTCCGGTTGCCATTGACTCGGATCAAAATATCTCATTGGGTGGAATCTCCAGGTCACATGACCTGCCGGCCCAATTTCGTTAGCGCCATAGGTCTAAAAGGGGCAAACTCGCAATTTGAGCCTCTGATTGGCCCTTCGCAAAGCGCCAGCTCCTTCCCTGGGCGCCTACTTCCTCTTCGTCTCTCTCTCCATTCTCTTCACAACCAACCATGCCTCTGCGCGCTGAGCGAAGTGTCTGCTCTCGTTCCTACCGACGATGTCATCCAGTTTCAAGATGGCGGCTAGACCGAGAAAAAGGAGAAAATGAGGCAATGCTCGCTGCGATTTCCCCTGGCGCGTAAGGGAGTTTACCTATCTAGACTAGATAGGTACCACAGTAACCAATCGCAACGACGTCGACATCGTCGACGATGTATTCGCTGATGGTTGAAGAATCGCAAAGAGAATTCGTTCTGTTTCATATTTCGTGTTTAGTATCCTTCTCTCTTCCTCTCTCTTTTGTCAGATTCCCTTTGTGTTCTTCCTTCTTCTTTCCTTTTGTTTTGGTCATTTATAGAATTTCAATATCAGCGATCATTATCTTTCTCTACGATCATCTCTACGATTCAGATCATTGTACATTACGACAAACAGTTGCTTTTTGATTGAGTTGTTTGACTATGTCTCATTATAGACCATCATATTCCTCTGGGTAGTAAGCTACCTCAAACTATCGACTGAGCAGGTGAGGCTTCTTCCCGAACAGACAGACTATATGCTGACATTCGCAGTATGCTGGTATCATGTCTGCCATGGAGAAGCAGTGCCTTCCTCTTGACAGTCTTCCTGGGATTAGGCCACATAGTATCGTCAACGACGACAACAACAGCCGCAGATTGCGCATCTACCGGTAGCAGCAGCTACCTGAGCGATTCCGTCCCACCATGCGCCCTATCCTGCGTTCAGGACTTCATCAGCTCCCAATACGCGGCCGGTCTCTGCTGTTCTACCGATCTGAACTGCCTCTGTCGAACGAATACCACCAGTGGCCTGACCCTAGGCGAAGCGTCATTGGCATGCATAGTAGGCTCGTGTTCGTCGGATATCCTGTCGACTGAGGGGTCGGTTGGATATGCGATTTGTAGCGACGTTTCTGGCGCGTTACCAGAAACGCATGGAGCGATTACTGCGACAAGGGTGTCTGTTGTTACGGAGACGACACATTTAGCTTCTACGACGCCGACGTCTGTATCTGCTGGGAAAACTGAATTATCAACTACGTCGTCTACGGTGGCTGTGAGCAGCACGTCCGACAGGAGTACCATGATAACGACGGCAATGACTACGGCAACAGCGACGGTAGCCACCACCCTGCCACTAACGACATTGACGACAAATCCTGGTACTGTGACATTATCGGGGGTAACGGCAACGCCTAGGCCGACTGTAGGAACTACTAATTCATCATCATTGAGCTCGCCCGCTGTAATTGGCGTATCGATTGCATCCGGTATATCGGCTATATTCCTCGTGGCTGTCGCAATACTCTTCTGCGGCAGACGACTACGACGTAAGAAACTGCAAAAAGAAGCTGCTCCACAAAGCTTTGAGATTGGAGGCGAAATGACTGAACCACCGAATTTCGGTGCTGCTGCGACTGTCGGATCGCAGCCGTTGTCGCCGACGTCGCTATTTCAATATCCGCAAACAATGATGGAAAACGAATACAGTGGTGCTCATTTCCAGCAGTTTCCATCGCAGCCGTTGGCTCGACAGCAGCAGGGTCTTTTAGTCGTTACAAACTCTAACGCGCACGATCAAGCAGCCATGTCTCCCGAGACGGACTACGAGGGTTCTCCGCAAAGCCAAACGTCTCAACGTACGTTATCTCGTCTTTTGCCTGAACGTACGGCCATGCAAGGAATTGGAATAGTCCCTGAGCCGCTGAGAGTCATTCGCCAGGCCCCTACAGCTAACACCATCAGGGTCGTGGGCGGCCCTCCTCCCCGGCCGGCCAGTGAAGCAACTGTTTTTGATGAAGACGAACAGCAACAGAACGGCATCAATCAATCGAACACCGTCAACGACATATTTGGACCACCACTCAACAAAACACGACGTATATCGCAACGCAATATGGCCAGAACTGGAAGCCCCATGCGGGTCATGGGACTCCCGGCCGATCCTCGAGCGATGCTTTCTCCGTTACGGACACAACAGGAACAGAATCCATATGATGGCAATAATTCGGGATACTATTCGTACAAATGGGATAAAGAGGCTGCGCCGATACCAGGTCAGTCTCGCCTAGGGACGCAGTACAACAACTGGAAAAACACACCACTTCAAAGAAACTTTTCTCGCTTAGGCAGCGCACCGCGATCATTGACGACTCCTACAAAAACAAACACACTCACACCCTGGTCTCGAAATACGAATGGCTTCGAAGTTGCACCCGTCGACTCAAGCTACGAAACCATCATGGTGGAAGACGACTGGACAATGACGGAACGCAGCAAACTTTCAGTTCCATCTCATGTACCACGACAATCACAGCAAGCCCAGCAACGATTGTCACCGGTATCCGAACGAGTTCCCCTCCCCACAAAATCACCTCTACGATACCCCGCCATCCCTCGCTCGGCGGCAGCAGCAATCGTCCCCGCCAATGCAGAAGATATGCGCAAATCACATGTCGCAGAGGTATACTACGACGGGCCCCAAAGCTTCCCAAGCATGCCACCGCCTCCTAATAACAGCAACAATAAAGTTTCAAATCCGATGACTATGGTCCACGAACTAGGCCCTGGCCAACACTCGCGCTCCGCCAGCCCAAGCCCTAGCGTGAATAGCAGCCTCCTCGCGAAACGACGCGGCGAGAGCGTTGCAGATAAAATGGAAACTCAGTTCCGGAGCGGTGTCCAGCCAAAGCCGGGAGTCAGCAGCAGGAAAGTAGTTGTTGGCCGGAACGGGCAATCTACAACAATGACGAGAGAAGAAGTCCAATCTCCCCCGTCGGCAAAAAAACATAACATCACCCCTACGAGGCGAGGCGAGGATCTGTATTTGAGAGTTGATTGATCCATTCATCTGCAAACCCGTTGTTTTCCCTTTTGACTTGTATAACTACCCCCTTTTATTCTCTTTGATTTGATTGCATGATTCAGGTGTATACATATACGACTGATTATGATACGAGATAAACTCTTTCCCTATGTTTAGATCGTCTACGTTTTCCCTTCTTCCCTTCTTCTGATAATTTTCGCCTGCGTGTTTGTATTAATATGATGTACTTTTCGTGAGTTAGCGTGCTGTATTTACATCTGTCGATGTTCGGTGATGAGAAATTTTGTGCGGGGACGAGTGCGATGTTGTATTATATCACCAGTATATATTTGAATGTACATGATTGTGCTAATTACCTAGGTATGGAAAATAGAAATAAATGTGTATGGTTCGTGTATGGGCCTGTTGTCTGGTTGACACTCTTAATATGCTAGAAATCCTATAGGGCTACCTAGCTAGTCACATACCTAGCTACTGATGCGTAAATGCTCATCATCGTCACTTGCAGTGTTATACGACGATCATATAGGATATACTCTCTCAATCACTAACCCTGTCAAAGACTTACTGACCAAAGCTGAGCAGCCACCAAGTTCTCAAGGTTCCGCCGGGCTTGTCACCGGACAGTCGTCCGGTAGCCATGTTTGCCGCCGTATGTGTTCCGAAATCTACTACACATGCTATATATGACTCCAGAATATCAAGGAGTCAATTTTTACCCGCATGGATCTGAAACCAGATCATGCCGCCCACTATCTTCATCGTCCCCGGTCTCTGGGAAGGCTCCCAAATTTTCAAGCCACTGCAGTAAACTCTCGAAGCAAGCGGTCTTACAGTCCACATCTGCGCATTACTGAGCACCGGAACAACTGCATCGCAAGGTTTGACTGTAGCAGAATATCGTGCGGGTATTGCGCAAGACCTTGCTCGCGTAGTCGATGGCGCTGGCCATGATGGAGTCATTGTGTTTCCTCCACTCGGCGGGTGGATTTCTCTGCTGCGATGCTATGAAAGGTCTAACGGCAAACGCGTTTGATGCAGCAAATAAAAAGGGAGGGGTGAGACGAATTGTCTTCATGTCGTGCGCGTTGGGTGTAGAAGGGTTTGAGACGAAGCCGACTTCTACGATGGAATTCTCTGTCAGTTGTTCCCCAGATTGCATGGGACTATGAAATTGTGGGCTAATTGTGTGTCAGGACGATTATTTTACCCCCGTCGACCCGCGGAATTCTCTCTTCAACGACATGTCTGCATCAGAGGCGAGTAGATGGACTGCCGCACTGCAGATCCAGCCAGCCGGATGGGATGGAGTTGTGAGGTATTGCGGATGGCGTGAGGTCCCGTCCGTATATATTGTGCTTGATAGCGATAGAGCTATTGTGCGTGAAGTATAGGAGAAAATGGCTGAATTGGCGGGTAGCAGAGCTGTGCACTTAGATGCAGGGCATATGGCCCAGTTGACTCGGACGAGTGAGGTTGCTCGGATTATTGGAGATGTTGCTGCGGAATTAGCTTAGTCGGTACGATCTCTAGGATGAGGACGTTGGTTTGGCATTGCGATATTACTCATAAATAGAATATTACAATCATTGAAAGCCAAGGATAGTCAAGCAAAAGGATCCTGACCGGGCGTTCTCCGGACGATACCCCATTCGCCGGTGAAACATACCATGCACAAACGATTAGACACATGATTAAGTTTTGAGAATTTAAGTCAACTTTTTGCCCCAGGTAACTGATTGAGATGGCTCATCGATCCATCATTGCCGAAGATGAGCCTGGGGTCCGGGGATCTCTCCGCAGACCATCCGGGGTTTGTCCCAACCTGCAGCAAAATTGTCTACCATCTGGAACGTTGAATTTAGTGCAAACGGAGTTCCAGAGTTTGGCCGGCATGCAGTGATCATTTTAGGTGTACAGATATTCTTGAAATCCGGGCGGACTCACGGAACAGATCCCAGCAGCGTTGACTCCTTTGAAACAACGTAGACTATCAGTCATTCTATTCACCTGCGAGTCGCCAGTACAAGACTTGTTGACCGCAAGTCAGAGCAATTTTGGATCTCACTGTACCTTTCAGATTCCGTATTAATATATGGTCTCGCTCGGCCAGACATCCAGATATTCTCTCGCACACCGATTTGCCTTTTGACTATCGAGTTGGGAATTCTCTCTCATCCCTGCTTGCCTGTCTCTCTTCCTATGCCATTCTTACGTTACTTACGTGTGTACTGCCAAAATGTCACCAGCAAACCCAAAGTCGGATCCCATCGACCTGGAATTCGAGGGCCTAACTTTAGCCGACGTGACCCCCAAACTCGACAAATGGTGGCTCCAGTATCCATCGCTACTAGAATTGAACACCCCCCTCCTTTGCGCGTTCCTGGCTCAATTCACGTGCGGATTCGATGGAAGTATGTTGAATGGCATGCAGTCCTTGCCTACATGGAAAGCGATGTTTGGCGACCCGGTAAAATAGTCTATCTGGTCCCTTGAAGTCGTTGCTGACACTGCTGTTTCAAGAGTGGCGCCAGGCTAGGCACCATGGTCAATGCAATCAACATTGGTGTCCTAATCTCTACGCTCTTCTCCTCTCAACTGTGTGAGATGCTCGGACGCAAGAAAGCAATCACAATAGGCACCGCCCTGATCACTTTTGGCTCTGCTCTTCAGGCCGGTGCACAGAACCTGGGAATGTTCATTGCCGGACGCCTAATTGTTGGATTGGGAACTGGGATTGTGGCAGTTGCTGCGCCGCAGCTGATGACTGAGGTGGCCTATCCTACTCATCGTGGGAAGATCGTGTCGCTGTACATGACGCAGTGGGTTGTGGTTAGTACATTCATGACACGGCCTATTGGCCCGATATCTGTATAGAAAACAGTTTGGAACTAACACTTTCTACAGGGCTATTTAGTTGCTGCTTGGACCACCTATGGCACGCAAGTAATGAGTTCTTCATGGAGCTAGCGACTCCCTAGTCTCCTGCAGGGCGTCCCCTCTGTCCTGCAGCTCTTGCTTAGTCTCTTCGTCCCTGAATCCCCTCGCTGGCTCGTCTTCAAAGACCGGCACGAGGAGGCCCACAAAATCCTTGCCAAGTATCATGCCAGCGGCGACCTTTCGTCACGCTTAGTCCGCTTCGAAATGCTCGAGATCCAAGCCACACTAAGCGAAGAAAAGAAACAAAAGGCAATACAATGGGGAGAATTCGTCCAGACCCCCGGAAACCGAAAAAGACTCTGGATCCTATTGTTTATCGGCTATGCCGCGCAACTATCCGGTCTCGGTCTGACGGGTTACTACCTCTCCAAGATCCTGGATAGCATCGACATCACCAACCCCAAGACTCAACTACTGATCAACGCCATCGCCGCAATCTGGCAGCTCTGCTGCTCCGTGTTTTTCGCCATGCTGATCGACCGTCTCGGTAGACGCGGGATCCATCACATTCGGCATCTCTGTTATGCTCGTCGTCTTTGTCGTCTGGACTATCTGCTCCGCCCTCAACGAACAACGAAACTTCTCGGATCATTCCTTAGCCATAGCCGTGATAGCCATGATATTCCTCTTCCAAGTCGGTTACCAGCCATTCGCGATTGCCACGGTGCCGTACGTCGTGGAATGTTTACTCTTCTCTCTGAGGTCCAAGACAGCTATGATCTTCCAGTTTTGCGGTTATACGGCTAGCTTTTTCACGGGCTATGTCAATCCGATTGCCATGGACGGTATTACATTGTTGCATGCGTCGTGTTGGCCGTTGAGTGCGCTTTTGCGTGGTGGTACCTTCCCGAGACCAAAGGGAAAGGTATCGAGGAAATCGGCGAAATCTTTGATGGTGATGAGCTTTTGACCGGGGCCACGGGCTATAAGAAAACACATCAAAGAGCAAATACGAGGTTGAGGCTGAGGCCGAGGGCCTGAGGGAGAGGAAAGCAGCGATATCTGCGCAGCATTGTCCTTGAAGCTGGTCTTCCTATGATCTAGCGGTGTTTATCTAGCATCGATGAAATGACTGACTAGGTGCTCACTACTGTATCTCCACTCATTCTTCTCAATACCTAGGTGGCTTGGTTACCCGTAAATTATGTTAGTATCTAGTAGAGCTGAATTGTGGGATTGATATTCTGACACTTATCTACAAAGTATTTGGGCAGTGAGGGGAATGACGGGACGAGCGCCATGTATGCTAACTTACTAGTAGTAATTACTGTGATCAGCTCTGACGCTACACCTGCATGCGTTGAGCGATTACTGGAGGCTCAGCTTTGAAAAAGTGGCAGTCGATTGTGCGAAGCCGCCAATCATACGTAGGTATATGGTCTTGCCCGGCATCCGTGCGCGGTGATTTAGCATCAACAACAAAGGTGAGGTTTCATGATGCGAGCCCGCCAATTATTATACGACTTCCCAGGTAAAAAAGATGTGTTCATTCCTATCCTCACGATGACTGTGCATAGACCAGATATGTAGTGGCCTTGATATGAGGTTCTATTGTGCGAGATACCCAGTCATGACGATGGTATCTTCAACTCAAACAGCCATACGCGTTACTGGATGAATGTCCAGAATTTGTATAAATAGTTCGAACATGTCCATCGATTGATGTGTTAGTTTTCAGGAGTCGAAGCAACATTATTCCCATCTCTTTACTACCATAATTATATTTATATCTATCACCGCAATGGCATCCCTCCGCATTGCCATTATCGGCGCCGGACCGGCTGGACTGACTCTTGCTCGCCTTCTGCAAGTGAAGAAAATCCCTTGCACCGTTTACGATCTTGACGCCAACGCACACAGCCGCGACCAAGGAGGAACCGTGGATTTGCATCGCCGGGGTGGACAAATGGTGTTGGAAGCGGCTGGACTACTGGAGGGATTTAAGAGACTGGCAAGACCAGAAGGAGAGGCGACCAAGCTGGTCAAGTATGATGGCACAGTGGTTATTGATGAGAATGTGCAGAAAGTGGAAAGGCCTGAGGAATATAAGGATCGGCCGGAAATTGACCGATTACGGTTGAGGGAGTTGTTGCTGGGCTCATTGGGAGAAGGGAATATCGTGTGGGGGAAGAAACTTTTGGCCGTTGAAGATTCAAAGGCAGGATATGGAAAGTTTGATCTCCATTTTGCTGATGCCGTCGAAGAGGCATTTGACATTGTTGTTGGCGCCGACGGCGCATGGTCGAAAGTTCGCCCATTCCTAACCGACGAACAGCCCTTTTACTCTGGCATTACGGCAATCGAGCTTTGGGCCATGGATGTTGACGCTCAGCATCAGTGGTTGTCCGACTATGTTGGCCAAGGGTCCATGTATATGTTTGACGAAGGGCGAGCAATCATCTCTCAGAGAAACGGCAACAACAGCATACGCACATATGCTGCGGTACGACAGCCAGAAACATGGCTGAAAGATTGTGGCATCGACTGGTCCGAGCCGGAAGCGAAGACGCGGCTCATCGAAAATTACTTCGCCGACTGCGCAGACGATCTGAAGCGAGTCATCATGGACAGCAAGGACAACCTCATCCCTCGCACCATGTACATGCTTCCCGTCGATATGACATGGGAACCAAAAGCTGGAGTCACCCTAATTGGCGACGCGGCACATTTGATGACTCCTTTTGCCGGCGTCGGAGTCAACATTGCTATGGTAGATGCTCTGGATTTATCTCGAGCAATTGAATTCTGTGTTGATGACACAAAAGCTATTGGGGGGGCCATGTCTGCCTTCGAGAAGGACATGTTTGGGAGGAGCCAAATGTTTGCGAACAAGACGTGGAAGAACATGCAGTCGCATTTCAGCGCTACTGGCATCGATGAGCGTGCGGCACTTGCCCATCGATAGAAACTGTATTATTATCGCGACTTTGGACTGGTGGATAAGATGTTTTCAAATGGATGGATGGCTGGACTGTATAGCAGGATTTATCCGGGTGACAAAATTTGTTCTAGTCCAAATTTAAGTGGCTTTGCAGCCACTGGGAGCCTTTTAACAAATTCGAATGCCTTGAGTGAAGTTGTATGCCTCTCAATGAAAACTTCATTAGAAAATGGAAGCCCACTTGCTGGTGCTGTGATGTCGAACAATGAGAAAAGCTCAAAGCCAAACCTCTGTAGTTGAACGAGAATAGATGTCGAGACGCAGTCGACAATAGCTGAAAGGACATCCGGGTACTCTCTATAGCCTTCTGAATCGGCCAATGGAAGAGCCGGAGCGAGCTCTTTTCTATACCACTGCTCTAATGAATTGTAAGCCTCGACTATCTGGTCGAAGAGGCATTGATACGTAGGTTGGTCTCCGAAATTAGGTACACTATCTGCTTGTCGAGTATTGGCAAGGCTTGCGCACTCGCACAAAAGCTCCGGTACATCAAGTACCAGATCGCAAAGCTCAGATCTCCACCGAAGACTTGCTGACTTAATATCCAGACGGCCTTTATCAGGTTGCTTGGGCAATTCTCGCCATTGTGGCTTGGATAGAAAACATTTCTGACGGCGGCGCATGTCCTGGACGAGGAAAAATGCTCGCTGCGACTCCAACATAGCTCGCTCAAAAGGCCGATCGAAGCTTTCAGGGCCGAGTTCCTGGATCAAGAGTTTTGAGCCGCTTGACAAGTTGTTCCATCGTCCGTTATCCGAGCTGATCATGAGCTCACAGAGCTGGAGTATTAGTGAAGAAGCGATCGTTTCAGGTTCCAAGCGTGTTGCTGCCACTTGTACGCATTGCCGCAGTGAGTTCAGACTTCTACTGTAGAGCTTGATCGTGCCAGGTGAACTCGCTAACAATTGCCCGCGCGTGTCTTCATAGATTGCACATAGACAGGAGACGGCGTCGTCCAGAGCTGTGTTTCTTCCCAGCCGGTTTGGGATGAACTGATAAAACTCGCCATGCGATCGAAGGGGAAACGCTTGTCGACTATTTGGATCCGTAAGGATGTATAGTAGAATATCACACTGTTTCTCTGCCTGTGAAGCTGGCAGGCGGGATACCGAGACTTGAAAGGAATGATCTCCTACCACATACTCCTCTTTTACTTCAGCTTTGTAGGTCGAATCCGGCTTGCTTAGCTTGATCCTAGGGATCGCATCCCAAGTAGCCCCTTCCAAGAGATACCTTTTCTTTCCCCCATATTGCGCAGCCAAACGCGGTTCTTCTTCAACAAACTTCCACCTCTTGACATATCCATCACATTCCCACCCGGCGGAGGTACAGTTTCGACACGCTGGCCATTCTTTTCCGCATTTGACCTTGCGCTTCCGGCATGTTCCACAGCCCGTACTCTTTGGGGTACCAACCATCTGGGGATGGGAGACTGATCAAGGGAGTTACTGACTAAACTGGGGTGGGAACTTAATTCAGGTCGTCGACGGAGTGCAGAATTCGAAGGGTGGGCTCCAAGGAAAGAATCAAGAATCTTTGGTGTATTGGACAACATGGACGGGAAGAAAATCGACTACCGAGTCCGACGTGTCAAGCTATTTTGTAGACCAACCAAGATTGGCTTGGAGACCGACACCCCAATACGAGGATTCAACTTTTCGCTCCAGTACAGTACAGAACACAGTCGACCTGTTAGGGCTCTCAGATGTATGACTTGCTTCAAAAGTGGCGTAAAGGGGTGGTAAGTAGCCCAGCTTCCAGCATGTTAGTAAATACTTCTTTTGCTTTTCTTTTCTCTGCGTATAACCAACAACGGAAGAGAGTGATAAGTAGAATAAGAAGGGAACGCTTCATACCTCAGCAACAACACCACCAGTTTTACTCTGCAGCCATCCATCCTTCTGGCAGGGTGAAATTTGGTGGACTACAATTGCGTCCTAAACTGTGGGTTGGGACCGATGACACGATAATTGTGGCAGGCTCTTCCTTTCCAGGCCACGGAGTCGCGAGGGAAGGAAGTATCCGAATGATGGTGCCATTCTCTGGATGGAGGGTATTGAAGTGACGTGCCACCTTTTCGGCTCTTTCCACTGTTCTATTATACACGTAGATCTTGCGACATCCCAGTCCAATAAGTGCATATATCGCGGCGCGTGCAGCTCCACCAGCCCCAATGATGAGTGCCACAGATCGCATTGGGTCGATTGCATTGCGAGGGGGAAGGTTGCGCACGATTACTGATTGGATTCCAAGCCAGTCCGTGTTATCCCCATACATCTTGACAACAGGGCCGGCACGATTTCTGTTTTCGGTTTGCAAGGCAAAAGAAAGAGAAATAATGGCGCCGGATCTATCAGTCGTCGCTCGTCTTAATGGTAGGGGCGTATTGACAGCGCCAATGGCAGCTGCCTGAGGGCTAATTTGGTCGAGTTGGTGGAGAATACGTGTTTTGAAGGGAATCATGTGGCCCGGCAAATCAATGAGTATCGACCGATGGTTTTCATAGATGGGACTCTGCAATGTCCATAATTGACGATTGCAGCTCCATCCACGGATGAATATAAGAGCTTCGTCAGCGACGCCATAGCTGTCATAGACGATATTCATGCCTTGAAACGTCGTTGACCTTGTTTGTCGTTGATTGCCAGCAGCCGTTCTGGAAATTGATTCCTTGTTGTAAGCAAGCCTTTCTTGTAACACCTGATACTTATAGAAAGAATGCAAACATTTGGGATCTTTTTGAGTTTTACAGGATGAACCTTTGAAACATTCTACTTTCGGAGATTCGTATTTGCCGGAGCAGAATATACCCGAATAGTTAGTTCCACCTCAGTCAGTGTTGCCAAAATATTAAGTCAGCTGAAAATTTACGGAACACAACAGGTAGAGAATCAGAGACCTAATAAAAGATCATCATAAATGTAGTAGTAATTTGTTTTCATCTTGAAGTGAAGTTGGAAGACAAGTATCAACGCCATATCCCGGAATGCATCATAAAGCCCTAAAGTCGTGTTAAAGAAAGATCATCTAGTCACTCCAATCTATTCTAAATAGTAGAGACAAAGAGAGGATCGGACAAGGTATCCATCAAGGACGGGGAATCATCGACACCTAACCTAAACAAAGCCGATAAAAGAAAAAGGTCGTAAATCATGACAGAAAATAGTTGAAGAAAAAAAAGTTTACTCCAAGACGACAGCCTCATCCGAGTCATCATCCACAATCTGATCTTGGTCAGCTTCAGAAATGACCTGTTCCTTGACCGCTTTCGCGAATTCGCGCTGCATGCCGAACTTGACAGCCTCGAGCACATTGTTTGCGATCTTGTTGGGTGGGTAGAGCGGGATTGTGCCTTCTTGAAATACACCCGTTTTCACAAGAATCGAAAACCATTCTGCATCTCCGGAGGCTGTGTGCGCGTTATATTCATTTGTGCCGCGGATGTCTGACTCTGGTGTATCGCCGACAAAGTATACAGTGTCGGGCGCCTTGTTGATGCCGTGAGTATCTTTGCGCCATTGTCTCAGCAGACGGGTTGCAAACTCGAATGTGCCGAGTTGAGGCTTGCCGAATGCGATGGTTGTGAGATCTTTGCCTGTGACGGCTTTATACAGCGCTTCTAGGGAAGCGCGGAGTGCACCCATGCCGATACGTGTGTAGTCGTGGGCGGTGGACCAGACAACGTCGTTGTGCGAAAAGTAGATTGGTGGACCTTCCTGGAAGGTTTCGGACCTCGTTCCAATACGTCCGTTCTTGGACATCAACAGATCCAAAATGATCTGTTGATCACCCGCCCAGTCGCGGCTATCAGCGAAAACAAAAATAGCCTCAATATTGATCTTGTTAAAGTCCCTGACGCGAGAATTGTTCCACTCTTCTTCGGTCAATTTGCGGAATGGTGTGGTTTCGGCATTAGTCTTGATGATGTCTCCCGGTGTGACGACATCCTTGAATCCGTAACCCTCGGCGACTTCACGGCATTTCTCGCCTTCGCCGCCAACCACCAAGACAGTGTTGTATTTTTCGGCCATTTCACGCATGGGCGTGTGACCGCAGATGAATTGGCCGGGAGAGACTTCGAGCTCGAGTTGGCGGCTGAGGTCGAGACAGCGCTCTTCTTCGGTTTTGCCGCCGCCGTTGGTGACGAAGATGTATGGTCTATTCATTATCAACAAAGGTTCGGGTCTTTCGGAGGAGGTAAGCTTACACTTTGACTCCAAACTCATTCTCGCCGTTGAGAACCTTCATAGCCTCAATGGCTTCCGGGATAACTCGTCCACCTCGAATCAAAACACCATCAATATCGAACGCAAATGCATATTTATCTGTGATCGACGATGCAGAGTTTTGTGTCGGTACAGCTTTTAGGACTGGCGACCCAGAAGTCGGGGTAGCCTCTTCAGATGACGAAGCGGATTCTTCAAGATGCCTTTTGGCGAGTTCAATGGATTGGGCGGTCTCGAATGCATCGCTTTTGGCCATCAGATGTTTGGGAGGGACTAGCACGGTAGGGCCCGAGAAGAGGTCGGCCCGGGTTGCCGACATGGAGCTGAGGCGGCGAGTCCGTTGGGACTCGGGTGCCAGGTAGTTCTCTGCTTCGGCCATTGTGATGTGTGTGCTATGTGAGGATATTAATGTTTGGGGATGTGATGTGTAGAGGCGATAGGTGGGGTGTTATGTGTGGCGGGATATCAATATCAAAAGGATGCGAAGACGAAAATTCAGGAACAAGACAGAAAGAACCTTGGAAGAGAAGAGAGGCAATAAATATATGATGTGAATTGAGTAGGTATGCTGGTATCTAACAGGTTCTCAATACTTAGTGGAGCTGGGATGGAGAGCCATGCTTATATACTCGTAGCAGGCTGTCGTCAGGGAGGCGGCGTCGACGTCTCAGGCACGTAGATAATTGCTCTGTCTCGTGGGAACCAATTACCTCCCCTGCTTTCAGCCAGTTATCATGTCCTCGAGAGTTATCAAGATCGGTATCGCATTCTCGGAAAGAGGCGGGGGACAAGCGAAACGTTGCATCTTCCAGTGGATGACTGGGTGTTCAATCGGTGGTGGAGACATCCATCATTTCGAAAGCCGATTCAGAATCTGTTCAATGAAACCTAGGTAATGGGCATGGTGAGGTCCACTCTTCTCACTCGCAGGTGGATGATGCTCGAGGATTTGCGAAATGTGAAAGGTTGATGCGAAGATGGCGGTTGGCGAGTGGAGCCATTATGGAGCAGTACGGAGTGTGTATTGTAAGAATGCCTACCCTACCTATCTGCAATGCCAGCTGAAACGAGCGCTCCTCTCCTTGCTTGGACTGTTCGAGTCAAGTAAATCGACGGTGTGCTTTCTTGCATACGGCTGCATCTATCTAGGTAGTAGTTGTGCTTCTGAATTGCAAGGGCAGACATATGTAGTGGGAGGGGGGGCAGGGAGGGGCTTAGTCGGAGTAGAGAGGTAGATTTGAACTGTAAGATACGATCGATCATCTAGGCGGGAAAAATGGAGTTGTTTATAAATGGAGTGAACTGCTTTTCAATCAAGTCCGTCCATCTATTCTTTATTCTTCCATCAATACAGGTTCTCGCACAGAATGAACATATTTCCCGGCCAAGTTGCGATGATGATGGATCTGATGGATCAAAAATACACGTAACACAAATACGCCTCGTGGTGGCTGAGCCGCTCGCACGTCACAGCCCTTGGGTACGTACCATACAAGACGGACCGGTGCACCCATGCACACAAAGTAGTCCAACAACGTCACCAATCACCCCTTCTACCAAGCCAGAAGTACGTACTCAGAATAAATCTCTCATGAGCATTTTGTCTCGTAGCTGAAACATAGCGTCTTCCAGTCAACCCATTAATTCACCGGCCAATTACTCGTAGTGTCAAGGTACAATGCAACACCGTCGCTGCCATACAGGATGATTGGTTCAGATCTAACTCTGCGCAGACACCGAGTACTTTTCCTTACAAGCACCATACTAAGAATAGTGTTCTCTTCTCTGCTTTTGATAGTGTACTTGCCCCTTTCGAAGCATTGCATATAAGTTGCTTGCTATACGCGCAAAGTGCGAAGTATCGCACAAAGGTCGAATTAGTCGTCAAATCAGATGTCTCTGAGAAGATTAGAGGGGCAGATCATTGTTGGACTAATTAAGGACGATGTCATTCTATTTCCGCCATCCAATTAGAGGGTGTATTTACGGTGTATTTGCGTTGTAACGGTGGTATTTGGAGGGGCACGGTATGGATTAGATAATCCGCTTTCGCAGCATGTGAACATTGCGCTAAGCCCCTTTGGCAATGATCCATCGGGCTGTTTCGGGATGCTTGACGTCACCGTTTGGGGTTGGTGCCTGAGGCATGTGCGCGCGGATGTCGGATTGCGGAAAGGTTTGACATTTGCGACTTATCACTATCAACATGTGGCATGGAGGTACTAGTAACATCTCCAGACTCAGCTGCAACCAAACCAAGGGAGTAGCGAGATGAATGTATCCACTTCCCCATGTCAACGATGTCTATCATCGTAAAGAATCCCGAAATATGGGCGATATGGAGCATACCCCAGGTCTACGATGCCTTATCACTCAGGCTAGGTACTTTTGGTGGACAGATTCTCCACGATGGAGTGCAGTACCCCAGCTTGTTGATACCATAACTAGGTATCGGAGCAAATTTTTTTTTAGCCAGAGAATCTGGCACGTTAAATCGGAAGACAACTCCGGATGTCACGCTCGGACAGAATAATATGCCAATCAGGCTGACAGCGCTTCTGGGATTATAATCAAGTGCTATCATGCTGAAGCTTTGACCTCAGGAAGCAGCCTGAGATAGCTTTAGTTCGGGTGTGCCGGCCGAGTATCGTCAGCAGACTTGGATGCCGAACATCTATTCACATGTTCAGATGCGTCAGGGGACGAACGTTCACGGGCCTGGAGTATAAATCGGCCTTAGCAAAGACGAGACTAGGTGTTTGGTTACGTCATTTGAGAGTGTACCTAATGGTACTCTGTACTTTTACTCACAATCAGCATATCGGTGTATGGGTGGGTATATATATGGTACCGTGTTATACGGCATCATCGATCTCTAAGTCTCTGTCTTATAGTAAAATACGTACGAGTTTGACATAATTACTACACTATATAGTTATGGAAGAATGATTACAAATGACTCGGTTCCTGGTACGTACTATGTACTAGCAGGTAAACAACCCTCGGAGCACAGTACACCTAGACCGTCCTGCACAGTTACATACCACCCGCAAAGCTTCCCCCCTGAACGTGAACATCGGCCCCATGTCCCCCGAGCCGTCCACGCCCGCCAATGCCATCTGTATCGGCTGTGCACACCATCCTGCATTGCCGATCCAAGCCCTGACCTCCTTTCTGCGCTGCCGAGTCAAGTGCGTTGGTCGGAGCTACGTACAGTCGTTCGAGGTTGACGTCCTACCGTTTGTTTAGACTTGGGCAAGGGGAAATCGAACAGGTGGCTTGCAGGTGGCTTGCAGATACTTTATACTTATACTCAACTTCGAATATAAGTCTTCGTCATTTAATTTCGTGCAGGACGATCTGAAGTTTCTTAACTACTCTGGTACGTTAGTAATAGTATGTATTCGGAGGAGCGTATTCCAGCACTCCGTTACATTGAATAACACGGAAGGTTTCCAAAAAGTACGTATATGGAAAAAAAAAAACGATGCCATATCACCGAGAAGTATCTTAATGTTCTTGATTATAAAGGAAGATGACGATGGTTACATTTTCCTCTATCAGCCCTACGGGCCAGCCACTGACGTAGCCAACAACACCACACATAACGGAGATAATCACGGACGAACTGCAATAGCTCCCTCCATTATTGAACATGTACGATCAGTTTATGGAAACATTTAATCTCGATATTATTCATTTCTGTGGTTTGCAAGACGTCGATGCCTACCTTGGCAGGTAGTGTGTTAGGGCATGGTTCGATAAACCCTATCATGGCACACCTTCCCGCTTCACCATCAATGCTAGGGGCCAAATTATTGAGCCATGTACCCAAAAGTAAGATTTTCAACAATGAGAACCAATCAATTTCCCACTGCCGCTCTGCAATCTAGATACAGGATGTTCAATGCCGCTGTCTGTGACCAAGAGACGGACATGCCCGAAAATTTCTTGTAGTTCCTGAAATGCTAAAGATAATTTTCTGGTGAAATGCAAGGTGAGATCCTACTCGACGATTCTAACGTCCCCTTCCATACAGCAATGGACAAGCTGCGAGTCACTCTTTATTGGAATGGATAATCTTGATAGGATTGGAAAGTCAAGACAGGTTCCGTGCTACCGAGAAATAAAGTCTTGTAGGTGTAAACCATCCATGATGTCATGGGGGCGGCCAAGCAGGCTTTCAAAAGTAGAGGTATTGCAGACGTGGCGGCTACTATTCTGATGAAATCCCACGTTCGAAACGCTCCACTGTGGTGACCTGAATGACTTTACATGCTTCACAAGCTGACTGTAGTTCAAACCCTGGAATGGGCGAGTGGGCCGTGGAGAAAGCATTGCATGCGACTTCAATTCCTTTGTCAGTGCGCCGTACATGATTGAGCTGCATTCGAATCTACAGCCCAGCCTGCCATCCAGCAGAGCCCCGTGTTTATCATGAAGTTGATTCATAATTCTCTCGATAGCTTCCTGTCTGTGGCGGTTCAGTGATGCTGGGAATTCTTCATTAGACTTTTATCGATCATGAGCGATGAACGAGAGTCCCGCTTACCAATGACCAGACCAGAAATCGGGAGTCCAAAACTACTGATTACACCATCGCTATGCGACATGATCGTCGCAGTGATCATATGAAATCGCTCCTCATACCGAAAAGCCCATGAAACCCACAATCGCAAGACCAAATCCCGACAATATATCCCAGGAAGTCTCTCATCCAAAGCCACTACCCAAGTATCCATGAAAAACCTCATCAAATCCTTGCACTCGTAGTAGTCAGCTACAACAGCGACTTTCGCAAGCATTTCGACGGTAATTTTTCGCGGCAGCTGGTTGAACTGACGATGCATGATTCGCAGCAGAATTAGAAACGCTTCGATGTCCCAGCTTTCTGCTGTGATTTCGACGGATCCCTTCTGCTGGAATGTGATGCTCTCTTTCCATGAGCCGGTGAGTAGCTGTTTGAAAACGGGGGAGGCGCTCGCCAAGTATCTCGCGGATACTTGCATGCAGAAACGAGGAGGATCCGACTCTTCGTCGTTCTTTTTGTCATTGGGGTGAACACGCGAGTCACCGGTGGTTATTTCGCTCACTTGGAAGTCGGTAGACGTGTCATCATCCTCATCATCCTTTGCGACGTTCTGCTCCGTGATAGAGGCTTCAGGCGCAAATGGGGCATTCGCGTTGCTCAGGATGATCATCACTTCACCATCTGGGTCGATAATGTGAGTTGGCTGTTCCATGACGGTTGAATTTGCCTCCAATCCCCGACGGTGTATTGGTCGTTGAAGAGGGACGGGATGAGGTGAGAGGAGAGAATAAGAGTGAGAGTGAGAAAGGGGAGAAGTTGCCCCGGTCATGTCAACTGACGAACAAATCCTTTACAAACAAAACTCAAGCGCCTTTTACCCTCATTTGATACAAAACCATACATGACACACTTGTAAGAGATATTTGTATATATAGAAATAGTTTTGGTATGCAATACCTGGTCTCGACCAATCTAATCGCTAAATAACAACAGCCGAGAAAAAGAAAACGCTCACAAACAAAATGTCTATAGATTATTCGATTTATGAATCAACCTAGACTTCGAATCCATGATCCAACCAGTGCCGCACCACAATCTTGCCCTCAGAAAACCCAGGCTTGGGCATCCGCACTATAATCGCTGCATGGCTGTGGCGAACTTTATGAATGTACACCGGATACTTTTTGATCCCCACCGCATTCAAGTTATCAATAATTTCGAACTGTGCTGGCGTTAGAGCCAAGAGTGGATATTCTGATTTGTCGCCTTCTTGGGTCGTAGTTTGGGATTGAGGCTGTTTTTCGACAGATTGCTTCAAAGAATGTCGTCGAATTCTGGTGTTGTGTTCCTCATCGTTGCGTTCTTGTTCCGAAAGGTATTCGTTGCTCTGCGATGCGTTGAGGTTTTCAAAAACGTCTTCCACTGCGCCGCGAACGTCTTGCATTATCAGCGGCACTCTGTATCGACCTGGTAAAAGGTCCGCCTTGCCCTGTTCGTATAGTTTGATGCGTTGCTGGCTGAGCATATTCTGAACGACAGAGTTGGCTAGAAACAACACTGTAAAGATTGGAAGGAATAGTGTTAGAAACAGATATGATAGAGCTGTCGTGTAACATTTTTGGAACGCCTTGTTCAGTCCTGCGAAATAGCTGGACGTCTCCTCTGTCGTTTCCTGCGTCGGAAGGACGTACTGGTCCGGATTGATGATGACCTGTTCGTATCCATCCACATAATTTATATTCGCCCTCTCCGGGTCCGGAAACGGATCAATCTTCGAAATGGCAGTGGTATAAAACACCGTCGACCGATCATTCACAATATTCGCATAGACACTCCGATTCTTGAACTTGGCCAATCCACGTATAAATATGCTGTTCTGGTCTGCTAACAGACTAAGCAACGGCTTCCCCGTGCCTCGAAAGTCATCAATCATGAACAGCTGCCTCCCTGAGATCGAGACTGTGCGAGCTCCGAGGACATTCCACATATGACTCGGCCACCCTTTTATCGGCGACCGCACGCCGACATGCGGCGACACAAACGTTGTGAAATTCATCGGCTCAAGTTTGTCCAACGTTCCATTTGCTTCCAACAACCCAATTGCGTAGCGGGCCACCAACCCTCCGAGCGAGTATCCGACAACACTCAATTTTGTGATCGTATGGCCTTTGGCGGATAATTGCTCGAGCGTATCTTCGATTTCGTGCACGACTCGCTCCCCGCCGAGCTCGATGCCATCGTACGTATATGTCCCCGAATTGCGTTGCGCTGCAAGTATATAAACCCCCTCTTTTCCATATCGTTCGCGGATCGCAGAGGCGACGTAATCTAAATGCGACGGGTTTCCCCATAGCCTGCCCAGCTACAGTCAGTTAATTGCACGCAATTAGACATCGTCCCGTGACGTCAGCGAAAGTAACGTACCCATGGACAAGAACACACAAATGATTGGGTCTAGAGCCCGCATTGTCGTCAAAGGAGTCGCCCATTTCTTCGAGGAGTCGGTAGCAGTCGTGCGACAGAGGGCGATAGGAGAAGATGCTAGACCAGGCGAAGGGGAAAGCCATCTTTCTCTTCAATGCGGCAGCCTGGATCCGGATATAGGAGTTAAGTGCTTAGCGGAGACGCGATCGGGCCAATCACGTGGGTTGCCGATGTTTGCCGTGTTTGTTTGGCTGGATCGTCTGTGCAATTGTTCACTTCTTTCGCCGTCTTGACAAGGTCGAGGATTAATGTTCACACAGCTATCGTATATGATGACTGCTCTGTCAGATGTCCGGAGTATATCCTCGAAATGAATCAGTTCCTGGATTGAGAGGACAGCCAGTTCGATTGAGCGCTGATTTCAGATGACGATCCGGTGACTGCCTGGAATGACGAGAACAAAATGACTGGGATGCAACACCATCAGTAACTCGGGAATTTGAAGTGAGCCAGAGATGAGAATACAAAAGCCACCAAATGACCAAGGCTAAGCGATTATATACCGATTGAACTGTGCGAGATACATCACATCTACGCGGATACCTCCCTTATCATTATATTCTTATCGGGTGTCCAATCGCCACCTAGACATTCTTCGTACAACCAAGGACTCTGAAGTTGAGGCTTATCTCTGTGCACGAGATAAGCTCGTTTCATCGACCGGCGGTGGCGCCAACACTGCACCTATTGGACTATTGGCGGCCGTTGTACGACCTTATCATATCATTCACACCGTCTATTGTACTCAGGTCTGCATGCCGATAACGTACGGCTCTACGCTAGTTGATCTTGGGCATCATGTTTGCTCCGCTAGGTCTATTTAAGGGTGTTGTTTGTCCCGAGGGATCGCATTGTGGGCTGTTGAACTGCATATTTCTGCATCAAGAGCCAAAAATCTTGGAAGCCCAGCAAGGCCCGCGCTTGGACCAGACGGATGTTATTCGTGAACCGGCGGAGAAGAAGCGGAAACTCGTCCATGAACACGATGAACAGCCCAGGAACCCCGGACAACAGCGCCAGACTGCGAAAACGACTGCGCCAAAAGAGATCAAAGATCTTGCATCTGCCCGGAGAAAGGTGTCCCCTCCACCCAAGACACAGGAGAAACCGACCAAGACAGTAACAGCGACAGACCCAAGCGTGAAAAGAAAAGCGCCTAAAGAATCTTTGAACCCAAGACTGCTCAAAAAAGCGCCTGCGACGCATTCAGTCCGCTCTACAATTCTACTCAAACTCCACGGAGCCATGGTGGCACTGAACGAGAAAATGGCCAAACTGAAAGATCCCAGCAAGGCTTCTCTAGTCTTGACGCCTGATGAGTTGATTGTCATGGCGCTGGATGAAGAGCAAAAAACGGCAAATGAGAATCCGTCTGTGTATGGGAACATCATCAAACTCCGAATCGTAAGGTTGTCGCGAATGAGTTTGGAGGATTGGGAGAAAGTTGTTATTGCGCATCTCAATGCGCGATATTACAAAATACAGCCCGTGAAACCGAGTCACTCAGACCAGAAACGATACACAACAAATCTAACAGAGGATGAAGAAATTGCGGTCGCGCGCACGCTGCACACCGAAATCAAAGGCAAAGAACAATTCGGCTACATCACCCGCATCCCAACAGAAGCCGAAATCCTCGAAGCGCAAAAGGGTGTCGAAGCAGCAGATGGATGGGAGAAGTGTGACCGCTGCGGAGGCAGATTCCAAGTCTTTCCCGGTCGTCGGGAGGATGGTGCTCTTGCTTCTGGAGGACAGTGTACGTACCATCCTGGAAAAGTGTTTCGGCCGCCTAGAAAGGCGACCGATCATATTACTGGTGGTCAAACAGAGGCGTATTTCCCGTGCTGCAACGAAACGGTTGGCACCTCAGCAGGATGTACAAAGACGAACCATCACGTTTTTAAAGTGTCGGACCCGAAAAGACTTGCTGCTATATTGCAGTTTGAGGAAACTCCGGCGAATGCCGTGAAGGGGAAAACCCCGGTTACGTTTGATTGTGAAATGGGATATACGACCTTGGGCATGGAACTGATTCGTCTGACGGCAGTGAGTTGGCCACGCGGCGATACCTTGCTCGACGTATTAGTAAAACCATTTGGAGAGATTCTCGACCTAAATTCTCGGTACTCCGGAGTCTTTCCTGAACACTTCGCATCTGCCATTCCATACACCAAATCTCCTCCTTCCGGGGAAGCCGGAGAAGGAGAAATGCGAGTCGTCGATTCTCCTGCCGCAGCACGAGCCTTACTCTTCGACCTTATCGATCCCTCTACACCCTTGATCGGGCACGCGATTGACAATGATCTAAACGTCGTACGCATTATTCATCCTACTATCATCGATACGGTGCTTCTCTACCCACACCCACGAGGGCTGCCGATACGATATAGTCTCAAGTATCTGACTAAGCTCCATCTTGAGCGGGACATACAGATGGGTGGCGACAAGGGGCATGACTCGAAAGAAGATGCGTTGGCGACGGGAGATTTGGTTAGAGTCAAAGTTGTCGAGAAGGCGAAAGCGCTGAAGAGGGATGGGAAATGGCCATTTGCGACTTGATTACGACGATGAATTATACTGCAGTTGCATAATGGAAGAATTCCATTTGATTGTATTTTCACTACCCAGACATTGTGTCCCAGTAGCTATGACACCCCAACACAACTAGTTACATCACGGGTATCACTTTTTTTTTTTTCTTCGTCCCAGCAGAATCCTCCCGTCGAACGGTGTATAGGCAACCGGCTCTCTAGTCCAACCCTACCGTCGCATGCAAATCATTTCATTGAAGAAATAATTTACTCCTCGTCCTCATCAGCCTCGTCGCTAACGACGTTGTAGAAGCGGAGCTCGTAGACACCCTTGGCGGTAGAAACGACGCGAAGCCAGTCACGGAGCTGCTGCTTCTTGAGGAACTTCTTCGTCCTGTACCCCGATCACAATTAGCACGATTGCCCCGCAAGTTATGAAATTTAATAGTGAGGGGTTCAAGACGTACAAGTACTTCAAATACCGACCGGAGAAAGGGATGTGAGTAACAACCTCAATCTTTCCATCGCCAGACTGGGAGATCTGGACATCGTCGCCGAGGTTTCCGACACGGCCCTCGACCTTGATGCGGTCGTGCAAGAACTTCTCGAAAGCGGAAACGTCGAAGATCTTGTCGCTGGCCGGTTGGGAAGCGTTGATGATGAACTATCCATTCATCAGCACCCCATGCTCATCGAGAACAGGGTAAGATTAGGGAGGGAAATGGAACATACCTTCTTGGTAACCTTCTGAGGCTTCTTGGTGCGAGCCTAATATATCCGAAATGCCATGATTAGCCTACTGTTCCTTCTCTTTGGAAACAGCAAAGCAGTTTGGTTCAACGTACAGCGGTGGGAGCCATTGTGATTGATTGTTTTGTTTGTCTGTCCGACTGACTTGACGAGAGGTATAACAACGCAAAGAGGTGAATATCCTGCGCCTGCTGAGAAAGTTGTGCTTGTCGAGCTGGTGGAGTATCTCGAAAATTTCCCGACGGTTAAAGCTGGAAGCCCCAATGTGGATTTGGTGGTTTCCTGATTGGGCGGAAGATAGGGCTAGGGCTTCTATGTCAGGGCCGTTGATTGGCGGGCTGTCCGCCTCGGTAAGTCGATTTGCACTGTTTACATGTTTGCACCCTTTGCTTTCTTCCTCAAGCACAGACCACTTCCCTCACCTATATAAACTCTCTCCCGCCAGCCTGTCTTTCTATTTTCTTTTCTTCTTCTTCTTTTCCTTAGCTCTCTTTGCCTTTTGGCTTAGATCAAGTGTAGTATCTGTTCTTTTCAGTTTAATCTCTGAAAGTGTTCTCCGGAACACCATTGATTATTCTCATTTTTGTATCGCGCACTTCGAAGTCTCTGTGCTTGCACATGCTTTGGTGCACAGTGTCCTCGGTCTCACACTACCACCGAGTGATGCGAATACTTTTGCTTTTTCATTGTTCAGTCGGCTAGTTCGGCGGGATGGAGAAGAAGCTTCTATTCGGATCGTGGGCAACGGTCATGGAGGTCTTGTGTTTACTGTTGTCGAGATTCTTGTACGTGACGTTATGTCTATGACTATGATTAACGAACTTTGGATTTAAATGATTACGTTGGAGTTCTACTATTCTTTTTCCATAGCGTAAACAGATAGGTAAGCGAAATATCCTCCACGACTTCTGGCCGAACTTGAGCACTGACATTCGAATCAGCTCATGAAGTCTTTCGTCTTACGCAATACAGCATGCTCATTAATTCTCCGTATCGCTATGACTCTTGTCGCCCTCTACCATGAAGCAGCTGCGAGAAACCCTGTACGAACAAGTCCGAACGACGCGCACAAATCGGCGACAATGCCACCAGATAGAATCGACACAAGGCGACGGATAAGGAGATCTTCACGATTGCTGGAATGTGGCGATTTCAAGGAGATGACTGGGAGAATGCTGCCTAAAATGTGACTCAGTTTTGGCGTCACACAAGGTCGATTGGGACTTCTACCTGGCTACACAGTCAAGCAGCCTAGAATGTGAACGACCTGCAAAGCATAGCGGGGATCCAGATCGACCGCTTGTTGCTCTTGCTGTGTCGTTTCCAGCCTATCTTCTTTGATTCGGATGGGTCGATATGATGATTAAAACCCCAAGTCACGAGAGAGTCCCACACTAGTTTCGCAAGGATTCGAGACTTGGAGACACATCTCCTCCCAAGAACTAGAATTGCAGTGCAGTAAGCCATCATAAAAACACAACGCCACCTTAGATCCAATTCGTTAGGCCTGTTCTTTTATTGTCTCTTAGAAGCTAGAAAAACAGTATACTTAGAGAGGCTCAGCGTTGACATGAATTTCACGTGTTATGTCCCCAAGGTCGCTTTGGGTTCCTCTGAGGAGCTAAAATTGCAGTGCATAACTTAGCTGAGCCTCATCCAAATCTGGCCGTGCGAAATCTTGTAACCTCATTTATCATACTGATTATTCCAAGACTCATCAGGCCGGCAATTGCACATCACCCAAGCTTGCTGGATTGATGAGCTGGATCAAGGGTGACAAGGGCAATCAAAGCTGTACAGTAGTTTGCACCTTCAAAGTAACAACTGACATTCTCTTCTCTTTCATCTGCTCCTCAGTTGGAGAGAAGTTTAATCTCTATTTTGGAAGATGCCATGCGCAATAAAAAAGCTTTGTAGAGTAGACGTCTCGAGCTAATTAGTATTCAAATTTGGAGACCTATCCGATGAAGTAAAACAGAATTCTTCTTTACAAAATGACTTTGATTTATACCGTATCCTTGCGAGGTTTGCCGGCCTTGACAATAGCACAACGGAAACATAACACATTTTTTCAGAGCGTACCAGGATGAATTTTCTTCCATTCCACATAACGTTCCTTCCCTGAAACACTTTTTCTCATGCAGCGGTCAAACTCATCTTGAGCTCCTGGCTGGCCAGGTCGTAGTTTTAGCCTGTAAGGCCATTTCTCGATGATAGTATGCTTTTCTTTGATCATTGCGCCAAATACATGACCAGCGTTGTGGACTTCAAAGTCCTTTAGGAACCTATAATAACAGTAAGACAAAGCCTGGCTGCTTCGTCAGAGTCAAACTGACCTGTCAAAAACGTGGTCGTAGGTTGTCACAAGGTCCCGACCAACATTGAACTTGATAAGTGCAGGATCGTATTTGGAATTTCTTGCTCCTTTCGGAGGGAGGTATCTGAGTAGATCCCTCGTTGCTCGACTATGGGGAGTAAGGCCCAGCATTCTATCATCGTTGGTCAAACTCTCCTCAACTGCATTCATGAAGAGTGTTATCATGGTGGCATGTGGGTTCTGCACCGGACTTTGAAGTAGGGGAATCATCAAACGTAATGTACGGTGAATACCTAGCCAGCCCATGTCCGAGATGTTTGAAACCTGCGTAGGGATATTAGTCTCGTGATATGTGCACGTATGGCAAGCCAGAAAACTGTGGTTCCTTTCTTTTAAAGAGATCCACTCGGTGGGAGTGGAGGGCGGATTTGACAGTGCTAAGAACTTACATCAATGCGGCTAAATAAATCAGTATCAAGACTATCGGGAAGGAAAGAGGCATCAAGGTGAAGAAGTCGGAAGGAGATACTTGAGCTAGAAACTCTATTCAAAAAAGAATGAAGTAGATCGCTAAGGTAAAAGAATAATTTGCCGTAGGTATCAGCAGTTGCAGCTCCGCTTGTTGTATTCAAAACCTCATTTAATGGCCACCCATCAAGGGGATTTGCACTGTCTTTCATCGGCCAGGTATTAGCCGTTTGAAAGAATGTCCTATTTCATGTTAGATCACTTTTGAAAATTAACTTGTTCCGCTGACGCACGGGTTTGGCGCCCTAAAATCCTGGCGCGGAAATCCGAACGGAAGCAAAAGGCCATCCTGGCGAAACTTGTGAAAAGAGATTCGCTCGGTAGGGGATAGGCAGGACATAAATCGGTCGCGATGGTCTCTCCTTGGGAAGGCTAAGGTGTTAGCTGCACGAATTTTTAGTGCCTCCTCGGCTGTCAAGCCTGATGGTTTGTTGAAAATCTGTAAAAGGCGATCCCATGATGACTTCTCGAGGACAACTCTCAGCGAGCAACGGGCGAATGTCCAGGTCTTCCCAAGAAGAGTTGCAGATGACTTTTTCTTCGTCTTTTCACAGACATCCTCGATCAGAGGCTTTATATGATCTTGAAGAATGCGAATATCTGATTCACGCACGAGAGTCGAGTACCACAAGTGAATGATGCAATCGACAGCCTCATTGGAATTTCCAACAACTAGTGCAACAAGAAGCAGGATCAGATTGCGGGCCACGATATCAAAATCTCTATCATTTAACGTGACTTCAAGAAGGTGGTTGTAGCTGCTCGGAAGATGGGCAATCGTCTTGATAAGATTCCGAAGGTCTCCAGAAGCTATTGACAAAGATATTCCAGTTCCAAATAAGTCTCCAGACTAGACAGATAATACAACGTACCTGCAAATAAGATCCGAAGATCTCCTTCATATTCTTCTCCTTCATTCGACCCCAGTTCAAGGACGTCAAAAGCAGGGACATTACCCCAAAGGTATTTAGTCGCTCCAAAAGTTTCTCCGATGCCCGTACCAATAAATGCGGGAGTTCTTTTCTCAAGGACCCAGGCGGGCTGCCATGTATCCTTACCCAGGGCCGACTTACATTCAATCTTGTGGTGAGGCCAGTGGGACTTTTGGCATATTGGACCGCAATACTGTAAGCACATATGTCAAGACCCACTCCTTTGCATAGGCCATCTGGCTATTTAGGTATGAGCTGACCAAAATAAGACAACAATTTTTGCATGTGTATTTGCCCTCTTTTTGGCAAGTTGTCTGCTCCGCACCCCAGTTGGCACAGATGAACCTTGTGCTATTCATTGTAGAATTTTGCTGTAGAACTTGAACGAATAAAGATAGAGACGAGAGAAGCAATATAAAATTCAGCTATATACGAAACACCTGACACGGATACAGCGCCAAGAGTGCATGCATGTATGCCCAATATACTTCATTGGACGATGATGGAAATGCTACATATCAGCCTCAAATCCGCGTATCCCTTACAGTCGTACTGTCATGTAATATTTAATAAGTTAGCTGGTACGACTCATACACTGAGAAAGAGATATTCGAGACTTTATTGTAGGAAGGAAAGGATAGACAGATAACAAACGTACTCATTTTCTCTGTTCCGTTTTTGAATTGTTCACTGTTGGTAATAATAGGATAAAATGGCAGTGATGTAATGAATCCAGAGCGCTGAGTGCTCATTAGCCAAGGAATGATACATACAGTAACACTTTCATAAATCAGCACCTTAAATGTGGCTAGAAACCACCGCTCCAGGAAGACTGACACTATTTAAAGCCACCCTTTGCTCTTACAATGCAACTAGCCGTGATAAGGACAAAGTGGTATGCACTATGAAGTACAGTCTCAGATCTCTTTAATGACCTCGGACTCGAGCAAATCGCCATCAATCAGTCGGATAGCGTCCAGAGTTGTACCTGGATCGAACCGAATCGTATCTGGAGCTACAGACTGCTGCCGTTGTTCATCCTGCTCGCGAAAGTTCAGGAAGAGAACAATAACTATCATAAGATCACTCCGTCTACTGCTTCTGGGTCTCCTTCATTATTTCCAGCTGGGTGTAGGTATTGTGGGAACCCAGTCACAATCAAATTATATCCACAACACGAAGTTCAGACTTGAGATAGACACGATGGTGAGTGATTCATAGTCACACCAGAGATCTCCTTCTCAGATGTACATACACCTACAAGGATAATAACAATAAAAGTGACCTGCATATCGCTATATGTAGTGTAGCGAGGAGTCAGGGTAAATGGAACCATCCATCCAACTATACTGACCTGCTAGCAGGATCCCATTAGTAAGGAACATTACAGGCTCAATACACATCATTAAACACATCTTATCGATGTAGTAAAGGACAAACGCTTTTGCCTTAAAACCTATAATAACATTCAGAAATATTCCACAAATAGTTTTGTGTAAAAAAGCGATTAGCTCTCAAATAAAAATAAAAAATTAAAGAAAACTTATTAACTAAAACTCTATACTCACCAATCAACATCAATATTCTTCTAGCACCATCCTTTCAACCGGCCATAGTATCTACACCAGCTTATTGTCCACCCTCAATATGACATTTAAGTTTTAGCACTATTGGTCTTTCACTTAACAACACAATAAAGATATATACTAATTAGTATAAATCACAAGTGACTTCTTAAGAGATAAAAGACAACATCAATCTTGCTTGCTAGATAGCATTATTTAATAACTACTATCTTAGCCAAATAGACAAAGATTGAAATTATAATGAGTATTTTGATGAAGGTGTAATAAAAGGAGTAGCAAACCAGTGGACTAAGGAGGTTCGCGAGTGGTCGAACCACCACGAACCTCTTTTTTGATTCTAAGTGGTGAAACTTTCAGTGACATACAATGTTTCTAGTTCACATGAATGAATACATTGCATTATCAGGTAGCTCAGTTAATTCTTCTCCGTAAACATTTTGACTTTCCTGAAATGAACTGGATTGTAGATGATTGCAGACCCATTGAAGACCAATCAGAACCTGGAGATTATGCTTAGTAAAATAGGAAGTCCCTGTTTCAACGACGTCCGATATTACATCTGCCAATCCCTGGGTAATCAATTGATCAATCAATCAGTCAAAAGTCTGCCAAAGACATACTAAAAAGCAGTCAAACTTTGTATAGATTTTCTAACGGTCCTCTAATGCATAGGCTTCAAGCAGCTAGCGGGTAAGATGAATGAGGAGTCAGTCTCATCCGCTACGATATTAAAGTAGTTCAGTACTGTAGCTACAGATAATCAAAGATTCGACATAGAAGTGAGACAGCTTAGAAGCTCCGTTCACACGAACTGAACTGACGACCCATTGTCCGACCCAATCAAGCCACCCGCAGAATCGATCTTAGAGGTTTTTTTCCTTCATCATGGCGAGAAACTGCTTCAAGACAGGCTTATTCACCCCGTTGGGTCCACCGAATATCTTCAACGCTTCATCATCCGTCATTGGGCGTCCACTTTGCGCTTGCGTAGCCCAGGCGTCCAACATTCGATTTAACTCTCTCCATGCATGGTCTTCTGAACGACATATCCCAGTTATAGTCAAGGGCGACCCAAATGAGGTCCCGTAGTCCTTTCTAACGACTGCATAGTACGATGTCCAGTCATCAGTTTCAACATCGATTTCGTAATCACCAGGACCCCAGATGGTCTGGCAGTTGGTTTGGATGCGTTGCCCCTGAGTAGAAGACATTGAGGTAAGATCCAAGCCTTTTGATTGTTCAACTCCTCGTGTCTCTCGGATGGTAGTATGTAGATATGAAAAAAGATGTTGGAGTCTATGGTTAACTTTAGGTAGCATCTCAGAGGAGACTGAGATCATGGTATTTATAAGGCAGCCTACGGGGAATCTCTAACCCTAACTTGACATATTTGGTAAAAAGGATGTCCCCTTGCAGGTGCAGACATCATTCATAGGTAAGTCGATACTTTCTGGCATTAGGCAGCATACTTGCTCCTCTTGCCAGATAACTCTTCTCTGTATTGAGGCTCCTTGCTTAGTGTTGTACAAGACGCAACAGAGCAGAGTGACACTCTTCCGCAGTAACTTTTATAGTACAGAAATTCTTCAAATCGGGTTGATCAAGAAAGAAATTATTAATTATTGTCTCGCCCTGCTAGTTACAAATGGCTCTGTTCAGAGTTGAGGTCCTGATCTATTTCAAGTTGTATTTCTTTCGATTGGCTAGGTATTCAGTGCGAAAAAACGTTACGGCCCTGCACTAAAAATGCGATTAATCATAAATCTGGTAGTGGGCCCTGGAGCAATCAACATGTGTGTTTACTGGTCGAGCCAACATGGAGAATGATTGTATTTGTTGTATTCATTTTTGAAATTCTTGAGCTGCAGCGAAGGTAGCATTCCTTCCACATTTGTGATTATATGGATGTCCGGGTATGCCGTATTTACATATTGCTTATAGCTTCCCTCGCACTGCCACTGCAACAAGCTCGTAATGCCTATATGTGACATTGCGTGGTGCAGCGTGGTGCCATTCTATAGTATAAGTGCCGTGTATGTTATGTTATAGTGACTGGTGTACAAGAAAGCAATGGCAAGGTACCCCAGTCAAGGCTGTGATACATCCCTTTATGGAGCTAAAATTGCAGTGCAGTAGTGGTGCCACCGATCTCATGACTCGGCCTATGCCAACTTTATACGGGATAAGTCTGTCTGAAAGATGCTGTAGTGTACAAAGTAAACTGGGAATATTGTCTGATTGGGGATCACTTCTTGCTACACATCGGGAAGACTTTGCGTGTTCTTATGTCATGTCTCAAATCCACTTGATATTCTTGAAGTGGTGTCACTAGAACCTTTGAATTCATTCAACCGAAGTTGGTTACACGTGTCCTGTGCTGTACTCAGCCGCAAATCGAGACACGAAGCAGTCCTCCGACTACCGCTCACAACCCCTGCAGAAAAATCTCAACCCCTCAAGGATACTAAAACTGCAGTGCAGTCGCCAGCTACTTAGTGATCCATTCGAGGCTCGTGGGCGGTATAAGTTCCGTCGAGAGTTAGTTTTGCACCTTGAAAAGTGAAAAGGCACACAGTCTTTTACCACGGTCAAATATTGTGTAATCACGGCAGTTTTGTTTAAGCTGATGTAAATATATATGTCTTCGTCATCTACCTACATAGGTACGATTCTAATTTGCGGAAATCTAACACCGGGATGAAAAATTGATTGGGGAAAATACACACTGTCGTTACCCATTCAACGTTGTCTCATGCTCAGGCTTATGTTCGGTTCATCCTCATATTCAGTTTTATCCAGGCAAAAGAAACTTCAATGTCCATGCAGGCAAACTGGAATCCGAGCTCTACAGGAGTCTCACTGAACTTTTCAAAAACTTAAAATGGTAATCTGGTCTAAGTACTCCAGTGAGCTAAGATTGCAGTACATGATCTACTTTCTGAACGCCTTTCCTGGTGAAGCAAGCTGGCTACCTGAAAACATTTCGTAAGGCTGCCTAGAAATTCATAGGTTATCCCGCGTCTTTCACGTTTGCTGCCTTACCTATTGAATAGAAATGAGCTTGCCGCTTTTTGGGAGAAGGTCTAATTTGCTTGCTGGATCAATACGAGTCTTCGGTGAAGATGTTTTCTAACAGGTCTATCTTCTGCTCTTTTCTCTGGAGACACCTATGAATATTGTTTCGATGCTAAAGCCCAGACGAATGCAGCAGGCGCGTTGAGGGACGATATAGTGAAATCATGATAGTGGTATCTTAATCTTCAAGCTCGTGCAAATTCTAGAATGGCCTTCTCCACTTGGGCCAAGTTGTCAAGCTCTTCATTTTCATGCTGGATCCGGACACATTGCTCTTTGTAGCTGCTATTTCCGAGCACCTCATTTATACCATGTCGAAGGGCCTCAACACTAGGTGTGTCTGTTTTAAGGTTCAGAGCGATTCCGGCCCATTCGCCTCGCATGGATACTTCAGCTTTGTCCTCTATTCCACGATTAGCAGTGAAACCCAAATCTCGATATAATCAGAAAAACTTACGGCCACGACCGGCGAGGACCATTGGAACGCCATGTATCACACTATGCAGGAAACCACCATATCCAGCATTAGAAACAAAGACATCAGCGTACGGCAAAATCGCATCATATAACAGATAGTCGGCAATTCTCGTATTTCTAGGTAGGTCAACCCCATCGAGCGTGGCGTTTCGTTGACCCAGTACTCCGACGACAAAGATACTCTCTCGATCAGCCAGGGCCTCGATGGTGGGCTTCAAGAGCATGTTGAAGTCAAGTAGATAAGTTCCCTGTGTGACAAAGACAACCTTCTTTCCCTCTTTCTTTGCCGCAATTAGTTCATCCCACCATTCTGGTAATTGCGTCGTATCTGGATCAATCTCCTTCCTTGGAGGTGCCCCAATGAATCGAGTATTGTTCGGCAAATCACTTCGCAGGTATTCCAGGCTCGGACTGCAGGGCTGCAAGACGGCATTCTCAATGGTGAAGAAGAAGTCCAATATTGGGCCTTCGATTTTCGTAGTGGCACCCAGTTGCTCACATACATTGTTCGTGTACTCAGCGACATCGGCCCATATTGGCTTACCGGCCTCGTACATAGCCGCGTTCCGGGCACGGCCTTCTTCGCTGGAATCCGGGGGTAAACCTGGCCCGAATGGCGCCGTGTCGATACTGGAAACCGCTAACGGTACCGTCCTCAAGCTAACAACCTTGGGAAACACGGTGTATCCTTTTGGTAGCGGGGCTCCCAGAAGGAAGGGCAATGCACCCATTCCGACGGTCTCCTGAAGAATGACAATATCTCGCGTGGTACCATATTTCTCCCGTAGGTTTTCAAGAACGTCTTTCAACGCTTTCATCGCGTTCGGCGTTAGATCGATGAAGTGTCCCTTAAGACCGGACACGAATTGTTCCGGACCGTCAGGGAGGGAGAGCATTTGTTTGAGCTTTTCATCAGTCCATGTGCTTTGAACGGGATAGAATGTAGCGCCGGTCTTGCGGATACTACTTTCGGATACGGGACCCGCGATGAAGTGAACCTCGTATCCCTTTTTGAAAAGGTTCGCAGCATGTACAATAAGGGGATTTGTGTGTCCTGGAGCTGGGGGGCAGGAAATTACAACGATGGGTTTTGACGTTGCATTGGAAATCGCGACCATTATGAAGAAATGAGGAGGCGAACAGAAATTGCAGGAGACTATCGGCTTGGTCCTGCCAGTAACTTAGAAGTTAAGAGAGTATAAACACTACTGTCTTTGGGCTTGACTTTATACTTATATGAAATGGAGTCGATTAGTAGCCCGCTTTAGCTCGAGCTGAAAATGCGTCTAGAATGCTTTACGGACCCCACTGGAGATATGGGCTTTGATTGGACCTGACTAGCCTTTTCATGCCTTCTACTGATGTATACGGTATCTTTCAAGGTTCACTAACAGCCCTAGTGGCCATAACTATTTGGAATATGGGTTCCATACGAGAGCTGAGATACGCACTAAGCTACAAGTACTATTACATTTACAGGGTCATAGCAATCTGCAACTCGAAACAGCATATTTTCAGCTCGAAATCCTTCGTCTATGCTTTCATGACTACACCGCATGATTGGTAGGCGGGCTCAGCAATCTATAGTATTAACTAATTCGAAACTGAACTAAGGCGAATGAAGTTAGCGAGCCATTTCATGCCCCAGCCCTGTGTAAATAAGCCCTAAAGCTAGCTCTAGGGGCAAGTAAGAGAGCGCTAGAACCAGCACACAAGCCCTCCAATTAATCTAAGCGAATCAAAAACTTGTAAGTGGACACCTTACCACGCGAAACTTACTAGATGATTTACCAGCTCCTTCTTGAACCAAGAATATCCTAGCGGCACACTGACCCCCTTCCAGCCCTGCGTGAGGGGTCCAGGGTCATCGACGACTAGCTGGTGATGAAATATAGTTGTCGGGTAACGTCCTGAAAACCAGTATAGAGCCACTTTGGTTAGGATAAACTCTATATCAGGTGTCTCATCCGTCCAGGTAATCATCTTCTCGCCAATCCAGGCTAGTAATCCTACAGGGCTGCACCCAACCAAGAAGCCCGCCAAGGCCGGTCGCGTGCCATCGAATTGAATAAAGGCAGCTTTCCTTTTGAGAAAAATTCATCGTGTCAATGAGAGATTTTGTCTCATCAGGTGTATACCTGCCCGCTTTGATGTCCGCTTCAACGTCCAGACCAGGTGGAGGTGGTATGTTCAAAAAATTGACGTGGACCAACTTGCAGGCCGGATCATTACTTGCAACAACTAGTGCTGTTGCTGACCCTAGATCTCCGCCTTGGACAACATAGCCAGACTCAGCAAATCCCAAGATTTTCATCATCTTTGATATAAGACGGGCACTGTCAACGTGGGTGAAGTCCTTGTCAATAGGTGGCGGATCAGAGAAATCGTATCCGATATAATGTGGTATTATGAGATGATAAGGCAATGATGCTGGTCCGGAATCAGCATATCGAGAACGCAAACTGAGGTGTAATGGCAAAAACTCGACGACGGATCCAGGCCAGCCGTGGAGCAACAGTATAGGAACTGCTGCTGGATTCGAAGAGAACAAAGCGAAGAAGTGGACTCGGTAACGTCTCGAGTCATCATCAGCGATGGTTATCTTCTACTGTGGAAATGAGTTGAGTGTTGATTCCTACTTCCGCCTATACAAGTACTAGACTCTTGCAGCTAAAAAGGTACAAACGTAAGACTTTCCTTACCAGTAATAACCCTTCCAAGACTCTTTCAATGCTACAAGCGTTTTCCTTGGAATGCCAAGGGATCCATCTTCGCGAGAGTTTGCTCGATTAGGAGGTGCGATGGGTGAGTTTTCCAGTAGTATCTTCAATCTGTTAATCTCGGCATCTGGAACAGCGATGGTAAATGGTGTGAGATCTGCCTCCGAGGCCACCTGGTGAGGAGCTGTACCAAATAAAATTGGAGCCATTCTTGCTAAACCTTTGTATATTTTCTCTACCTCCTAGTTTGGCGAAAGATCATCCTTAAGGATTCTGGATGCGATACTCGAAAATCGTCGAACGACGTCGAATGTCTTTGGACATCTTCCAGAATCATTAAGATGTCCATCATGGCTTAGTCGCGGATAGAATTCATCCGTGATGGACCCCTGGTTGCTTAGGTCATATCATACCTTCGCGACAACGGAATTTGGATTCTACCGGCATCGCTACGCTTCTAGGATTCAGCAAATCATGGTTGCGCGAACAGCTGGAATGTTTTGACTAGAGCTAAAAAGGTTATACATCTAATAAGGTGTAAGAGGGAACCATCAACCATACTAAATCATAGCGCAGTGTGACACTTGTCGTTGCATAGTTGGTGCTAATAATCCTGAAGTAGAAAATACTTATAGTGAGTGAAGGATAGCTGAATTACTATTATCTTAAGCACTGGAATTGATGTCTCACATACATAGTATATATCTGATGGTGGATTTTACTTCCAAGTAATTCTACTATTCATGCTCAAGCGTACTGAAAGAACCTGAGCGCAAGCCACCTCCATCGATCTCCGTCGCTGAGTGCTTCTGTCTAGTCATTGATTGGTCAGAAGACTAGTGTTTTAGTTTGCTTGGGTGCCTCATCGCTTATGACCATGTCAGTGGCTTCGATAGGGGTGTGGATCTTTGCATATTGACACTACTTCAGAGCATCCACACTATCTTCGTGCTCTTACTGCATGGTGTCTCTGAAAACTCCTCTTGCCTTTGCACAACTTTTGTGTCCTAGCAACTTTGTGTCTCCACATAGTGGTGGGATTGCGTCCAAGTGAGTTGGCATTTATTTCCGGAAGTCAGGAGCTGTTACACAATATTCAGTTTGACTGCCTGTGCATGGCCAGGAACAAGCATCTTATTCAACGCTGCATTGACAGTTCTACGAGCTACCCTCTATCCTGAGACATATATCATCAACCAAGCCAATCGTAATAACCAGGCTTGGTTGTTGTCCAACAGTCAAACGGCTCAGTCCACCAGATGCCCGAATAGTACAGAAAGGTAAGGACATAACTACAGACCGCAATATGTCCCGGCCACAGAGGCTCAAGATCCCCGAGGCTATCTTCAAACCATAGAGAGCCAATATCAAACCACAAAACGGATGTCAACATCTTCCAGACAAGGTGCAACAGCTGCTGAACAAGGAGTGGAAGCCCACAAGTCATTGTAGCAAGAAACAGGGCCACCATCTTTAGAGCTCGCACTGCACATTCAAAAAGGCTAAGATATGTGCCCGGTTCATGGTTCTCGCCCTTACTACTGGCTGAAGTTAGAGTCCATGCCATGCCCCAATTCAACATTGCAACGCATAGAGCAGAATAACGAGTCACCCTGAACGTCGATGGCGGTAAAATGTCAGAAACCATCCATCTTCCAAAAAACCCCAACGAATGCACCCTATCGAGCCAGTACGATAGAAGATCTGGGGTCTCGAAACTCTTTCTCCATCGCCTGCTCAGAGATGTCGCCTGGAGGCGTTCCGGTGCTGTAAGCGGTCGTTGCGAAATAGTAATCATGAGCATTTCAATACTGAGCCACGCGCCAAAGTAGATCCAGCCAATAATCTGAGTAAGGATTGCACCGGATCCGCCGACAATCGCGAGCTTCATTACCTGTAAAATCATCGGAAGCCATATGAAAACACGAAAGGAAGGACCTCTCTCAAAATCCCGCACGAGATTTAGATGTTCTTGGAATATCTTGTCGCATGTCCTGTGATACTCTCGCTCAATTTCTGGCGGAAAATGTCTGATATGTCGGCACGCATTCAATGTTGTCATCTCATTCCGATCGCCATTGCTGCCGAATCCAGTCTCTTCATCAGTATGATCATCCAGTTTTTTCAAAAACGCTTTGATGTCACTCGGCTGCCACGAATTACCAATTCGCACCGCCATCAGCGTATGACATACAACTGGAAAGGATACATTCGCCCATAATAATCCTTGTATAATCCTCTCGAAAACAAAGCAAGCATCGATTAGCGCAAAGACCGGCGATAACCGCCACATGCGACCGGAACGATTCCAGACCAGACATCCACGTGGATGAGCGATGTATCCAAGAGTCAAAGCTGTAAGAGTGAAAAAGGCACTTTCTGCAGACCAGTTGGCGCCTGTGCAGGGCGGGCTGGTCTGCTGTTCCGCGCTCGGAGGCGGAATTGGGGATTGTATATACCACATATAGAAAGTGTACCAGATGAACCAGGCTGAGGAGATTGGTGTTATGGCTAGAAGACATATCTGCAAGTTGGCGCGCGTTTCTGAATCGGAGATCATGGCGCGTGGATATGGCTGGGGTGGGATAGACGGCGCTCTCAGTTTGCTTCCAGCCAGATTTTCGTTTGTGTATACAGCCTGGTTACCTTGTGCTGAAACTATAGAGTATGTAAGTCATCAGTCCATTTTACTTATACATCTTGCAAGGCTGATCTAGAATGGTATTCTGATTAGTAATATCCAATCACATCGTGAACCAAGCGAGACAGGCAGATTGAAGTTTAGAGCTTAGTGTTTGACGATGTTAGCATAGACATTACATGTCTTCCTTCTTTCTCTGTTGTCTATATATTGGTTGTTATCCGGCTTAATTCTGATTGCTTTCAAGCCTGATACTCTTGCCTTGTATAGCTGATATAGTAGTGTTTTCCGATGCATGGATAATGATATTTCACTAAATCGCATATTTCATGATTCAGAGTATTAGTAAAAGCCAATTGACGCCGTTCTATGCAATAGCAGGCATAAAACATATATCTTCTATGTGATACCTCCCGGTAAAAATAGGTCAGTTTCGTACCATAGTCGTAGCTTGTTATATAATGGGTTAAATTCTACTGTCGTACCTTACTGCCTTGCTGCCTCAGGCATCCACAACTAGGGTTAGGTTTTCTGTAATCGCGGTTGCCGGGATGATCCAGCAGCAGACTGTAAAACATCTCAACGCAGGGCAGAAGTATCCCCTAGTATTTTTCACATAGTCTATATTCGTCCGACTAAAGACTCAGCATGCTAAATACTACACTGCTTGGATCACTTGCCGTGGGAGTGACAACGTCAAGATTGCCTCAGTGAGAAGCCCAGCATTAAAGAAGATACACTGAGATTATTCGTATGCACTAATCACGATAATCGATTTTGTGAGCGTTATGCAGATTGGCCAGTCTGTGCTTTCTAAACATTCCACTAAAGTGGCTTCCGCACTACCAAATAGAACCACGGCGTATCAATGCTAGCTCCCTGTCGGAATTCCTTTGACAGATTGTCCAAAATGTCGCGCAACTCCTGTGCCCTGATTCTCCTTTTTCAAGGCCAGCAATCACTTCTTCTAGGCCCACCGTGACACACTGATTCCAGATGGGACGGTGTAAATCGTTGAGGCGAAGCTGGATAGGCGATGGCTTCAAATCCTGCTGAAGTGGCCATATCACAGTTCGGAGTAACCCACCTGCCCGAAAAACAAGTCTCAGTTGACAGATTAGATTGGAAAGCAAATTCCCACTTACAGAGCGGCATCCGGTGGTGTATCTTTCATCATCGCTGCAACAAGCGACGTTCGGGTCATACTTGCTGGCTTCAGGCCAATGGGGTTGACTGACGGAGCGTCAATGTCGAGCCATTGAAAAAAAAAAAAAAAAAAAAAAAAAAAAAAAAAAAAAAACTACCTGTTTCTACGCAGTGTAAGTCGTAAGTGGTTGTAGATATCAAGTCAGAGAAATCGCGATATACACATACTAAGTAGGGCCCTAATATTCTGAAGCAGCTGATTCAAGATTTGTCCATTGAGCAGAGTCATGACAAATCGCAGATTGACCATGTCATATTTTCCATGATATTCCGATTGGAATGGCTGGAATGCATCATGCTCATAGAGACTAATGTTTGGAGATACCCAAGTGGCAGAAGGATACTGATCGCCGGATATGTCGAAGCCATCTATCTGCCAATGGAGCAGTTTTTGAGCTAATCGCATAGGCCAAATTCTATTGATGAATAGGCCGGTATCCGTTCCATAAGTCGATTCAGACTGAACTTACGCTGTGCCAGTTCCAATGTCTGCGACTCGATGCGGGGTGGACAGATCGATACGGTCCTGCGTGGCTTGGTACAGTAGCTGATTGTCCGTAAGTGTAGTAATTAGAGAATGCTGACAGTTGAGACTGTTATGAATATTATCAATAATTGGAAATAGTAATAGGAAGAATGTCCTTTGTACCGAACACTGGCTCTTTGGTAGTCCCTATTAAACACATACACTCTAAATGTGTATGTAGCGGCAACTTACATTCTTTACCCATGGAGAGCCGCTTGGAAACTCTCTCATGTCGATTTGAACAGATCAATGGCTTCGAAATTATCTGCTCTTCATTTTCCAAAAGCTACCCTTACTTGGGCAGCAGATGTTGAGATGAATGAGATATCTCAAAGTATGCTTATCCCTCAATTGTGTAATAATGTCAACACCGGTTCTTGTTGGAAACCTTGGGAGATCGAAGAGTGGTGACATCCACATCCGAAGATAGCCGATCACCCCTATCTGAGCCTAAGACGAAACGAGCAGGTCAAATTTTCAAAGGCTAGCCATAAATCCACATGGGTTGGTTCTAACTACTATCCGTACTTCATCCCGGTTTACCTTATTGCAAAGAGTCCTTATACGGCAACTTAGTATCGACCTCTACGTACAAATGTATCCCGAAGAAGTTGAGATTGATCCTCTCATGTCGTCAATTTCCACCGTTCTGGGACAGTTATCTTGGGAAAAGGGAAAACTGTATTAGAACAATCCGCTCCTCCCAATCAAATTGTCATGTTCTGCTGTACGGTCAATTGGGTTAATTAAATTTCAATTAAGAATACGAGAAAGCAGGAATGGACCTGACATGGTTTATGCTGGCGCATGGTAGCTAATGTAACCCGAACCAGAAGCTGCTTTGGAGCGCGAGATAGCCAGCGGTGCAGATCATCATCCTAGGTTAAAGCCGCCATCCGGGAAGCCAAGTCTGGTTAAATAATTTAACAGGCCCGCTTCCAACTGCAACGTTAATAATTAATGTCCAATGACCCTACAATCAGGGCCGAAGCTCATGAGACCTTTCCCCGCTCTTCGCTCGCAATCTTTCCTGCTTATCACTAAATGGCTAAGCAATGGCTAGCGAGGTACAGCTAAGACACGTTCGGCAACCGTGTCACGCTGGTTTTATAAGTAGCTCGATGAGATGCCTGTACTTTTTTTTAGTCGCGTAATTACATCGACCATCATTAATTCTGCGATCAGGCTATCCGCAAGCTTGGGACAGTAGAAGACATGGCTCTCAGGGCGACTGTGTTGCTGCTCACTTTGGGCCTCGCCTGGACTGCTGATGCAGCTCCCTCTCGGGATGTGAAGCATGTTCTTCACGAGAAGCGAGATTCACTGCCTGAACGTTGGACCAAACGCGACCGCGTGCCCAGAGACAAATTGCTTCCAATGCGTATTGGTCTAGCGCAGTCAAACCTCGATAAGGCATACGAACATTTGCTGGATGTGTAAGTATTTCCCGACAGTAAGGCTCTTAAGCTACGATTGGTAGAGGAGAGCTTTAGGACGTTTGAAAAGCTAATACAAATCGCTTCAGCTCTCACCCAGATTCTGCTAATTATGGAAAACACTGGACTGCGGAGGAAGTCATCAAGGCGTTCCAACCATCTGATGAGACTGTCGATTCAGTGAAAACCTGGCTTACGGAAAACGGCATTTCATCCGAGCGTATAACACACTCCGACAACCGAGGATGGCTGGCCTTTTTCGCAACCCCAGACGAAGCGGAACGTCTCTTGAAGACCGAATTCCATGAATTCGAAGACTCCGTTACTGGTGGAATCATGCCGGCTTGCGATGAATACCACGTTCCGCACCATGTCAAGGAACATGTCGATTACATCACCCCAGGTATTAAGCTTCTTGCCCCAGTCGATGGGCACGAGCGGATTAAGCGAGAGCATATCGTTCGCGTGGCGAGTGGAGACAAGCAAAAGAGAGAAAAGACATTCACTAAGCGCGTCAACCATGATCTACGGGATCCTCTTGAAGAGGGGTCCGAGAGAGCGGAAGCCGTCAAAGCAGCAATTTCATCGAAGCCCAATGATCTCAGTACCTGTGATGTAGCGATTTCCCCAGCATGTGTTGCCGCTCTCTACCAGATTCCTCCTGCAACCAGAGCACACCCGAACAACTCTCTGGGAATCTTTGAGTCCGAGCTGCAATTCTATACGCAGCAGGATCTGGATCTCTTCTTTGCCAACTTTACTCCTCAGATCCCCAAGGGAACGCATCCCATCGCAGCAAATATCGACGGCGGTCAACAATCTACAACGGATCCTTACTATGCTGGTGGGGAAGTGAGCCTGGATCTCCAGCTCGCGTATCCGATCGTATATCCTCAGACTATTACCGACTATGAAGTAGACGACTTTATTGTGCAGTCCAATCCCAACGATACGTACGTCATATAAGCTCTGCAATCGGTTCTTCCATATACTAATTTTATGGCAGCTATACATTTGGATTTAATACCTTCTTGGATGCTCTCGATGGTGTAAGTGAATCATTAGCATTACTAATACCTCAGCCCATATATGGGTTCTTCGCCCGATCTCCCATTTATGGCCCATATCAATAATGCGGACTAACATCATTTAATCAGTCTTACTGCACGTTCTCGGCTTATGGTGAGACTGGAAATGACAAATACCTTGACCAAAGTTATCCGGATCCAGGTGGTTGGCAAGGTCAACTCATGTGTGGTGTCTACAAGCCAACCAATGTGATCTCCGTTTCGTACGGTGGGCAAGAAGTCGACCTCCCATTATCCTATCAACGCCGTCAGTGTCTCGAGTATGCAAAACTAGGACTCCAAGGAGTGTCTTTCTTGTTCGCTAGTGGAGATTCGGGCGTCAGCAATTACCCTAACTCCGGAGAGTAAGGATTGTCTTTTTTTTTTTTTTTTTTCACACCAGTAAATATATATTTGGATGTCATTTCTAATTTAAACAGTGGTCCCACGGGCTGTATAGGTAGCAACCTCAACGTCTTCAACCCAACATGGCCAAACACATGTCCCTATGTCACCAACGTCGGAGCAACAAAAGTGTACCCTGGAAAGACGGTCTGGGACCCGGAAAGTGCTGTGTTTGATCCGGCCGGTTATCCGTATAGCGTCAACTATTCATCGGGCGGTGGCTTCAGTAATGTGTTCCCAATTCCAGACTACCAACAGGATGCGGTAGCAACTTTCTTCAAGAAACACAATCCACCATACCCTTACTACAGTGCTCTAGCCCCCGAGACGAATGACATTCAGCAAATGATTGATATCGACTCTTTGGTCGGCAATACCGGAGGAATCTACAATCGCATCGGCCGTGGTGTTCCCGATGTTGCGGCCAATGGTGACAACATTGTGGTATGTAGTTACTTTGTTGTTTTTGTCTCATGCCTTCTTGGAAAGTCTACCCGCTGTATACTGACACGACAATTGAAAGGTGTACAATGGCGGAAACTACACTCTGAGCGGAGGAACGTCTGCTAGCACGCCTATTTTTGCCTCTGTCATCAATCGTATCAACGACGAGCGTCTTTGGGCTGGCAAATCGCCTCTTGGATTCCTCAATCCGTCCCTTTACGCAAATCCATCCATGTTGAATGATATTACAAATGGTGAGTGGATTCTCCCCCTGCCGTCTCATTGACACTTTGAAATTTGGAGGGCTGACGTGACAATCCAATATAGGAACGAACCCTGGCTGCGACACCTTGGGTTTCTCTGCCGTCCCCGGATGGGATCCCGTCACTGGCCTTGGAACACCAAATTTTCCTAAGATGTTGAAATATTATCTGAGCTTGCCATAGTCTACAGCCAAGCCCTGACATCCCTTTCCTCGGCTCCACGGGTCACCTCGGGAATGTAATACTGGCTATAATAGACCTTCAATATACAAATGTGGACATCAGGGTATATAAAAGATATACTGGGAGTGAATAATGATGCGTCAATTATGAGATATTTTTATATGGCGCTTTTAGAATTACATAAATGTCTCTGGCCTACAGTATGAACACCACGCGCTCGACTAAAATTCATTGCTTCGTCTTATTATCAACCACATTTTCATTTCGATGGCAACAACAGCAACGTCATACATAAATGGAACCAAATCCAATCCCACCCCTTCCGATTATGGGTGCATACCGGCCATAAAATTTCCCGTCTGCGCTCTGCTTACAAGGATCAAATGATAGTCCATGTCGAATCACAATAGCATGATAATAAAAGGTTGATATGCGAGAGCATCAAATTTCAGTCCGCTTGACGTGATCCTATGCAAAGTATTGCGTTAGAAAGGAATCAGAAACAGTATATTGCATCCAGCAATATCATCAAGTCAATGACCTCTTATTCCACTCCTAAACTCAAGGTGAAAGAGAAAAGGGTCCTGGGCATGGGGGCCCCCAAGGTTACCTGCATATTCCCGCGTAATGCCATCTTGCCTTTGGAGATAATGCCGCCCTAAATGATACCTTTTACAAATTCTTCTCTGTTGTACGGACACAAAACAGAAATATTCACCCCCAGGTACCGTTAGATCGAGATTCGCTCCAGAGACAAGATCTCATTGCGTGGGAATATGCAAGGTACCTTAGGGGCCGCTATGTAGAGGAACCTATAAGAGATAGAAGTTGAGTTGTGGATGTGGAAATCAAAGCTCATAAAGAAGAGGGGGAGAATCGTGAACATTACCAAATGATCAGATATAAGACCGAGCTTGGTCATGACTGAGACCAAGGCATGATCAACGCGTAGCAGCTAATTCGCCATAGACATCGTTGGTAAGGTTCCCATGGGTAAAGGTCTCGTACTAACCTCGTGGGGGGATCTAATTGACTCATTTTATGTTTAATGCACGATAGAAATGACTTGTACGCTATGGAAAGAGGTAGGTAGAAATTTGTTAAAAAAAATTGGTTATAGAGAAAACGTATAATCACGGCGACGATGTTGTACTTGTCTGAATTAGGGTAAATTAATACAGATCTACCCTGCGTGGTGATAAGACCAAGCAGTATTATTGCTGCTTTTTGCTCAATAACCGACCATGAATGGTTCGATGATAAGGATATTTTTGTGTCGACCTATTGTTCGATTGATGTTAGAAGCGTTTTAAAATCTCTTGTCGCTTCGGCGTCGGTTATTGGTTGTTGAGATGGCTGAGGACTAAAAATGAGAATGTGTGCCTCCTCGCGATCTTCTTGAAGGTTTTTATGCAAGTCCATTTAGAGCGTCGCATTTGACTTTCAAGTTTTTCAACTCTGATCTTGGGACATATCCAGATTCTGGATCGTACTGAGACTCGGGCTGTACTGTTCGCATATTGCTCGGGTCGTTGTTCTCAGTTGCTTGACAAGCAGATCTTCTAGACCGTCCAGTAATGTGTACATCATCCGTGGTAAGCATTGAAGGTTTCGGTGTTTCCGAATCCTCGAAACTAAACATACAAAGCTGACATTATTTGAAAACAGCACCACGCCTTTCTCTGGGCTTCTTTGTTCTAGGCTTGAGTCATGCCGAGGCTGTAACCAACTTCAGCAACTAGTCCTATCTATGAGAAGGCCAATGAAAGATGTTGATTTAAATTATCATGACCCAAAAATACAACTAAAAGTCGAAGCGACCAACATAATGCGACGGTTAAATAACATATCACTAAAATGGAGTAAGATGTGTAAACATTGATACATGATCCAAATCCGGATTAGTCCGGTAGATAAAGAGCTTACTTTAGGCCGTTGCATTAGGCTGTTGCAATCATTCTGAAAGATATCGGAATCGAAGAAAAGACATATCATCATGTCGGCGAGTATGGTCTGCACACCTGGTGCAGATAATCAATTTGGCCCACGCGTAGCCGTCAGCTGTCGCGAATATGATTTCACCCTGCTCTTCGAGGATGCTTTCTTCAGTGCCCTCCCAGCCGCGCTCTTTCTTATTAGCGTTGGACCGAGACTATTTTCCTTGCACAATTGCCCGGTTAAGGTGACTTCACATAAGTTGGCGGTGCTCAAACTTGTAAGTTGACAGCGAGAACGCTGAATTAATAAGGAAATCTCTAACATCAGGTTTCGCAAGAGTTTTCTCGCAGTTCTTTTTGTCTTGTATATACTTTTCACCGCATTTCGGTCTCAGTCACCTTCTCTGCTTACCACATTGTCGACGGCAGCGGGAGTCTTAAGTATCGTCGCGACTTTTGCTGCAACCGTTTTATCATTTTTGGAAGACCAGCGCTCTTTCAAACCATCCGACACTCTTGTTATATACTTTTCTTTCCTCACAGTATTGCAGATTCCCCGTTTACGCTCGCTATGGCTCATGCCATCGGTGGATGTATGTCAGGGACTGTGGGCAGCAATATTCTCTGTGACTTTTGGTCTGGTACTCGTTGAATCTGCCTCAAAGACTCACACTCTGCGTCCGGTGTACCTGACGCTACCGTCTGAGGAAGTTTCCGGGTTCTGGCCTCGAAGCTTTTTTGCCTGGGTCTTGCCACTCTTCCGAACCGGATTTTCAACGGCGATTGGGATCAGCGATATACCAGAAGTAGACCATGACTTACGTGGACAGGCTGCAAATGCGAAGTTAAGTAGAGCTTGGATGGAGTCTAAAGGCTCATCGCGGATTATCAAAGCATTGTTCCGTGCCTACCACTGGTCAATCCTCTCTGCAATTGTCCCACGCATCGCTCTTATAGCATTCACATTATGCCAGCCATTTTTGATCTCCACAACGGTAACTTGGATGGGATCAGAGGTCACTACCGAAACGAAAGGTTATGGCCAGAGTCTCGTTGGAGCTTATGTTCTTGTGTATTTTGGCATGGCGGTAAGTGTGATTCGACGCGCTAGATTTGTTATAGTGCTTCCATGTACTCATTTGGACAGATCTCAACGGCTCTGTATTTTCAACAAGTCAATCGTTTCGCGACCATGACACGCGCCGGGCTTGTTTCCATGATTTATGATAAGACTATGATGCTAAAAGCTAAGGATCTCAAAGATGCAAAAGCTATTACACTTATGGGTACTGATATGGAGAGAATCCTGAATGCCATTAAAAACATGCACGAAACTTGGGCATCTATTATTCAAGCTTGCATTGCTATTTGGCTTCTTGAACGTCAAGTCTATGTGGCCTGTGTGGTACCTACACTCATCTCTCTATGTATGTAGGTTGACTGCTCAAGAAATACGCTTCTAGCTTTCTCTGTTGCATTATTTCTTTCATCGTTCGCTACTTACCTTTTCATAGTTTGCGTTTATCTGACTGGCCCGGTCTCCAAACGAATGGCAGCTGCGCAGAAAGCTTGGATTGAACGGATCCAGAAAAGACTTGCTGTTACATCGGCTATGCTAGGTGATATGAAGGCAGTTCAAATGCTCGGGTTCAACGAATTGTTATTCAATACTATCAACAATTTACGGGAACTTGAACTTAAAGACTCGGTGAGATACAGAAAAATTATGGTAGTAGTCGCTGCATTGTGTAAGTGCCTCAGAACACCATTCTTCGTCTGTTCCCCTGACTTCATGCAAACTGATGACTTTAGCCAATGCTCCTCAATATCTCGCCCCGTATGCAATGTTCTTGACGTATGGAATTATTGCTGCTGTTAGGAAGAACCAAACATTGCTTGCAGCGCAAGCCTTCGCGTCTCTCTCTTTGGTGTCGCTAGTCACTGCTCCACTGATAAAACTCGTCTTTTCTATTCCGATGTTAAGACAAGCGATTGGTTGTCTTGAGCGTGTCGAGCAATTCTATCTGAAAGAAGAGCTTGTAACAGATGACACTGATTCTGATATCAGTATTGACAGTCATGGTGCCATATCTCATGAAGCGACAGAAATGTCCGCACTGAATATGGGGCCCATAAATGGCCAGTTACTTGAATTCGAAAACGCAAGTATATCGTGGTCTGAGGACTCGGATATCGTTCTGGCAGGCTTGAATTTCAGTATCCCTGCAAAAAGAATTACAATGGTCGTGGGACCAGTTGGATCTGGAAAGTCTCTTCTTCTCGAGAGCATTATCGGCGAAACAGCAGTCAGACAAGGTGGTATTACTAACAAGGTATCATACGCTGCATATTGTCCTCAAACCCCATGGCTCATGAATGGTACAATTCGCCACAATATTACGGGAGGGTCTGATCTTGATTCTAAATGGTATGAATTCGTCATCTCCTCGTGCGCACTACAAAGAGATATGGAAATTTTTGAATCTGGAGACCACTACAAAGCAGGAAGCAATGGCAGCACCTTGAGCGGCGGTCAGAAACAACGAGTGGTAAGTTTGGGTAGATCTAACAAATTTTATGAGTATCAACGGTGATTTATATTGCAGTCTTTGGCTCGTGCAGTCTATTCGAGGCTACCAGTCGCGATTCTTGATGATGTGTTCAGCGGTCTGGATTCAAGGTCTACCAATTCCATAATGCAAAATCTCTTTAGCCCAGGTGGCTATTTTCGGAAATCCAAAACATCCGTGATATTGGCTACGCATAATTGTAGGTTATACATCCGCTGACATTTCACATACTGATATGTGATAGTGGATCTTCTTCCATACGCCGATCATATTATCGTTTTGGGTGATGGGAATGTAGCTGATAATGGGTCATATTGTGATGTTCTCGCGCGTAACCCGGAGTTGTTTACAACTTCAACTTCCACGGAAGAGGAGCCAGAGGGCGAGCTCGATATATCGACCAAACAGGATTTTACCTCTCAGCAATTCGAAAAACCAGGTGATGAAAACAAGAACAGAGCAAATGGTAAATCGAAGGATGGTGTGGGTATCCTACAACGAAATGGAAACTGGGGTGTATATCAGTACTACATTCATCGAGCCGGGCCATACATCTGCTTAGCAACCGTTGGAGTATTGATCATTCAGGCTTTTACTGCAGAATATGCCAGTGAGTCTTCAACTTCTTTTAGATCCAATTACAATTTCTGAACTGACGTCTTGTGAAGCGGTATGGCTTCAAAATTGGTCAAACGAAAATGAAAAGAATCCGAACGGTCATCTGGCGATGTATCTAGGCGTATATACACTACTCAACGCACTTACGCTTGCCGGTCTCATCGGATCCGCCTGGTGACTAGCCTTCTTTCCTTGAATTTTCTCAGAAGTTTGTTGGGACTGATTGAAAACTAGGCTGATTACAATTGTGATCATCACAAATACTGCACGTGGACTTCATACGGACCTTCTGAAAGCAACTCTTGGGTATGGAATATTCCGTCTAATGGGACGGCCATTATGATTTTTGACGGGTAAATATGATCTAATGTGTTTCGAATCTAGGGCCCCGATCAGCTTTTTACAGAAATCCGACAAAGGATCTTTGATTAATAGGTAATTTTTTACCGTCCAGATATGGTTCCACTCCAGAGATTCCAGTGAGATCTGACAGCTAGACGATAGATTCAGCCAGGATATCAACTTGATCGACATGCAACTGCCTATTTATGTGTATAATTTTGCAGAAGGTGAGAAGCGATGCCCATTTCACATTGATTCAGTGGTTAAACACATACCTCGTAGGAGCCGCCATGTGTATTGTCATACTGGTCATTATCTGTGTTATGGGGAAATATTTCGCCGCAGCCATTCCTGTGATTGCCATCATATTGTGGGGTGTCCAGCTTTACTACCTGCGCACTTCACGGCAAGTCAGGCTTCTCGACATTGAGGCCAAGGCACCGCTCTATTCACAATTCATGGAAACCGAATCCGGTGTGTCCGTTATTAGGTTGATGAAATGGCAAGCCCGATTTCGAGGTCAATGCCAAGAAATTCTTGACTATTCCCAGAAACCACTCTACATGCTGTATTGTATTCAGCAGTGGTTGAAACTGATTTTGGACTTGATTGTGATGGCAATGGCGGTGGTTATAGTGGCCATAGCGACCGGGTTGAAGAATCATATCAGTCCTGGTGCTGCTGGTGTTGCATTGACTCTTGTTCTTCTGTTCAATACTGATTTGACCAACACAATCCAGTTCTGGACACTCACGGAAATATCCATAGGAGCTGTTGCGCGTATTAAGCAGTTTTCAGAAGACACTCCGTCCGAAAATCGCCTTGACTGTGATCCTGCTCCTCCTAGCCACGAATGGCCATTGCAAGGTGCTATACGTTTCGAGGACGTCACAGCCTCCTATAGGTGAGTACTGCCACCTCAAAGGAGTATAGAGTGTAAAGGATAATTCTGCTATGCTAACATACTTCCAAAACTTTAGCACAGATACAGCTCCGATCCTGAAACGGCTGTCTCTAACTATCAAGCCTGGAGAGAAAATAGCTATTTGTGGCCAGTCCGGAAGTGGAAAGACGTCCTTGATTTTATTACTTCTACAAATGATAGATGTGCAGAGTGGCAATTGTATCGTCGATGAAGTCAATTTGGCATCACTCGACCGAGGAAACATTCGCACCAGACTGAGTGTTGTCACCCAAGAACCCTTCTTCATACCTGGCAGTATCAGATTGAACCTTGACCCACATAATCGAGCGTCAGATGAATGTATTGAATCCTCTATCAAGAAAATTGGCTTATGGGCGCGAGTTGAGGCCAATGGTGGACTTGATATGATTTTTACTGCATCTGACTGGTCTATGGGTGAGAGACAATTATTTAGTCTAGCCAGAGCTTTGACCACATCAAGTCCTATTCTCGTTTTAGACGAAGCCACGAGCAGGTGAGAGATCTAATCCAATCATATTCTCTCATCCTTCGAAGACTAAATAGCTATCACAGTGTGGATTGGGAGACAGAAACAACGATGCAGAAGATTATTGATGATGAGTTCTCAGCAAAAACCGTTGTTTCCGTTGTTCACCGGCTGCGATTTATCAACCGGTACGATCGAGTTGCCGTCATGAAAAACGGAGAGCTAGTAGAATGCGATCGACCACAGTCCTTGCTCAATAGTAACACCGAATTCAAAAAGCTGTACGATGCTATGGGGATCAACTCATAGTCCAAACGCTCGGTGAATGGCGATAGTATCTGCTGTGGAGTCTAGACACAACATACATAGAATTCCATACAACTTACTTGCCGTTCTATACATAGTGCTGTATGTCCTATGATGATAAATTTGACTTCTCGGCCATTTTACCACGCAAGGACTTGGGCATTATAATGAGATTCGCGAAGATGTACGTTGAGCGTGAGTTGCTGGGCGGCCCGGCCGGCCCGTCCCGTACCATTCCAAGTAGGTCAAGGCTGCGATCACGTAGCCCTAAGACAATAACAGACAGAGGAGGACGAACATTTTTGCCATTATATCGCCCAGTTACTGATTCTACTAACATCTTTTTCTGCAATATTAGGGTAATTACGTTAACATATCAAAAGATAAGTCAGACGTGAAATGAATTTCTTGCATGTCCAGATAAATACTGACATACTCTCAAGGAGCCCGGCAGCTCAATTCAGATTTATTTATCTTATCATAAGCTATTTATGATAATCTTCAGGTAGCCTGAGGTGCATTACGGGAAGAAGAAACTCTGAAAGCGGATTCGACAAGGGTGACGCTCCCTTTAAATAGTCCGGTCTTGAATTTAACAATTCTACTTTATCACAGCGGTGGCCTTACGATAATTTAATCCACTCTAAATCTCAAGCTGAATACATCTACATAGATGAGTCTCTCAGTATGGGTGATAATATGATAGCTTCCACTTTGAGTATAGAAGCCTCGCTATTGAAGGACTAACGTACATCGTAAATGGTAAATTTCAATATTCAGCAGAACGTACGATTGTTACGAGCGTTGTTTACCCCCTGATCACCGTCTCATTTTCCTTTCTTTCGTCATGTCGTAACTGTCTCGCAAATTGTTCTCGCAAATTGTTAAGAGTAAACCACATAATAAACTAGTTCGTAACCGAGCTTTCGTGTCAGGCGCCTCTAAGACTTTCAACACCTTTATGCCATCCAAACATTTGCATAGTTATAGTATCGTCTAGTGCCTGTTGGAGAAATGTTTGGATCTTTTGATTGGCACTAGTCTTCATAGATGTACTCGGGAGACTCAACAGCGCGCTTGTCTTCATATATGCATTCCGGGGACTCGACGCCATCCTTCCCAGGTGCTAAAACAAATTTTCAGTACAGCTTTGGTTCCTCCGGAGCCGAACAAACATACACGGAATAGGAGAAGCAAAGACTGCCAGGTGCAAAAGCACAGCAGTGATGACTGGCACATGCATCTTGGTGTGATATACAGGGTCACTAATCCGGTATGTAGATGAGACACAATGTGGACTTTAATATTGATTATGGCTGAAGATTGAGTGTCGAACGTATCTGGCTACTTTATTCTTGTATACAAATATATAACCAGTGCCATGTATACCATTTTATAACCGTCAGTGCAGCTCAAATAGTTGCTATTTGCCTACTATAATTACCTATCGGTAGCTATCGGTAGTATCTGTTACCGGTTAGTAATTGTGTACCTCGTTGTTAAACCACTGCACTTTTGCGGGCTTTGAAAAAGTCGTTCAGTGACTCACTCTAGTGCCTTATTTTATTGTTATCCACAACTCAAAACTCAATTATGGCTTCTGCCGAACATGACTTGGAAGAAACATCGAGTTACGATTCACTGCTACACGATGAAAAGGATCGAAGACACTTCGAAGGCGAGAATTTCTCACGAGACCATGATCGCCAAAGGACTTCCCATTATCTGGCGTGGATTGAAAGGCTTCTGGTACTTGCATGTTATGTTAACAACAAGTCTCTCACTATACTTCATCTATTGTACATTCAGAAGCTACGAAAATGGAGCATTTTGGTTATATCGCCCCCAACTGGATATTGGAGAAGATATGACGGGTATAGTTCCTCAATGTATGTATTTTAGAGCCATATGTATATTACGAAATTTTACTAAAGCTTAAAGTAGTCTCGACTATTCCAATCAAATTTTGGAACTCGTCAGAGTTTTCGTACGTACAGTCGACAAATTCAGTGGACGACCTCGCTGTTCAGAAGGCATGGCTGTCTTTACATCCAGGTATGCTGTGGATCTTTCTTGCGTTTTCCCAAGAACTATAAAGGATTATAATTTAATGCCTGAATTGGCCAAAGGTCCATAAATATCAAAATGTCGATAGTGGGAAGGTGTACCATCGTCAACACTCATCTAGGATGATGATAACCGCGGTTCACCACTTCTTCTCGTTCGGGTTGGGAGCAGCCCTTGCTCTGGCAATTATATATTTCAGCCTTCGACGACATCTCCTATCGTCTGGCTATGATACCCATCAAATTAACCGACCGCTTCGTGGTTGTGGTACTACACCCGGAGAGGCGCGCGCGGCTGGGTGCATCTTTGACATGCTCACCGTTGCATGGACACCCTCTGAGTGCGTTGATCCAGATCTTACCGGGGAGTTTTTGGAATTGGAATACTGGAAGTACTATAAAGATAAAGAAGGGACGGAACAGATTGCTCTCACAGAACTGACCGCAGGCGACTGGGATGGGTACGTTTTGGACCACGACGCGTTATCACCAAATCCATTGTATGTATGTCTGGACTAGAATTCACTACGCTACGATGGGTGGCCCGCTCGTCGATACGTTACTTGAAAGCAAAGTGCATACAACCCATTGTCAAGAAATGATCATGAAGAACGACAGTGATTGCATTACCGGAGGTCAAGAGGTTTTCTATCGCGAGTGTTGAAGTGCATCAAAAATTGAAGACAATGCAGATAATATTCATTTCGAGCATACTCATGTAAAAAATATTATAATCCATTTCCTTATCAGTATATATCACTTTCTCTTACCGGTCTAAGTAAATCCGGTAAGAAATACAAGATTAGACTAATCGCGGAGTGGGAGGGTTTATCGGTATCAGCCACTGCAAAAAGACGCCAGTTCCAGGATAAGCTCTATTATCCATCCAACAGGTTGACCTAGTTCCCCGATTAGAACCGAATTATCTTGAGAATGAAGTGGAATCTGTAATCAGATTCTAATCTGCCATCGGGCCTCCAACAATACCCCTCGGTTGAGACCACCAAGCTGATCAAGAACAGCCAACATGTCCCGGTTGGTTCTATTAAGGAGTATTTACCCAGAAATGGAGTATGATCCAGAGAAAAATCACTCCAGACTTAGTTGTGAGGCGAAACAAGTGGTTCGAGGAAAGAGCACATTTCTATTTCTCGCAATAACTTCCGGTCTTGCCGGGTAAGTGTATCGTCAGGCTTTAATTCATCTAACATTAGCTAAACTCTACGAAGTCTGCAAGTAGCATTTTCTGTCCAATTCGCGGAAGGCACAGTCTGTCCAATACTCAGCATACTCGCAAAACTTTCTCATGCTGATATATAACACAGAACTTCCTCTTATCACTTGGAATTCATCCCAAGTTCATAAACCTGATCTGGCTCTCGCCTCCTTTATGCGGTACCATTTTGCAACCCTTATTCGAAGCTTGGAGTGACATTTATCCTTCACGTTAGGGAAGGCGAAAACCATTCATTGCAATAGGTAGGATCGGACTCGTGATTCCATTACTTGGGATCTCTTGGAGCCCGGCGTTAGGCCAAATTCTTGACAGCTCTTGCTCAGCCTCTCGACCAATGTGTGCAACATCTCAAACATTCGGAAGTATATCCATTGTATCATTGAATGTATCCGCACAGGCTGTTCAGGTTGGGGTCCGTGCTTGATGGTGGATCAATGTCATAGTCAACATCAGCCTATGATGAATGCCTGTGCTACTCGACTGATAACTACTACCAACACCTGTTCATACTTACTATCTTATGTGGATTTGCCGAGGGCATTTCCAATCCTTGGTCGCTCCCAACTCAATGCCTTGATCCTACTCAACTCGTTCATTGTTATTCTTTGTTCAAGTATCACTTGTCTCTGCACAAAGGATGATATTCCTTGGACACGAAAAGAGATTGATACATGGGTCCTTACCCGAGTTATTTGCAAGATAATGGACTTTCCTCTTCTGGTATCTTCCGAAATGTTTAAAATTCAGGTTGTACAGTTCTTTTCTTGGCTCGCATGGTTTCCTTTCATACTCTATATCAGCAGGTATGCTTTTCTTTCCTGCCTTTCTTAACTATCTGCTAATGATTCTGGCAGCTTCATAAGCACTACTGGTAATTCCAAGTCTACATGTAATATTGGCACCACCTCTTTTAATATTTGTGAAAGATCTTTACAAATCCGGCCAGCCTAGCAACGAGATTGAATCACAATCCAGGGCAATGGGCCCTCTTGGACTTCTCTGCCAGTCCATCTTTTCCCTGATCACAGTCTGCGTCTTCCCTCAGATATCTGAAAGCATCCTGTCCCGTACACATTATTCCAGAAAATTCCTGAGCGAAGAAAAAGACTTTACTCAGAGGATAATAACATCCTGGTTATCGTATCGAAACATCTGGATGGCCTCTCTTCTTCTTTCCGCAGGTGCTATCTTCGGTATACTTAACACAAACTCCAGCAGATTGGTGGTTTACATTATGGGCATCAGTGGATTTTCCTGGGGATTGATGATGCGGACTCCACCTGTTCTAGTGAACCGCGAGATTCTTCGACATCCAGAATTTGCTCATGCAGACAAGGAAAGCAGAAACAGCGTTGCGACTGTCATAGGGATTAATAACGTGTCAATCTGCCTTCCACAAATTTTGGCTATACTTTGCGGTACCGTTATTTTTTCTTTGGTGGAGGAGATGGATAATGAAGTACCAATGAGAGGGATAAGATCCATATTTGGTGGTAGCTGTGTAATGATGGTGATTGCGACAGTGTCTGTTTCTCTACTAAGTAGGTAGATTGAGCAACCATAAGGTTATGGGTGTATCACCATTACAGGGAAATTTCACTCTTTTTTTGATACCCAGGTACTGTCGAAAATCAAGCAGAAGTTGCGCGTGTCTTATACATTTGTACAAACAAACTAATCAATCACTTTCTGCTAATTGTAGTTTCTTGACGTAGAGTGAGAGGATACTGTATTTCCTCTTCGGTTATTGGCTCTAGTCTACATATATATGCTTTCTTTACGTACATACGTCTGATATGCGGAAATTTCACCTAAATCTGATAGCACTTAGCTTCTCATATGCAAAATGTGATTCTTAGTACTAGTATGATAGGTACCAGCATCAATACCGATAACACAAAGTAGCGGACTCAGTCCTCATAACATCAGCCACATGCTTGTTTTCTATGAGTCCCATTAATTCTAAAGGTTCTTGCAAAGATAATGAGGAGTCATTTTTTAGTCCACGATATAATGACAACCTTGATGAATCTACTTGTTGCCATAACCACCATAATCTATCAAGCTGTACATGATGGAGATAGAATACGGGATCTACCAGTGGTGATATATTAGTATAGTACCTTTCAAATCGTATAATGAAAGACACACCGTTTGGAGCTGTAAAGAAATGGAAATCGCCATTTACCCCATCAGGTATTCCATTGTGTGACCCCGTCTCTAACTGTAGCAAAAAGTCACCGTAACGTTCATTCCCAGGATTTTCGATACGGCATCTGGTCTAAGACGATACCCAGAGAATTTGTCAGTTCCATTGTCGTTGCTGAAGGATCGTGCAAGGCAATGTGGTATAAAATCTCCTGCCCTGTAGCTAACTTCAAAGCCAGCAAAAGGGCCTTCTTCAACGTAATCTTCATTGAGAGGGTTACCACTACCGTCAAAGCCCAAATTGCTATCCCATATGACAGACTTCGCTGGATCCTCCCAATCTTGCGTCCAGTCCCAGTATCTGATACTAAGGTTAATCAGAGTTTCCAGCTAAGGCTGGAAGTAGCTCACGGGAGATGGTCAGTGTATCCGCATGTATTTCTAATTGTGGTTTCGAATGCATGCAAAAAGTAGCGATGAAAGGGGAGAAACAATGGAGTTTTATGAACTTTGTGTCTGTTATCAGTATAAAGTTTTGTACTACTGAAAATCTGGGAAACATACTGTATCTGCCCTGTACGCTATGTACCCAAGCAAATTCGTCATACATCGATGCGGCTTGACTGTCCTCAAGTACAGAAGGATGCGAGTGCAGGCATTTTGACCGCATTAATGAATTTCACTTTGTCTTTTGAGCTGAGTTGTCTCCATTCTCGACGTACTGTAGGTCGACTACAAGTCCCAGAATTTTGGAATCGGAAATATCAAAGCAGGATCCCAATCAGGATGCTCAAAGTTACAGCACCCAAGACCGCAAGTAAGGTTCTCCCAGTCTGTTTCCGTGGCCTTGTAACAAAAATCAATATAATTTGATTACTATCAACATCTCGCATACAGTACATACCTCCTCTGTACAGCTTCATTATCACCGTCGTAATCACCCTGGGAAACCGGTAGATATGCTTCAGGCTTCGAAAAGACGAACATTGTTCACGTTCGAATTGGACATATCTTTCTAAGCACCCCGAATTTTTTTCACGTTACTCCCTTAGGAATGCCGTGCTAGTCATCGTGGCATAGAACAACATATTTTCGGGCAGTAATTTCGCCGGCTGATTGTGCGCAACAAATAGGCTACCGGCAGGATAGTCCCCTGCAACGATGGACCGCATTCTGCGTAGATTTTAACCACAGCCACTGTCCATTTCTGGCTAAAACTAGTGTCTTTGTCAATAGCTACGTTGTGTCAGAACGTGCGGTAGCCCAAGAATGTCAAAATTTTGTCTTCGATATACCACCTCGGGTAAAGTGCTAGGCACAGATTTGCCCAAGGAAGGCCGTGAGATTTGAAGTATCTCGAAAATACGTGATCCGACATGCTGATTGCAGCCTATACCTCTGCTGTGTACGGGGACTGCCGCTGGCTGAGTACGAATTGAGACAGTACTTCACCAGTCAGCCAAACAGAATGAGTCCCAGGAGGTCGCTGTAACTGCTATTTCTGTCTCAAATCTGACTCGCTGAAATTATCCACCTACTTGATACTGTCGTATTCTTCTTTCATCCAGAGCTGTGCCCTGTATTTGGTATTTCAGCTTTTTGTCCCGTGTCCAGTGCAAAGAATTGGTATTAGACTCGAGGGATCAAGCAATATAAAGATATATCAAATCCGCCGAAACCCAGGAATAATCGGTGATTCCGAGGCAGTCGGTATATTCATAGATATCTTCGAGTCAATGAGTCGCGTACAAGTGAAAGAAGCCTCGTCGCTGATATAAGCTAAAAATGATTCATGATTGATGCCCCGAACAAACAATGCAAACGTAGCTCCAAACGCCTCCGTCAAGCTACCTACCTAAGCTCCCCGCAATCTCTTCAGAAAACACCCCTCATCTGCTTCACTCAGTCTTCACTTCAACCCCAATTATAGCTCGCCCCCTTCGAAATGATTGATCCAGCAATTTTCGAGAACCTCCAAACAAAGATTGACGAAGAAACTGTTGTTCGAGATGTGAGCTTTGCACAAGGGGGACGAATGAAGCCCATGAGAGATATGACCTGAAGCTCATTATGATATGAATAAAGGAACTACACGAGATTGTCCAGAGTCTAGCTCGAAAGGGTACTTCTATCCAACCATCTATCGATTGACGGAACAAACATTGACACAAGTGATCGACAGGCCGAACAACGCAAGCGATCCTCTCTCGAGCTCATTCCACACCTTCGCAAGACAGTACGCCTCTCCTCCGCTCGTCACAGCTACACAGCACAAAGCGAAGTACATGAAGCTAATACAATTGGTCTGCTCTAGTAAATTCCGTCCTCGATGACGCCGCGACTCAAATCCTCGCTCAGAAAGAAGATGTTTCTCGTCTTGCAGAAATCGCAAACAAGCATCCTTTCTACAAATACAATGGAGTCTGGTCTCGCGAGTTACAGAACTTGGTACGCCTCCCCCCCCTCCCCTCCATCCATGTTCACATGGTGCTAAGAATTGGCTGGAAAGGTATACTACATCGAACTCTGCGCGTGGCTCGGCGGGTTGACCGAATACAAAAGCTCCTCCAAAACGTCATTCCTCACAATCGAAGAAGTTGGAAACTTCCTCGACAGTGCGTCTCTTCCCTCGACCCTTGGATATTGCCACACTGACTTACGAATCGAAACAGTACCGGTCAACCTCAAAGACGAAGACAAGTTCCACCTCACAATCGAAGAATACCTCCTCTCCCTGATCTCGATGGTCGAAGAATTGTCTCGTTTGGCTGTGAATTCTGTGACATTGGGCGACTACCACCGCCCGCTTGAAATCAATAATTTCATCAAAGATTTGTTTGCAGGGTTCCAGCTGCTGAATTTGAAGAATGATATACTGAGGAAGAGGAGCGATGGCATAAAATACTCGGTAACTTGGCTCCCTCCCATGCTCTTGAATGTTGGCTGATAAGGGCACAGGTCAAAAAGGTGGAGGATGTGGTTTACGATCTCTCCTTGAGGAACTTGATTCCTAAGGCATGAATAACGTGATTAACCAAAACGAAAAGAGTTTTACGTGGAACGGACAGATAGAAATGAACTAATAGTTAATGGCACGTCTTTTCAGACAAACGTACTGCAATCTGGTATCAAGCATCAAACAAACACAAACAGAACAATAGAGTAACATCAACGCATCAGTCAAGCCAACTTGGCCTCATCCGCAGGCGCAGCAGGAGCAGCGCTCTCCGTCGCAGTAGGCGCCGGCTTTGATTCAGCAGCAGGCGTCTCCGCACCCGTAGCGTTCTTACTCGCAATATCAATCTCCTTCAAAATCGTGCTCTCCAGGCTTTCAGGTTTGGTAATACTCCTCCACCTCCCCACTACTTCACCCTTTCCATTGATCAAAGCCTTCTCAAAATTCCACAACACCCTCTTCACGCCCAACAAACCTGGCTTCTCGGCCTTGATCCACTCAAACAACGGCTCCGCCTTACTCCCATTCACATCAACTTTGCCCAACACGGGGAACGTCACACCATAATTAACCTGACAAAAGCTTTGAATTTCGTCGTTGCTTCCCGGATCCTGGTTTCCGAATTGATTGCACGGAAATCCCAGGATGGTGAATTTACCGGGATGTTTCTCCTCGATGGATTTGTACAGTTTTTCGAGTCCCGCGAATTGAGGCGTGAAGCCGCATTTGGAGGCGGTGTTGACGACGAGGACGACTTTGCCTTTGTATGAGGTCAAAGGGTAGGGGTTTCCTTTCTCTGTTTGTCTGTTAGTATCGTCTATTTCCCTGCCGAGCGCATACTGCATTGGGAAGGGGACGAACTGTCGGGAGGCGAAAAGTCGTAGAAAGTAGTTGCAGAGGCCATTGTGCTGTGGTGAGCGTGTCTGATGAGTCGACTGTGTAGATGAGGGGTCGTCACTAGCTATGATCGCGCATGTCAGTAAGCTATCGATATTCTAGCTTCAAATGAGCGAAGGGATAACAAACCGACAACCGTGAATGACACGAATAGCGTATGAACGAAATCTTGACGGATATCAATGCGATCTTATTACAAGTAGAAATATCGACTAGACGAACGGGTGGGATGGCGTTATATAAGTACGTAGCAGTGGCATGAGTGTTGCACGATGGAAACTGATAGTAAGCCGGAGCTACGACGAATAGGTAATGGTGCAACGGTTAACAAGAGCCAATCAGCGGATTAGTAATGGCTGCGTTCTAGAAGCAGAGACGCACGTAACGAACGTCATCGGAAAGGCGGACATCCGGTGCCGAGGAACTCTGAATTCGCAGGCTTAAAATATTTGTCACCTTACGCACGTACAGAATGAAGCTATATTGCACGTCTTAATCCAGCGATCCCGAGAACAGAAAAGACCTCCCGATCGGGTAGTTCGTCTGCCCAATCACAGTGTCTGATCGGGGCTTGGCAACGGGCGGCTGTCTGATTGGATGCTGCTTGCCTCGCCTCGGCACTTGGAGGAGCAACTGCTGATACGCAGGGAACACAAGGCTTTGTGAAGAATTGAGCTATCGCACGGTGCTATGCCTAGCAAACTACCAGTAATCTATCTGACGAACACCTGGACACGATCGCTGTATCAGATCTCACGCGATCCATTTGCCGACAGCCATGGAGCCACTGGTATGGTCTAGAATGATGCGCAGGTGTAAATTAATGTACAGCAATTGCGGATAGCGTTGCGGCAGCATCGGTCTGCCATGAGTGTGGCCTGATAGGTCCCTGATGTGGCCATGAATACCATCTCATCCTGTCAGCTGAGCCGAAGTATTCTGAATGGAATGGTTTTTCCTCCTCTTCTACCCGGAGCAATTCATCGCAGGTATAGCCAGTCATTTTCAAAGTGCCTTTCTCACTGCGAATGCGCCCATGTCGCATGTGTTTCCCGTGTATGAGGCCGGCAAAGTATCTGCTTCACGCCGGCAACCACCATCGTGTTCCAGTCTATTTTTCTCCCACTCCTCTAGGATCGATCACTTCAACTCCTCACTCAGCACATCAACATCCAACTCAGCAATCACCTCCAACACTACCCCCAGTGTGTCCATAAACCCATTCACAGAGACCCGCAGCATACGATTCGTCGTGGCGCGGTACGTCGTCTCGAGCACAGTCTTGCTTTCGTCGGCATCATTACCGTTGGCACCAGGAGACTTGAGCGCAAAACTTCGGTGCACCAGTGGAGAGATCTCTTTGTCGACTTGGATGGCTTGCAGGGCTGCGGACGCCAGGCGGTTGGTGGGGAGGGGGACGGAGATGACTCTGCGTGCGGTAGCGTTAGCCAAGGCCTTTCTGCGTATGGGATAGGGTTGGTTACAAAGAGTAAGGAAAGTCGTCGGTTTCTATCTTAGTAGTTTCGACCATTTTGAGTGCGCTGATCGAGGCAGGTCTCCGTTGAGGTCGGCGTGAAGGATTGACGATGAAGAAGTCCGCCAGTTCGGATTGGAATGTGCGGGGCAGCTGCCGCTGATTGTCGTCATGCCGACCCTTACTTAACCCTAAGTCCAAGATCGTTCAAATCAAATCGTAATCAATAATAAGTTATCGTTGTATAGCTATCTTTTTTTCGTATGTAGGATCGAAACAATAAATGCTTGTAGTGATTGGGAGTAATTCTACAAGCAATTACGTAGACAGCCCGGTCAATTGAAAGTTTCGATGTTATGCTACTTCGGCATCAAAGATATATATATATTGCTCTTGGCAAACGGAAACTACTCAATGATGAGGGTATACATGTATTATATTATATTCAAAAACAATTATATGGTTCCCACCTGGGCATATAAGCTACAAGACATATTCAGTAGATAATTACAGGCATGATACCTACATACCCTATCAAACCGGAAACTTTACAGATATATGAGTGCAAGGTGTTCGCTGTAAAAGCTGGAATAGTGGCGGCCCTCGGAGTGCTGACGCATTGTCAAGGCTACGGATGGCTTCCCTGGAAGACAGCCATGAATTCTAGAATTTTTGAACAGTAATTCGCCAGTAGTCAAGCTTTAGATGGCAGCTGATGACATGATGTCGGCGGGTGAAATCATCGAGAATGAAGACCTCGTCACCGCGACTATGTTCTCTTTGCCCAAGCCAATAGTCGTTCTCTTGTTTTGACATTCTGTAACGTGATGAATGGCCAGGGATGCTTTGCAATGTTTTGTCCAGGCAGAGACGAGACAGAAAAGGCCTGAAAGCTAAGGCATTTGGCGTTGCCTGGCCAACATGCCCGCGCTAGTCCTCAGTAGACTCATCATACCATGCTGGCCAATCACAGACCGCAAACCCAGCGGGATCCATATTTGGCCGTTTATTATGATTCTTGCTATGGCCGACTTCACCTTCATGCTGCAACAGAGTAACTACCTGTCCTGCTGCAATCCGCTCCAACTCTTATCCTCAACTTTCTTCTGCCTCGCTTTCTGCTTATTATACTGCCTACGAATTACTCCAGTATCCATCCGTTGTATCGCATATACCTCGATTAACATTGTTATTCTGCCGCCGAACGTCTATCAGCCAAAATTATACCGTTGTTGGTCATGCGAGGTCAATAGCTACATCTCTTGCTTCAACCTACTTCCGACACTGATCTGGTGCACCGTGAAGTATCAATAGCAGAGAAGTAACACTACCTCTAACCATTACACCTGCCAACTCACGATGCCGTCGCACGCCTACCATGCTCACGGCCAGGTGATCGAGTACATCCAAGGTAAACAAGAGCGAAATTCCGATTGCCATCAACCACACGCTAATGCATCGCAGATCGCCTGTATCTCGCCTCGTACTCGTCCGCACCTGATCCCTACGCTGCCTTTCCATTCCCGACCCAGGCCTCTTCTCCCTCCAAGCGTTTAGCAAAAGCATCACAAAGCCCCGTACGAGTCGCAAAACACAAACTCCCCGTGTACTTTACCGTCGACGATACTCTCCTATACAATGCATTCCACGCCGATTTCGGCCCATTGCACATCGGCCACCTGTACCGCTTCGCCGTTCATTTCCACGAGATCCTTGGCGATCCAGCCAATGCCGAGAGACCAGTGGTTTTTTACAGCAAACCCGATCCTCGGAACCGCGCGAATGCAGCCTGCTTGGTCGCGTGCTATATGGTGTTGATTCAGTCGTGGCCTCCTCATTTGGCTCTTGCGCCTATTGCTCAGGCTGATCCTCCATACATGCCTTTCCGCGACGCAGGATACAGCCAGGCAGACTTTATTCTTAACATCCAGGATGTCGTGTATGGTGTGTGGAAGGCCAAGGAGGAGTCTCTGTGTGGATTGAAAGATTTCAGCCTGGAAGAGTGAGTTGCTTCCCTGAATTGCCTCCTGAAGGAAGCTTGATCTGACGATATAGGTATGAACGCTATGAACGAGTCGATATGGGTGATTTCAATTGGGTAACTCCAAACTTCATCGCATTCGCATCGCCTCAGCAACAACCGGTCGCCCCAGTCCCAGCCAACTCTGCCGAATACGCAGCTCTGCCGTCGACCGTTCCTGAAGTCCTTTCTTCCAAACTTCCCGTGCCATTCAAGAATGTTTTGACACATTTCTCGTCGAGAGACGTCGGTTTGGTAGTCCGCCTCAACTCTGAGCTTTACTGTCCGTCATATTTCACTGCGCTCGGCATCAACCACATTGATATGATTTTCGAAGATGGAACTTGCCCACCATTGCCATTGGTGCGACGATTCATCAAGACGGCACACGAAATGATCACCGTGCACAAGAAGAACATCGCCGTTCACTGCAAAGCCGGATTGGGCCGTACTGGCTGCTTGATTGGTGCATACTTGATCTACCGACATGGATTCACTGCAAATGAGATCATCGCTTTCATGCGGTTCATGCGTCCTGGTATGGTGGTTGGGCCACAACAACACTGGCTGCACCTCAACCAGGGTGCTTTCCGGGAGTGGTGGTTTGAAGATACCATGCGCGAGAAGCTGGCCTTGACTGCGCCTGTTACACCTGGCCGACAAGTCAACAAGCAGCGTTCCAGCAATGGACAGACCATTACCCCTCCTCAGCAGAACGGTCATTCCAAGAGGTCAGCATTGGGGGAGATTGACAACAACGAAGCTTCCAACTACAACACGGACGAAAATTTACCAGCGCCGACTCCCGGACAACCTCGCAAGTCTCACCGCAAAGACTCTCGTCATCATCCCTACGCCCGAAACGTATCGGGCGCACTAGCTGTCAATGGAGAGACTGAAAAAGAGCGCGCCTCTGGCAAACGAATTCAGCGTGCGGGAACTGAACATAGCGAAAGCGAAGAAGAAATCCAGATGCGACTACTTGCCAAACGCGCATCCCGATCACCCAGCGCTTCTCCCAAAACGCGATCCATCAGCTACTCCACCACAGTTACCACCAGCTACGAGGTTCACGAAGACCGCGAGAACTGGGTTGAAGCTACTGTCGTCACACAGAAAACCCCTACAAGCAAGGGCGCTATCGCCATGAGTAAAGTCCGCTCCAGCCCGCGACGAGTCACCGACAGCAAGAGCGAGACCAAAGGTATCCGCAAAATTAGTGGCCGAGTGGGCAGTGTCGGCACTGCTTCCCCGACACGGGTAAAGTAGTGTGCTGTAATGGACGTCTCACGAGTTATGAATATGAGTTTATATACACATTCTACTCTGCGTTCTGCGTTATAGGCTGTTGAGGTCATTCTTCTATAGGTACCGGTCTGTCGCACTCTGCTGCTTTGATAGGCTATGTTTTCTTCTTGATCTACTATTGGATGGTTCACTTGGTTATGGGACGGACGATGGCGAGTCGGCGTTGTCAGGTTTTTGGTTTTCTTTCTTGCTCAGCCTGCTAGTCAGTCAGCCGAGCTTAATTTCTTGTACCCTTTTTTCTGCTGCAAATTGTTATGAAAATTGCATGGAGTGTGTTCTTGATTGCTTGCTTGCTTGGTATTGTACTTGTACAGCTCGTTGTCTGCTTAGCTATGACTGAGAATGTTTGTACTGAATGCGATAAATGATTTATATATTCTTAATTGTCCCTCTATGACATTTGAAAGCATAGAACATCCCTGTCAGATTCTTGCTACCAACTAGCGACATGTTCCTTCCATCTGACCAGCTTACAGCTCATCAGCCGGCGACATACAAGTCCCCTGTCCAAAAGTCAGTCAAACTAACCAACCAACTATACGACTCAACTGGAAAAATGAAAACTCACCATCAACCTACAATTCCTCATCTCTCCTCCCCCCTTTTTCATCAATTCTCTCGGCGCACAAACCTCTCTCCTAAACCACCTCATTCCTTCCAAAACACTCCCATAAAACTCCCCCTGCCAATCCTCCTCCCTCTCACAATCCATGCCCCCTTCCCCCAGATGCTTGAGGTCTGTCGTAACCTTCCTAAGCGCTTTGTCGCGACACTTCATCGTCCCTTTATCTAGTTTCTCAGCACATAGATCGTGCCGTCCTGAGCACTCAACGATCTCTTTGAAGTATTTGAGATGGGCGGATTTGGCGTTGCAGCTGGGTTTGTATTGGATGTTGATTAGGTGTGGCAGCAGATAGTGTGTGAGATGGTACGTGTCGCTGGGGAATGTGCCCGGTTGGCACCCCAAGGAACAGATTTGGGTCCATTCGTGCGATATGGCGTCGAGGGAGGCTTGGTGCGGGTTTAGTTCTTCCTCTTCTTCTGTTCCATTTTGATTGGGGATTGACGAGGTGTCATTTGATGATTCGGTGGGGTGGGAGAGGGTTGTTGTTGTTGTTGAGGAGGAGGAGGAGGACGAGGAGGACGCTTTCTCGGCGAAAGATGTGGTTGTGTACAGGAGGAGTGTTGAGAGGAAGAGTTTGGAGAGCTGCATTTTGTCGTCATGTGCTCAAGAGCGCGTAGTGAGACTGAAAAGGTGTTCAGATCGAGAGAGGTCTCTAATAGTTGAACTACATCGAAGACATCTCAGAATGAAGACGAGGAAATTGTGAGTCGACGAAAAAATGGAATGGCATATCTGTCTTTTTTTGTTTGGAGCATTCCCACCCTTGATCAACAATTTTTTTATGTTTCCAAGGGTTCCAGAGCCTCCTTTCTCTTGGGTTCTGACTTTCCATGCCTTGTTATTTAGGAATGCAGACACACTCCTTTGGAACAACACTAGCTCGAAGACAAATAGCCGTAATGAAGTGCTACACACTATAGACATATCAACCTTTTCGCATAAGTTAATACTTAGGACTTTTAACAAATGGACTTACAGTATACAGAAAAAGAAAATCGCATACGTCTCCTGTGTAGGGACTTTTATTGAAGCAGTGCAAAAACTTTGGTCCTTGCGTGCTCATCATGTATCAAGGGATAAGGATACCATTTTGCAAGGGCGTGACAAGAGATTGAACAATCATTTATGATCAATTTCAAGCCTTGAGCCTTGACTTGACGAGACCATACAGTTATTCAATAAATCCGATCCAAAACAAACCTGGCTCTTGTGGCAACCGTGGCGATTCTTACCGCAGGGTTTGTTAGATAGGGCTTCCAAGGTCAACGAATGACTACCATACACAATTTAACCCCCCGAGCTGCCTGTGCCTCGTTTTAAACAAAGAGGTATATTCTGAATATTCGGTTGTTAGCTATTAAGGCGCACACCTGATTCGGAAAGTAACTCAGAACCCTAACCCTTACACTAGGGTACCGCAATATGTCTGTATATGCCACCACCACATGATATCATTCTTTAATCATATGAAATGAGGCTATTTTATTGACAGTAATTGCTTTTTAAAGTTCTGTTTTGCATTTTTCAGTTGAAAAACAGGATCAAGTCTAAGAAATTTGTGCTGGCTGATATTGTGTTTTTGTGCTTCAATTTGATCAACCGACAACATGCCGAGATTCAAACCTGGACAGTGGATTGAGTACAGTCCTATCGACAGCATGTCTTGATTCATTCGCGGGCTATATGACTGATACTAATGGCTATCCACAGACCCATACCGACACAGAGGCGTAATAGACTCGCTCGTAAAAGATGACCAAGACAAGCCTACGGGTCGATATATGGTGATTCTCCCTCTCGCTCGGATAGTGATACGAATAAGCGAAATAGACTGACTAAGTGACTGGTCTTTTGGGCAGGTCAGGGAAAATGACATGCGAGACCGGATGCAGACTGTGAATGAGCGGTTTATTTACAGCGTTGTGGAAAAAGAAGAGGAGAAGCCGCCTGGAAAGGTTCGGTATCAGTATAAGGCGAGATCGAAGTCGAGGGAGCTGGAATAGAAATTGGGATGTATGGATACAGGTATTGGCTTGGATATGTCAGATTGGGTAGAATCGTGCCGGATGGGAAGGACATGAGATAGAGATATTTAAAAAAAGTCACCTGTTAGGGCTTTGCTGCTAAGATCGCACCTCGACATGTAGATTTTGCGGACAACTAAATAGACATTAGCGATTGATCTTATAACCAAGTCACGCTGATGATGAATGGTAGTACGTACAATTTCCGTTCAAAGAATGCAACCTCACCCACCGACATTCCCTCTTTTGTGCCATCATAAATCATGAACCAGGCCATGTCCTTCTGACCTCATACTAAGCATCAAATCAAAAGTCATCCCCTCATTTCCCCAATTTTAAATCCTGGAACTATACTAGACTAAGAACAGGGATCGACAGCGGGGGACCCTTACCGACCAGTGCCAAAGACAGCTAAAGTCAACCGTTAGAGCCTATCAGGTGCCTCAAGTCGCACGAAACGACACGATCGACAGCCGTCTATTCCTCGGTCTATATCCTGGCCGGTACTGGTCAGCGGTTGACAGACCACCGAGATAGGGACAAAGCATGGAAATTTTTTTTTTGTTTGTTTCGTCATTAAATTAGAGGATCGGCGTCGGTGAAACACCCGTAGCGTAGACATGTAGTTGGGATGTGGCCTTTTTCCGACTACTAAGCAGAGAAAGGAGGTTTACCACAAAAGTTTCCCTCATGCGAGATACGTCTATGGAATAATTACTGAAGAAGGTACATGTGATAGTAAACTCTGAAACCCCAGAACGAAATGAGAAATTTCTATTTGGACCGAATGCCATGGTCGAGTCGTGTATACTCACCCAAAAAGGTAAGCTAGCAACAAACATTAGGGCTAATGAGCTCCCTTTACCCACCCTTCTTTCGTCTCAACCTACTACAATGCAACGTCATTAAATGAATTTATAGTCACAGACTGATTTCTCACAGTCATGAGGCTACTCCGCAACCAGGGAAAAATTACCATCGCATTATGGCGTCAATCATGCGATCTCCAGCACTCCTACGTAGCTTGTAACGTTCAGTCATGAGACCATCTCGGAGCAAAATTTGATTCCTTTATGATGATGGATTTTGAATGAGTCCGTTCAACGACTCGGCTAGATCTTGATATTTGACCTGTGTACTAAGGAGTTAGTCTTGATCTAGGACATTTTCCTCCCCTCACCCCTTGTTTGATTTGTTGTGGGATGCTGGTCGATCGGAAAGCCTGCATGGCAAGTAGCCGGAATGCATACCCCTATTAAACATCGTGATTGCCCACCAGGAAGAAAAGTGTGGAGAAGAAAATGGAATGTTGATAAATATACCTGTACATAAGCCTGTTGTTCCCCGTTTGGAATTCTCGACTCTAGTAATTTTGTTCCGCGTAGCTTCTTAGGTGTCGCGATGCTGTGGAGGTCAATTATTTTACTTCCCCTACTGGAGATTGCGGCTACAGCTGCTTCTATCGACAACTGCCCGGGTTACACATTGAGAAATGTGGCCGAGTCAGATAGCCAAATAACGGGAGATTTAATTCTTGCCGGTAGTGCGTGTAATACCTACGGCGAGGATTTGACTCATCTCAAATTATTGGTAGAATACCAAACAAGTATGTTCCTCTACAAGACATAAAAAAAATATAGCAGATGCTGACAAGAATAGACTCACGACTCCACGTCAAAATCTACGACGAAAATGAACAAGTATACCAAATCCCCAAATCAATCCTGGACCCTCCATCAGGTCAACAGGAATCATCCTCTCAGAAATCAGACTTGGTATTCGAGTACACCAAAAATCCGTTCTCGTTTGCTATCCAGCGCAGCTCTAGCGGAGAGACTATTTTCAATACATCCGGCACAAATCTGATCTTTGAGAGTCAATATGTGCGCTTGCGAACCTCGCTGCCAACAAGCCCCAACATCTACGGCTTGGGCGAGGATTCGGACTCATTTAAGCGGGAAACTACTGATTATACGCGCACATTGTGGAATACCGGCCAGGCCTTTTTGCCGACGCATTCGAATCTTTATGGTAGTCATCCAATTTATATCGAAATGAGAGACAGCCAGGCCCATGGTGTGTTTTTGTCGAACAGTAATGGTATGGACATCAAGATCAACCAGACTGCTGAAGATGGGCAGTACTTGGAGTATAATACACTGGGCGGCGTGCTAGATTTTTACTTCCTGTCTGGTCCGGCGCCGGCTGATGTTGCTCGCCAGTATGCTGGTGTTGTTGGTTTAGTATGTTTTCCTAATAATCACTGCTGGAATATGGCTAATATATGGAACAGCCCGCGCAACAATCGTACTGGACCTACGGCTTTCATCAGTGCAAGTACGGCTACCAAGACGTCATGTGGGTTGCTGAAGTAGTCTACAACTATTCGCAGGCCAATATCCCTCTCGAAACAATGTGGACAGACATCGACTATATGGATCTTCGACGAACTTGGACACTCGACCCAGACCGTTTCCCGCTGCATAAGATGCAAGAATTAGTGGCTTACCTGCACAACCATGAACAACATTACATCATGATGGTTGATCCTCCAGTCTCGTTAAATGATAGCGCGTCATACGACGCTGCGGTGTCTTCGGATGTACTGATTCAAAATGATAACGGTACCACATTCGTGGCGACCATGTGGCCGGGAGCGGTGTCTTATGTTGATTGGTTCCATCCGAATGCACAATCTTTCTGGACTGGACAGATTGGTTCGTTTTTTAATGATCAGTCTGGCGTGGGAGTTGATGGCATGTGGATTGATATGAACGAGGTATGTCTCTCTCCTGTGACATGTAGGACAGGACTGACTCAATGTAGCCGGCAAACTTCTGTGGTTATCCCTGCTCAAACCCAGTGCAAGCAGCAATAGATGGCAACGACCCTCCAGCTCCGCCAGCAGTCCGCACAACATGGGACCCTCTCCCTGGATTCCCATCTGACTTCCAGCCTCCCGGTACAAGCTCGCGAAGAATCAAACGGGACACCTCGTCAGCTAACATGACAGGGCTTTCCGGTCGTAATCTTGACAACCCAGGCTATACTATCGCCAACGGTGTTGGTCCTCTAACCGTTGGCACTATCTGGCCCGACCTCCCCGAGTATGGTGGCTACGTTCAATACGATACTCACAACTTGTATGCATCATATATGATTGATGCTTCTCGACAGGGTCTCTTAGCCCGTCGTCCAGCCGAACGACCATTCATCATTTCACGTAGCACATTTGCCGGAGACGGAACCAGGGGCGGCCACTGGACTGGCGACAACGCCTCTATATGGGCTCACTATTTACTGTCTATTATCCAAAACATGGAATTTGCATCCATTTTCCAAATCCCCATGGTTGGCGCTGATGTATGCGGCTTCAACGATAACACCACCGAAACTCTATGTGCACGCTGGGCGATGCTAGGCGCCTGGTATCCCTTCTACCGTAACCATGCAGATATTTCAGCAAACTATCAAGAATTCTACCGCTGGCCGTTGGTTACTGCAGCAGCACAAAAAGCCATAACTGCTCGCTTCCAGTTACTAGACTACTTTTACACAGCATTCTATCAGCAAACAGTCGACGGGTCACCGACAACCATCATCCCGCTGTTTTTCCAGTACCCTAACGACCCAACCACACTCGACATCAGCTACCAATTCTTCTACGGCCCCTCAATCTTGGTCTCCCCCGTCACCGTGGAAGGGTCGGAAAGCGTTTCTCTCTATCTCCCGCCTCAGGACATTTTCTACGATTTCTGGACCGGTGAACGAGTCACACCCGACGGCACAAACACACTGAATCTCGACAACATCACCTACACCGACATCCCCGTCCACATCCGCGGCGGCTCAATTCTGCCTTTGCGCGCAAATGCCGGGGCCGCAAACACGACGACGCAGCTTCGTACGCACGACTTTGAGATATTGGTTGCCCCAGACGTGGACGGTAAAGCGAGTGGCAGTTTGTATCTTGATGATGGCAAGTCAGTCAAGCCGGCGCAGACGACGTACCTGCAGTTCACGTATGATAATGGGCATTTGTCGGTTAGTGGATCGTTTGATTATGATCCGGGCGTGGGGTTCAAGGGTGTCACGGTACTGAGTAGTAGTAGTACCTTCAGTAGTGCTGGGGGTAGTAACAGTACTAGCAAGGATGGCAATGGGCGAGTTGGGACTGTTCGTCAGATTGATGAGGGATTCAGTGGGAGTTGGACGGTGGATGTTTGAAGACTCATAAATTTAACAGGATTGGATTTGATGATGCGCAATGAACAAGTTTCTTGTATGTTGTGGCTTTTATGACTCGTGTACCCAACGTAGACTGCGAGAGGTCAAAGGTTGCCTAGGCGACTAGACGCGATAAAGACAATGATCAAGGAGGGGGTGCATAATATTCTCATATTCTCACCTCAAGATGTAATCAAATTATCCATTCACATGCAACACACCTCTTTTGTAAGCATTCAAACATCATTCTCAGATAATCTGCCGTTTTTACTCTGCGCGAATATCCTTTAGTGATGAAGTATTAACAGAATTAGAGTCAAAACTCTAAGAAAGCGGCTGAAGATCGCCAGATCGAGGCTATGTACTATGGAGTATAATGATTCAACCCGGGGCTCAGATTGGGGCTGTGAAATAACCTAGTGCATTTACTTATCCCGCTGCAGCGATTACAGCTATTGCAGTGGATCTTTACTTGTCGATCTCCTCAACGGGTGTCACTTTTCGGATTTGATATTCGAGTATGATTCCGAGTCACGCTTCAGTTCCGAAGGACTTGTACTCGATTTTCAATCAAACGGTGTGTGATAGCACCAAATGACAAGGGTCTTGCTGCATACTACATTAATTCCGTAGAGAGAACTAGATTGGCAGAATCATAACCTTGCATGTGCCTCAAGCTCCACGGCCCCGCAAGCCCTAATTCCAGACTGTCGCATGCGCCCGCAAGAATGTTACTCTACAAAACCAGGACTCGAAGATCGCCAGCCTGCAGGAAGATGGCAAATCCAAATCAAATCCCGGGAGCCGCTACAGCCGTTGCTCGTATATTGTTTTTCGTTTGGCCGTTGTTAGACGGACTAGGTCTAGCTATTTCGTACGTATGATACATTCCGAAGAAGACGTCGTTGTCTGCTCGTATTTACCCACTCACTTTGTGATGGGTACTCGAATACGAGCATGCCCCGATGAGGGATCGACGACGCACCAGGTTACCAAATGAAAGTACCATGCACCGCACCTGCTGGATCAGGTTACTTCGGATCTTAAGCTGAAGTAATGATCGCCGTGTCTCTTATCAACGTTGTAGATAAATAGGCGAAGAGTTCTTGGTCTTTGAATTTCAGTTTGCAGTTTTTTCAAGCATTAGTCTCTTACACCTGAACGTAGAATGCGTACTTGGGCAGTCTTCGCGACACTCGCGGCAGCAGCAGCTGCCGTGCAGAGTAACCCTCATATCAAAGCCAAACAATCCAAGCCTCTCATCCCGGCGCTGAATAAACGCTCTGTTGAGGTCGAAAGAAGCGGCGGCTATCAGTATCTTACCAACAAAACTGAGCGTATGTTCTCAAATTCAAGACTTTGATCAAGCTAATTTTAATAGAATTCGTCGTCAACGGCACCAATTTCCCCCAAGTTCCCTTCGACATCGGCGAGTCATACGCCGGTCTCCTCGACAACACCCCTTCCGGCAACTCAAGTCTATTCTTTTGGTTCTTTCCCACTATAAACCCAAACTGCGACAACGAGAAAGAAATCACCATCTGGCTCAACGGCGGACCCGGTTGCAGCTCTCTCGATGGCCTGCTTCAAGAGAATGGCCCCTTTTTGTGGCAATCCGGTGTCTATCAGCCCGTGCGAAACCCATATTCGTTCAACAACTTGACCAATGTCGTATACGTTGATCAGCCAGCCGGTACAGGCTTTTCGCCTGGTCCGTCGACCGTTCAGAATGAGGTTGATGTTTCGAATCAATTCAATGATTTCTGGAAGCGGTTCATTGAGACTTTCGATATGCAAGGATACAAGGTGTACATCACCGGTGAGAGTTACGCGGGACAGTATATTCCTTATATTGCGTCGGGATTTATCAACCAGAACGATACGGAGTATTTCAATCTGAAGGGTATTCAGATCAATGATCCTAGTATCAATGACGATTCAGTGATGATATACGGTACGTCTTTTTTTTTCTTTTCTCCATCGTCTTATGCCGAATAGAAACTAACGATGACAGCCCCTGCCGTGGCCGCGCTGAATTACTTCTCCAACGTTTTTGCGCTGAACGACACATTCATGGAACAAATCAACGCCGCCGACGCCCAATGCGGCTACACGGATTTCCTCAACAAGGCACTCACCTACCCACCGCCCAGCGACTTTCCATCTCTCGACAGCGCAGACGCCGCGGGATGCGATACATGGGATCAAATCATCGCTGCAGTCACATTGATCAACCCATGTTTCAACATCTACCATCTCACCGATTTCTGCCCTTTTCTCTGGGACGAAATGGGGTTCCCTTCCGTAGCCGAAGGACCGAATGATTACTTCAATCAGAGCGATGTGCAGGCTGCACTGCATGCTCCTCCGACGGATTACTCCGTCTGCGGTGAAGCGAATATCTTCCCCAATGGCGACGGCTCCGTCCCGAGCGCTTTGGGCCCCTTGCCCGGTGTCATTGAAGCCACCAACAACGTCCTAATTGGCCATGGATGGTACGATTATCTGCTGTTCTTGAATGGTTCCCTCGCAACAATTCAAAACATGACCTGGAACGGCGCTCAGGGTTTCCAGTCTCCGCCTACGGAGGAGTTGTTTGTACCGTATACGGCCGGTAGTCAGGTTGATCCTGTGACTTGGAGTGGTGGTGGTGGAATCCTAGGGACTGCGCATACGGAGCGGGGGTTAACTTTTTCGACTGTTTATGGATCTGGACATGGTAAGTCCCTTTTTTTTTCTGCCGATGTGGTTGTAATGTTTGCTAATAAGCGTTTGTGTAGAAATCCCGCAATATGTTCCTGGGGCTGCTTATCGTCAGCTCGAGTTCCTGCTAGGTAGGATTGACAATTTGACGGTGGTAGGACCTTTTACGACCCAGCAGTGATGTCGGGTACATTTACCTATCTATAGAGGGTTGTGAATGTGTTTATATAGGAACGGCCCGAAGTGTATATATAATTTCTGTTCCGATATCTACCTGCCGATTTTCAAAGGCTGTGTAGCTCAGATCAACACTAGGTAGCTATAGATTGACGAAAATGGCCATTGATTTATTTGGTTCAATCGCTACACTCATAAAACATCCAACAGTCGTGGAGGCCGCAGTCTTCCGAGAGCCAGAAGAGTACAGCATACCTAACCTATTTTCCTTATCTTCTTCCAAAAACCTCACGTCTTCACCGACTCCTCAAGCAACGCCATATTCCTCTCCCGCAACACCTCATCCTCACTCCCCTCCGGCGGATCAATCCCATTGATCCTCCACAACTGCGGCGGACCCTGCACCACGCAAAACTCCACCTGCACGCCCTTGTCGATTGTATACGGCCTCAGAATCTCATCCACCTTGTTTTTAAAATTCGTCGCCCTCTCGGTGCGTGCGGAATCCCACTGTCGCGCAATATGCACAATCTCAATTGACAGTTTTTTAGACTGGCGGGTTTCGCCGACGAAGAAATTATCAGAAGTCAAAGGGAGGAAGAAGATGTTGACGTAGAAGGCGGGGAGGCCGACGGAGATGTAGTATTGTGTGATGGAGGCGGAGAGGGTGGATTTTTCCTCTTGGGTTAGGGTGTTGGTGCTATGGTAGATTTTCCAGAAGGGCATTTTGATGTTGTTTTCTTTTCTTTTCTTTTCTTTTCTTTTTTTTCTTTTTTTTTTTTTTTTTTGTAGAGCTCGGAGTTGGGACGTCAATTGACCACTTAAAGGGCTCTTTTTGGTTTGATGGAAACAGATGTTGGCGCTGGAGGTAAAAGATAGATCAATCATTTATACCACCAGACAAAATCAAGCGCCATATAAAGACAAACATTCGAACACGTAAATCATCCCGCTCCCTAGAAGAACATGAAGTCCAAAGTATAAAACCATGCGATGTGATTACTCAACCACCGGCATCTTCAAGATACGACAGAGAAGCCTGCGCACAGCGCGTTTGTTCTCCACAAAGTCCACGTCAATGCTAACTTTCAACGCGAGTCTTGATCAAAGGTGAAACCAACCCTAACTTTCCGAAGCATTCTTGTTGTCGGACCTCATCTCCGATTGGCGCAAAGCGAAACTTTGCTCAGCAAACGACATTTAGTCTCTTTCTGGGGATGCATGGTGATGAGTATATCAGTTGACATGGATGAGTAATCGAAGTGCTCGCGTAAATGATGGAATGCTCTTCAAAGAGATGTCAAGGTGTTGATGGTGTTATTCTGTCATACCGCTGTGTAACCTTGCCAAAGTTGGGTGGGCATATTCGACAAGGTGCTTTGGTTGACTGACTCCTCAAAGCGTGCGATTCGATGTGTCACATCTATTTTCTGCTCTGATGGGGATTAGTCATAGCGGCTACCGGTTCTGTCTGAGCGTGTTTTGTCACGTAATGTCCGTTCTATCATTTAGGAACTGCACAAGTATCATTGAGACATGAAGAAGGGGGTATAGAGCGAAGAAGTTTGATTGATTCGGAGTAATATGTTCCACGAAAATAAGTCTAAGCCACGCTCCCAATGCAAAAGTCAACGCTCATACAGCCACGCCATTTTAATCAACAATCATACAGTTTGAATCTTTTCTCCAGACCTCTCTTCCACAGCAGACTCCTTGGCAAGTCCATTCACCAGATAAGTGCCTCGACTTCCATTAGGAATCCAGAATCGCTTATCAATCCTGGCAAAGAGAAAAGTGTAGAGCACCAAGACCTCAAGCGTGAAATAAAACACGTAAAAGCATGCTCGTCCCTGGAAGGAGTAAGGATCCGTCGCCAGTCGTGTCGGCATGAAATTGCAAGCAGCCCTAAACGTGGCTCCCAAACACAGCAGAAACGACGTAACACCCACAATCCAGAGCTTGGCCGCAAACGAGCCCGTTCCAAAGTTTTCGCTGTCTGCACCTCTCGGCCCAATGGCAATGATGATGGTCAATGCGAGCGGCAGAAACGAGAAGAAAGCCATATACGTCGTTGCTACGAGGAGAGTATCGCGACACGACTTGAGCGAGCTCTGGTCAAGCGTATAGTGCGTGTAAACCGACGTGATGATAAGCATGACCAGCACACACGGAATAAGCAAGTAGTTCACCAAGAATGCATTATGCGCCACCTTCGTCCATCCGATCTTGGGAAAGGCGGCTCGAAGACATCGTTGCGCAAAAATTAGGTCCAACACAAACAGCGCCAAAACACCCGCATTCGAAAAGATGGCTGACGCAATTCCCAGCGACACATTTGTAGGGTTGTATGCCCAGCCGATTCGTAGCGAGCAGGTCAGCGTGCGCATCATACAGAAACCGAACGTGACGGCGCTGGGGATGAATTTGTGGCCCTTGCGACGGTTGAGCTGGAAGATGGTCATGTGGCTAGCGGCGCCGAGGATATAGAGGACCAGAAAGACGCTGCAGACGGGGACGTCGACGCCGGTGATGGGGGTAAGGCCGAGTTGGGCCGTGAGACTGGGGTAGGGAGCCCCGTTCTGAATGTGTTAGATTCGTATGTATATGTACGGTCTGGTGGCGCTGAGCTAGGGCTGCCATACCTTGGCTATGGCTGCAGTGTCCATTTGTACGTGAGATGTGAGAAGCTTTGTTGTCTCACCCTCGTGTGTATGTATGTCGAGTTGACTCGTGGTGTATGATGGTGTTTTGCTGTTTGATGTAGGTCTTTGACATCCCCTGCATACTCATACTTATAACCACGCTCGTCCCCTCGCGCTCGCCGACCACCTCGACATCTACCTCGTCGGAACACATAGTGAGATTCACCGGCCTCGCATTATAGCACCCTCCGCGGGCGCCTGCCACCCTCCGTGACGCATTTCCCGTTGATCTATCCAAGAACAAAGAAGGCTTAGCGTCAACTGAGGTCCAATGTGCGGCACCTGATTGGTCTTCGGGTTATTGGTCAGTCCGCCTTCCGTCTTGGCGAGCATCGGTAGAGTCGGCCGCCGACTTGCCGACCGGCCGACGCCGACTCTTCCTGTGCAGTCATGATAGATCTATCTTGTCGTCGACGAAGCGGATTGGGATGCAAATATATAAAATTTGCAGGGCTTCCGTGACATGGCTTATTATGGAGCTCTTGTAGACTGTATGAGCCGGCAAGCCTGCTGTGAGAGTGATCCTGGTCACGAGACGTCCATCGCCTCCCAAAAAGGAATCGGCCCTTGCTTGGACACAGCTCAGGTGACTCGCATCGAGGGGTATTACCGGTAATAAATTGGGTGTCAGAATGTGTCCTGTCCTGCCTTCTGGCAACCAAATATGCAAGGTCTCCGGAGATTACCCAAGCAAACAGTGCAAACAAGTACTCGGCTAGCCGATTGCCGAGTACGTCTTCCGAGGATGAATTCTTAGCCCTGTGCTCCGTTCTCCCTCATTTCTGCCCAGATGGGATGTCTCAAAGTACGCAACCCCGCGGGGAATCCCTCCACAGTCGTCTAAGTGATTATCAAACGACGTTATTATGTGGGTTTGTGCACGAATGCAGCGGCTTCAATTGAATCACATCAATGAATAGAGTTAGTTACTTAACTAGCGACTGATCAGTCGGAGACTCTCGACGTAAGCCTTAGCCATCGTCCGTACTAGGTCTAGCCTCTGCCGCCAAGAGAGCGTGGCTGCCTGCACGCCTGACGGGCGGCACGTGGAGATGCAAAAACGTCGCTCGATGAACTCGAGCAGCTTCACATCTGCCGGTTTTCTCGCATCCACTTACCGGCTACCCACCCTCGCCCTCTCCGTACTGTTCTGTATGGAGCACTCCTCCACACTGCGTGCTAGAATACACCCATCGATTCTCCATCTTTTGATGCGCTTGGTCGCTCGGAATATTTCCGCGAACGTGAACCACACAGAGTTGCTGATTGCAAATTAAGATCAAACGTCGTCGGAGCAGGTGTATCTGGGCTGGGCACTAGTACATTAAGGCGTGCCTTCCACGTTGTTTCTTTCACTTCTACACTAGCATTACTCGCATACACTACGGCTCGGGTTGGTTGCATTCGTTCTTCTGCGGCCCGTTCAAAGGAAGCTATTCGTCACCTCCCCGCATTCGGCTTGTATAAAGTATTCCTTTCAACACAACATATCGACAATGGACTCCAAAGTCGACGATACAGTGACCCAAGGCATCATGGACGAGAAACAGTCTCTGCCCGTGCCGGATAACATGACTGAATTGGCTCCTCGTCACAGAGAATATCTTTTGGAACGACATGGGACCCTTGAACTTGACCCCGTACCTGCAATGGACGATGCCGACCCATACAACTGGCCCGCGTGGAAGGTACGTCGACTCCCCTGGCTCGGTAATTCGCAGCTAACAATGATTGTAGAAAGTCGTCAATCTCACATTGGTCGCGTTCCACGCCATGTTCGGCACATTTACCGCCGCTGCTATTATCCCCGCATACTTGGACATTTCACTCGACTTGGGAATCAGCATCACCACGGCCTCGTATTTGACCTCGTTACAAATTGCCATCATCGGAGGAGCTCCTCTCTTCTGGAAGCCATTGTCGAACCGATACGGTCGTCGTCCGATCTTCCTCATCTCGTTGATCGGAAGCTTAGTCTGCAATGTTGGATGCGCCAAGAGCCCCGATTATGCCTCAATGGCCGCTTGTCGAGCATTGGTGGCCTTTTTCATTAGCCCAGCTGGTGCTTTGGGCAGTGCTGTAGTCATGGAATGTTTCTTCAAGCGTGATCGCGCCAAGTACATGGGTGTCTGGACACTGCTTGTTACTTTGGGAGTCCCGCTATCTCCTTTTATTTTCGGCTTCGTTGCTGAGCGCGTGAGCTACCGATGGATCTACTGGGTTCTTGCTATTGTAAGTTTTTATCCCCCCCCCCCCCCCATGTTGAATCCTTCACTTATTGGTTTTAGGTCAACGGAGTCCAATTCGTCTTGTGCATTTTCTTGCAACCGGAATCTCGCTATATTGGCGGCTGGGATGGCCCAGTTCCCTCTGGATTCCGACAGGAATATTTGAGTTTCCGCCGCATTGACCCTGCTCCTTTCACCCTGTACGAGTTCGTCAAACCATTGACATTGGCCACTCGACCTACTGTGATGATTCCCGCCGCTGCCTATGCCATGGTGTTTTTGTTTGCAAGCGTCATGTGTACCGTCGAAATCCCTCAATTATTGCAGCTCAAGTTTGGCCTCGACGCACAGTCCTTGGGCCTGCAATTTTTAAGTTTGATCATCGGTTCAGTTCTCGGCGAACAGTTGGGTGGACCACTGTCGGATTCATGGATGAGATGGAAAGCACGCCGTCAGGGAGGACAGCATGCCGCAGCCGAGCACCGTCTCTGGCTGAGTTATATCGGTTTCCTGCTCGCCATAGCCGGTATCGTGGTATTCCTCGTTCAGACTCAAAACTCGCCTGCTGGTTCGTGGAACGTGACTCCCGTAGTGGGTGTCGCTATCGCCGCCTTTGGTAACCAGGTTGTCACGACCGTGCTCATTACCTACGCCGTTGACACGAACCATACCGAGGCTGCGTCGGTTGGTGTGTTTATTACCTTTGTCCGTCAAATCTGGGGATTTATTGGGCCATTCTGGTACGTACTATTCCTGCGCATGAAGTATCTAGAGAGACAATTACTAACCAGGACTCGCAGGTTCCCTGATATGTTCAACAACGTCGGCGTAGCCAAGAGTGCCGGTGTGGCCACTGCGCTTTTGGTTGGAGTCAGTCTGCTCCCAACCATGCTGCTTCAGTGGCGCGGGCAAGCCTGGCGACGAACGGAAAAGGTTGTCGTTGGTGCTGTCTAATCTCGTTTCACTATCATGTCGCATACACTCTGTGGGGGTTTTTTTTTTTTACAGATATGGTCGAGAGGGTATATAGACTTCATTAGATGGCCCGCCACTAAGCGGTGCCGGTGAGGTGACACGATAGATAGACATTACTGTATGATATTCCTTCCTGACCAAGACTCAACAACATTTTCGCATCAAACTATATCTAGTTTTGCATATCCCATTCTCTAGACAGTTCCCGTGCCTGAGCAAGCTCTTCCTCGGTTGGCATGTTGACCACCATTAGATAGAGGACTTTCTGAACTGGGATTAGCATGTAATTGACGCGAAAAAAGAGGAGGAAATGAGGGAAATACCTGCTGAAGTAATCTGCGAATACCAAGCGGCCCGTTATCTGACCTTGCTCGGGGAATAGGCCTTTGGCGACCTCCGATATTTTGATTCTCCGAAACATAAGAATCTTGTTGCTGCTGCTGCTGATAGCTATCTTGCTGACTCGTCATTCGCGACGAGTCCTGGCCACGCTCACTAACAGCCTGCGCCGCCATACTTACCAACCCGAACAATCCCCCAATAGGCCCACCACCACCTCTCGAATACGGGTCTCGTCTACCCAGAAGGTCTGTCCTAGCTCCTCGGCCACCAAAAGCATCCTGTCTACCACCGAGCCTGGCATCTATCACGCTCGAAATCAGACTTCCTCTACTCCTCCGACCGAGCGCTCCTTGTGCACGTGTCTGCGGATTTCTGAAATAAGGAGGATTGAATCGCCCCAGACTGACGAGCGAGTATATCGAGCCGCTGTGGATGGGATGATTTGGGTCGGAGTATTTGGATGCAAATGTTGGATTTACCCCTTTGGTGAGGAGGTTATCTGGATTCTCGCCGGCCTATGGATCATATTAGTCCAACCTCCCGCCTACGGATATATTTGGGGGGGCGGGTGAGAGAGGAGGCCTACAAACTTCGCCTGCGCTTTCCGATCCATATAATCATCCACGAACCTCTTCCCCCTCTTCATCTTATTCTTGAGGCCCTGCGACTCCTCTTTGGGCACAGATGCAACATAGTCTAATCCAGGAAACACGAGTTCGGCAGTCTGCATAAACTCTAACTCACTCGTTGTGCCGCTCGAAGATTTGAATTTGTGCGACATTTTTCCTAGGGTGTTTTCTGTCTTTTGAATAACGGTGTTTAAGTCGACATTTGTGGTGCGGCTGTTTGCTGCGCTGGAGTCCCATGTCATTACGAGACAGTATAGCCCTCGCGGGCGGAAGAATTCGGTGTTGAGTCTGTCGAGGGCCTTGTTTTGTCTGTGTATTATCAGCTTTCGCATGGTCGACAGAAAAGACGCAAAAGGGCAAAGGAAAGGTACCGATATCTAGACTGCGTCTCCATCGCGATATTAGTCGCAACCATAATGGCCAACGAAACCGCGAACCCGATCGCGCTCGGCAACGCATTCGTCGCGATAGACGCAAGATTGAGCGCGTTGATCCATGGGTTCGCGAGACTAGCTTCGTTAAACGTCTCGATGAAATCCAGCCAGGTAGCCTGATCAATGCCCATGTTCGCGAGATCAGGCGCATAAGCACGAATAAAGCCACGCTTCTTGCTTTGCGGCCTACGCTGCGGGATTACAACTGGGAACTCGAGTTTGTATCCCGCCACTGCCCGAGGCGTTGTGGTAGCAGCTTCATACGATGGCGGCGACGCAGAAGGATTGATGGTGATACTCAACGGATGCCGAGAGAGAAAAGCAGCAATGACTTTGTCCGGGTTGGCTGCGCCGTTTTTGGATTTGTGTTGTTGCGGTTCCGAGCCCTCGACGAGTTCGTCCTGAGCTTCATCGAGTTCCCATTCGCGTTCGTCATCGTCGCCTTGGATCGGTGTTTCTGATACTTCTCTTTCTTTTTCTTCATGGGGAGATGTTGGGCTGTGGATGGATCTGATTTCATCTTCTGGTGGAATCTGCCGTGCCGCATTTCCCTCTACTTCTTGCTGTTTCTGAGCAGCCTTTTTGGCTTTGTTGTGTTGGTGCACTTCGGTCGCAAATGCAATGCCCGAAGCCACCTTTTTGGAGATTCTGCCAATGGGGCCGTTGCCAGACATTCCGTCTTTGCTATGTTTGAGATAACTTGCAATTTCTAGATACGAAGAGTCAGAAGCGATTTAATTGTAATCAAATTGAAGTCTGAACAGAATCGAAACCCTCGCGGTCGATCCTCCCCTTTTAAACTCGTCAACACCATCCATGCTATCTAGAAACTCGCGATGTCGTCCCAATTCAGACTTTCTGAATTAGGCTAGTATTGCGAAGCGGGTTCATATTCAATACATATGATTGGCTTCGGAGACATTGAAGCTCCTAATTTGCTGAGCTAGCACCCATGTTAGTCGCTCCACCGTGGCTAAGCTTTATCTTTTTGGCGCAGATCGATCCAGCCCCCATGAGGCTAAAAATCATCTCAACTCGCTACCTTAAAGTGATATGATATTATATTGGTCATTTTGATGAAGAATTGTGTTGCCTGGAATGTTACCATTGACCTTCTAGAAAAAGAGCAGCATTGCGGATGAACCGTGGATGTCTGAAGATCTACTCCCCACGGGACTCTGCTGACACGGTGCTGTGTGTTGAAATAAGAAATCATGGCATGAGCTTATGATCATGTGAAAATGTATCAAAAAATGACGGGGACAACAATCAAATTAAGCTGAGCGTGCCTACGCACAAAGATCAGTTTATGCTTAGTTTTTAGGGTTCAGAAATTGTAAAAGACTGATAAAGATGAACATACCCGGCAAAGGTTTGATGCTATTCCCATAATTTGACAAAGCGTTTCGGAGAGTCGTGAAATATATGCGGCATACGTACGTGAATATATACGTTGCTACGTACCAGCAGACTTCGTGGGAACTAACACAATAATTGTGATCCTCGGATATGTTAAAACAGCGTATACGCACTTCTGTTGATATAGGGCTTTGAAAGGTTGCGAATCATTTATAGAATGTTCTCGCATTCCACGCTCGAGTCTGAACTAATATCTGTCAGCTTCTTGTACCTAGTGGATTCCGTACGTCTGAAACACTGATAAAAACAAACGGTAACATAATCTCTTTTGATTTAAAGATCTTGGAAGAAGTGTATAGAAATAAATACAGACATGAAACAAAAATTGATCTTGTATAACAACCATCTACCTTCTTATAATGCCGCAGCAATAGCCTGCTGATAATTATCATTGTTCACAGCCAGCTGTGCCTCCCACAACATAGCGCCACCAAAGTTCGACAAGCCCAATCCCTCGACTTGCTGCAACGACGAAACCAAAGTGCTCGAGTCGACATACCCTTCGTCCCCGTCAGCGTCACTAGCCACAGCTCCAATGAATAGTTTGGCATCACCAATTCCATCACTCCAGTTTTGGACAGCATCGATGAACCCAGATTGAGCAACATCGCAATCACCGTTGTTGTAGAACTGAACCCAGACATAGTCGAGTTGTTGGCAGATATTTAGAGGGACTGATTGATCTGGATAAGGGCATTGGGGAGCTGCTGTGAGGTAATATGTTTTGCTCGAGTCTTGAGCAAAGTTCGACCGAAGCCGGGAGACGAAGGTACTGTATCCAGTTGGATCTCCGGACTCATTGTCTATTAGGACTTTCAGCAAGGGCCACCTTCTCATTCAACTTTTGGAACACACCTATATCGAATCCATCAAGTTTGACATCCCCAAATGGGCGTAGCGGAGTGAGACTCTCATCGGTACCACCACCGAACAAACTCCACAGCATATCAGCAACGTTATTCGCCTGATCATCACCGGACAACGTGACATCGGCATCTCCAACAGCTCCACCAAGACTCATTATAACCAGCTTTCCAGAAGACTGGCATGCCTGAATACTATCAACTAGAGATGAACCATCTTGCAAGGAGGTTGCCCCGGCATCTTGTTGTGCTTGAGAGGGCCCATCTAGAGTACTTAAACTCAAGGTGGGATATCCTCCATCGCCATCGAAGTAACTAACAAAGGCAAGATTGACAATTTGGTAGGAATCGTCGGAGCAGACGTCAGACAAAGTGGTGGTGTCGTCTTCCGCGCCCCAGTATACGACGAGTTTGTTTGTTGAGTCTCGTTGGTGAATGGTAGGGTATGCCAAAGTCGTGGAGGCAAGAGCCCCGGCGTATAAAAGTGTTTGAAGAGAGTGCATATTATTGACCTAGAAGCAAGTTTATTTAATGATGATGAAATATAGTTTTAGGCGACCTGCGAGACACTGAAATGAATGATAGTATTCTCTAAGGATGTATGGATTGAAGTCCTCAGCCTGAATAGCTGGGATATGATACAGTTTTCACTGGAATATTTATACATATAACATTCTCTTAATGAAATTAAAACATCAACTTCCTGAAGTGGAAAATCGTCCAGTGAAAGTCCTGTATGCGTATTTTGTAAATCGATTTCTCGTGTGTTGCATTGGGCATGTCATCCAGGCTTGGACTCTTGAAAAGTCCTCAAATTTTGAAGAAAAAATATCGGCTAAAGAGTAATGTGATATAGTTCGATGAAGACTGTACCATCAATCCAATAATTCAAATTGTTACCCTGATTAAGGGACCCCTTACGAGTGGGCGAAGTTATAGCCAGTTTCCGCTTCGGGTAAGTGGGCTGTGTACAATTCTCGTAGACGTTACATCGAGTAATATAAATTCAGGGGCCGTACTGAGATCTAAGCATTCAAAGTAATTATAATCCCTGGCCTAGGCTAAGAAACTATTCTCTAGCGACCTAGTTTGTGTATTTGTCGAAATTGTACAATGCTTAGGTCATGCATTTTCGCGATGTGCATGCATTCACTTGACATCAACTCAATAGCAGTTTTTTAAAATCACCTACAACATATTAACCTCAGGAAAGATATTTTAAGTTACTGGGAAACGAGAATCGTCGCAATTGATGAAAAGACTTCATTAAAAATGGGGTTGAGTTGTCGATCATTCGAATAGCTAGTGGATATATGGGGGTCAGATAACTCTAAGGATCTAGAAACCAAAGATAGGCGCATCTGTGCTGAAGTACCGACGGCCTCCAATAATAAGATTTTGATCAATAATCTGAGCTGAGAGTGGAGTGACTGCATATGCAGGGCAAGATACCAGTCACTAAATCATTTGCCCTACATTCGATACTGCTATGATTTGAATTTCATGAAATTGTTCGTTTCGAGCTGTTTACACCCCGGACTGAGTACAAATGACATTCAAGTCTTCTTCACCTCTTGAAACGATTCCTCATGGTTGATCACAGTGTGCTTGAATTTCCGAGCACTAACTTTCTTCTCAAACAACAAGTCCAGTTCCTCAAAAGTCCTCCCCTTTGGCTCCGGCAGACGAAAATACGTCCACACCAAACACAAGAAGCATGAACCGGCCCAGAAAAATCCTGCTTTTCCTTTCCAGTTCCATGCTGACGGATTGAGCATGTAGGGAGTTATTACTCCGTTGATGATTCCGATGACGTTATACAAATTCCGTCCAAGGACGATGGTCTTGGTTCGGAGACGACTGGAAGGAATCTCCGCAACGATGGAGAATGCTACGGTGCCCACGGTAATATCGTAAAAGAGCGTGTAGGCCAGCAGTAAAGATCCAATCACCCATCCGCTGTTGGTTGACTTGTCACCCACAGCGATGAGGCCGATAATGAGGAGTATGGTGAACATGGATACCAGTCCGCCGAGATATAGGGCTCGCCGTCCAAAATGAGTCATGAAAAACCATGATGCAAAGACACCGACAATTGCTACAGCATATAGCGCCATCGACATATCGAATGAATACGAAACAGATAGCCCGGCCTGTTGAAAAAAGTATGAAGAATACCCCATGAATGCCGCACCACATAGATTCTGTATTGCCCACGTCACGCAGACAATCTCCGTGCGCCGAAGATCGATACCCCTGAAGCAGTCTAAATATGAAGTGCCGCTTGTAAGTCTTCGATCAAGTGCATCAGTGCGCACCATCATGGCAATTGTCTGATCAACATCGAAAGTCAAATCCGAGATCTCGGGCCGTTGACTCGTCAGTCGAAGCAACGCTTTCCGCGCATCATCAACTCTATCTTTTCTGACCAACCACCATGGTGACTCAGGCGCGAAACAGATACCAACTATCAGTGGAACTGGCCATAGCCACTGAAGCGCAAATGGTATTCGATAAGCCCACTGATCAGTGCGGTTGAGCAATCCTCTCAACACCCCAGCGGCAATTAATTGACCAATCCCCCAGCAGACATTCACATAGGTGGTTAAATAACCTCTAAGCACCACCGGACAAACTTCCGATGCGTATGCCGTGGTCAATGTTTGAAATACTCCCCACGGCATCCCCATCAATATTTCCCCAACTTCTAACGTCTCGATGTTGGAGGCGAAGAAAGGGATAAAAATAAAGCAAGTCAACGCGCTCAGAGATGCGATCATGGTAAAGCGGTACCCATAGCGTTCTGACACAATTCCATTGATCAACAAACCGAGAATTTCTCCAACATTTGCACCGTTCGACAGGCCTGATTGCCAAGGCGCTGTAACTTGATAATCGCCGCTTGAAGTCTTTTGTCCGTATCGGTTTGCGAATGCTGGAAATGCGTAGAAGCTTTGCATTAGAACAACGTCGTAGCCTTCCATGATAATTGCTGTTGAGAGAAAGATGGACCATCCGATTGCTTTCGGGTACAGCCGTATTGCTTGCCACAATGTCATGTCATGTTCGTTGGCAGTCGCCCGTAAGGCGTCTATGGCAAGTTGATCGTCATGGAGTCCATCAGAGGCCTTCTCCAGCTTTTGAGTGGTGCGATTGTCTTTTGAGACCATGGTAGATTCGTCGATATACCTGTTCTGTTGAGGGTATTCCCACAGAAATCTTCAATGAAAAGGTCGTCAACACTTGAAATCTACCCCATTTGAGGTTTGGCTGTTCTTTGTCTATAAGACACAATTCGTTAATAGGTCACATGGACTGCGATAGCATCCCTGTCATCGATCGACAACATAATGCGGGGTAGCGATATAGGATACTCATTGAGGTGAGGTTACATTTACCCTTGATCTTATTCACTCTACATGGTATTGGTTTAGTTAGAGTACCCTAATTGCCTTGGCTAGAACTACCATGTATTAATTAACAGTGCCAATCGGTAGAACTGTTGTTTGTGAATCTTGATACTATCAAGCAGTGTAAAGTAGCTGATGATTTATTTGTATACAACCTCGATAATGCTTCGGAGAGATTATGGAGACGATGAGAGACCACTCGGACATCGAACCACTCGTTAGCCTTCTGAAAAACCGCGTGCCATTCCTCCAAGGTCTGCTCTACAGCTTTCAAGAAAGTGGGCATTTGAAGATCAGTATCGGCAAGCATGCGCATAGCTGCTTGAGGCAAGGGGTATTTGCCCTCAGCGTCGAGGCTAGGAAAGACGGACTCAAACATCACAAGACAACGGCCAGATTTGAGGTTGGTTGCAAGGTTCTCCGAAAATTTTTAACCACATACTTGTCAGGCCAGTCATGGAAAATCGGCTTAACAATGTAAACATCGGCCTTGACTGGCTGAGTAGTGCAAAAGTCGTGAGCTTGGAAATTGACTCGTTCTGATAGTTCCTTGGGAACCAAGGAGCGGAAAGCAGACTCAAGCTCAGGTCGATCTTGAATAACAAGTGATAGCTAGTGGATATACTGCAGCGAGAACGAAGGCATCATGACCACTAGATCCGCCAATCTAATAAATCAAAAGGTGTCAGTACCAGGACGCATCATTTATCTGATCTGAACACTGAAGACTTACATCGATGACCTTTGCTTCACCGAGACTAGCCCAGTCATAGTTATCCCTCGTATATTCATTGATGCCGAATCCTGCAACCGCAGCAGCAGCTTGCATAGCTTCCGCAAAGCGTTTTTCTCTGAACCCGTCAGGTTTCCCGGGACCCACTTGATGATCTAAATCGAGGGGTAGCAAAGTAATCCGTTGTGGAATTGCCAAATTCCAGCTACGGAGTCCCCGTTCGAACCGTCATTAATCATGGACAACGGCGTCTGCCATTTTATGCACCATTATGTCCATCAACGAACCCTATCATTCTGAGCCCCATGTTCATGCAACACGTGGTCTTCATACCAACACAGCCATCCTTTTACATGGTCGAGGGAGCAATGGACGTGAATTTGCGGAAGATTTTTTATCTTCGCAGACAGTTGACGGCAACAGTCTAGCGTCCCGCCTTCCCGGTTGGCGCTGGGTGTTTCCTACTTCACGCAGTAGATGGAGCACTCGTTTCGAAGAGGAAATATGTTCATGGTTTGATGCCTATTCTCTGACCGATATCAATGAGAGGTCTGATTTACAAATACCCGGGCTGAGAGAGTCAATGGTAGATATTCTAGAGGTTATTGAGAAGGAGATTGAGCTGCTCGATGGAAAAACTGGTCGCCTTTATATAGGCGGAATCAGCCAAGGAATGGCCACTGCCTTGTGGATATTGCTATGTTGCACAGCACTGGACCGACATCAAGAATCAATAGGCGGATTTCTGGGTTTCTGTGGCTGGTTACCATTTGCGAATCGATTGGAATCTCTTGACAAGCAATTACGTGGCCACCACTCGTTGGAGCGTGGGTTTACTTCAGGGGAAATTCAGAAACTGCTTGTTGAAATGTTTCCCAACATAAAGGGTTTACAAAGCACGCCGCCAGCCACATGCGAAAATCAATTTCGCATATCTACACCAATATTCCTGAGCCATGGCACGGATGATATTTGGGTACCAGTCGAACTTGGACGACAAGCAGCAGGGATTTTCAAAAAATTGGCCAACCATGTTGAATGGAGCGAGTATACAGGCGCCGAGGAAGACGGTCACTGGATAAAGGAGCCCGAAGGGTTTGAACAGATTATAAAATTTATTCAGAAGCAATCAGAGCACAAGTGATAATTGACATGATCATCGGCAGCAAGATAAAATTTGTGTTTCGTACCGAGGTCGTATACCCTTCAAATCTATATTGGTCTAGGAAGTGAGCGACGGTCAACGAGATGCGAGCAAGAGGTAACGCATACTTAGCCGAAAAATGTGTGTATTACAAAATAAATAAAGAAGAAAGTGAATTTCTATTCATCTTACTTAAATCTCACAAAGCACTTGACCCTTTTCCCTGACCAAACCAATAAGGGCATCTCTTCAACAGTTCCTAATTAGGCAATCGATGCGGTCATGTGATCTACGCGTGATAATCGTCGATGACTCTTGGCCATAATAACGAAAAAAGCCCTCCGAAGATGGAATCAAGTTGACTATTTTCTAAGAGCTGGAAAAGAGGGTGCTATTTTGTTACAGAATAAATATCGTTCGTACAAAAGTGCCGCGGACACCATTCTCACCTGTTACGAAGGATGCAATGCCCACTTTTCGCTCTATCTCCAACAATCTGTCGGCATTCTGTCGGCATTCATATGACCATGATCCGGGGACCACCTCTAAAGTAATGAAATATATATGTACGCCGGTATCAAAAATAAATAAGACTAGGATTGTCGAACGATGGCAGATCCGGATGTAAATATAGATGTTGTTAAGTTACACGGAACTTGGTAATGAAGAACCGATATCACACTAAAGGGTGACAGTGGTTGGTGTCCTGATCAACTCAGTAATGTTGTTTTAAGTATGTTCTTCATTTGATGAGGCATCTCGTCGTCTCGTGTACATGGTAGATGCGGAGAAGTACATGAAATTGGTAGAGAAGCATTTCCATGAATAAGGTATTTCATTGCACCACCCTCCGATTTATCTAGGTAGTGCGAGAAACAGCGTTGAATCAACATTTTATAGATCCGGCATATGACTCTTATTAATTCTAATTACACGAACATTGTATGTTTCAATACTCTCCATTCTTCACATGTTCACAGACCGGCGAATTAGCGGAGCAAACTTCCAACTAGCTCTATATAATCTGATATAAATACGACGTCGTGTTTGTTTTTGCAATCACTTTTGATCGGAAAGATCAAACGAACTGCGTAATTGGACTTTTAGTAGAGCCGTCTTGGAAAATTCGATGTCTTCGTGCCATGGGATGGTGGTACTACATATGCAGCTACAAAATGCTTGAATAAGTGGGATGCGGAATTCTTCCTGGTATGCATAGCACTTCAAATATTCTAGTCTGTGTTAAATCCCCGCATTTCGACCCCCATGACCTTCACTTAGGTTGAGGAACAACCGTCCCACTGTAGGCTAAATCCGCACTAGAGCAATTCTGTTACAGCTGACCATTAAGTATCATCAGCGCTAAGGGCCTCCGTCAGCGTCAGAGTCGATTGGGGTAGCATCGCCTAACCCTTCTAGAGTAAGAGCTCGGTGCTTGAAACACAGACGAAGTGGTGATTCCGAGAAGTCCTGTTTCAGTTTTACAGGTCCTTTTGAGAAGTAGCGGTGGATACGCATATCTAAGATATTAAGTTGCATTACAACGAGAGGCCCACTATTTGAAGACGAGATTGTGGATAGTCATCAATGTCGATCCTAAGAAGTAGAGACATAGAAAAGAGTCTTTTTTCACCTACTTTGTCGAATATTTCAGATCATCGCCTGTCTACATAAATCCAAAATGGCATTCATCCGATCAACTGTGGTCGCAGTTCTTGCGACAGCGACCATAGTAACAGCAGCAACGACTGGAACAGGCAAAAGAGGTCTTGCATATAACAATAATAACGTCTATGGCAACGCAACCTATGCGAATGAATTCTTTGCCAACTCGTCTCAAGTGACTTGGGGTTATGATTGGGGTTATCCCTCATGGAACCTATCGTCTGTTTTCGAATTGTAAGTACCGATTCCTGACTCGACCAGTCAACTTCAATGAATATCTTAACACATTGTATAGCGTCCCTATGCTATGGGGATTACCCTCCGGTGATGATCCAGATTGGACGGCCGCAGTCAAGACGGCCGGTACAGTCAACATACTCGGATTCAATGAGCCGGATCTCACATACTCCGGCTCCTCTAATATCCTCCCTGCCAACGCCGCTCAAGGCTATCTGACCTACATGCAGCCCTACGCCGATATCGTCCGAATCGGTGCCCCCAATGTCCTCTGGAACAATTACGATAGCACTTCGTCCGGCGGTGATTACAGCTCCCGAGTATGGACAAGCTATTTCATGGGCAACTGCACTGGCTGCCATTTCGACTTTGCCTGCATTCACTGGTACCAGGACTGTGAACCTGGAAATGGCGCGTCAGGCGTAGATTGGTTCACCAGTAACGTCACCGATGCTTATAATGCATTGCAATTGCCCATCTGGATCACGGAGTTTCAATGCTACGGAAGTGACGATCAGCAGGCAACTTTCCTGGAAAGTGTTATTCCTTGGTTGGACAGCCAGGACTACGTTGAGAGATATGCTTACTTTGGGGTTTTCCCTGACTATTTGCTCGATGATGCTGGCGATGCTCTGAGCGCCTCTGGATAAGCTTACATCTCATCATAATTCTGCGTACTCTATTAGGAGAGCATGTTCAATAGGAAGGATGCAATCAATATGAATATTACTCAATAATTTCTGCTTTCTGTAATCGACTTACTACTGCGTACCGTTATTGTCACAGCCTTACATGATGGATAGAATATCATGGTGGGTGAGTGAGGGGGGTATGTAATTTCATCTCATAGAGGGTCAACACAGACTTACGTGAGAATTCAAAAGTTTGACCAGTTATGGGACGTTGACATATCGAGTATCGTCCTCCAACAACGCTCCCGGTCCACAATCCGGGACGATCCGTAGCACTGCCACCAACCAACAAATGAAATTGCCAGTATCAGTGGCCGTGAACTTGCAACGCCAGCAACTCTAAGCACTAGCTAAGTTTTAGTGACCATTTGTTGGCTTCTAGTGCCTGGATAACACCCAATAAGGGCACGAGTGGAACTTGATATAGTGGCAACAAATGCATAACAGGATCATGCTATTGTTTGACTTGGCTGAAAAATTACTATTTATAAAAAGGATTGTAAGTATATTCCAACATCTATCCAATTGATGAGGCTTGCCTTATTGCAAAATCCACAATAGCATTTATATCCGACAATCTTTCACTGCCTGGACTAGACATCTCCTGTCGCAAGAGATCGTTCCCAAGAAAATATACCCTGGTACGCCGATTATAGGCAGGAAAAGACAAGACCACAACAAATTGGAAAAGAGCTGGACTCGGAGATAACCTGGATAAAAACAAACCAAAAGCTAGAACTTTGCTCAAATTACACGAAAATCAAAATGGCAGAATTCGTCGGAGCCATAGGCACCGTCGCCGCTGTCGCGCAGATGGCCGAATACGCAGCAAAGGCTTCCTTGGAATTCTATGATTTCTTGAAAACGATCAAGAACGCTCCTCGTGAGATTGTTGACATAACTCGCGACATCAATACCTTCCACAAACTTGTCTGCAACCTTCAAGGCTCACTAAGCTCTCCCATCGTGCAGGATATTGTTGGTCGGGACGCCGACATCAGCCACGCTTTGGAGGCGCTGGAGGAGCCCATGGCGAATTGTTGCGATGTTTTCAAAAGCTTGACAGAAAAATTGCGACCACATCTAAAAGAAGATGATTCCCCCGGGGTACCTGGAACAGAGAAAAGTTCGATAGATAGCGATTCGTCAAGCAACAATTGGAAAATTAGTCGAGCCGATATAAAGTGGTATTTTAAAAGGAGAGAGGTGTATGGTTTGGTGTCACAGTTGGAGCGAACCAAGGTCACTTTTGCAGATGCCATGGGCAGCACCACCCTGTATAGTCCAGCCCTATTTCCATTTTCACGAGCATGGTTGAGACGAACGCACAAGTGAATGATATGTGCTAATGGCAAAATTACCAGACTTCTTACTTTGAAATCGGCAGCCATCAAAACAGAACTGCCGAAGCATACAAGCACGCAAAGTACAATTCCATGTGAATTGGAGAATGCATTCGACCAAGACGCCGGAGCAGCCCTTCGCAGGTTTGCAGATACAGCTTCTACCATGGGCTATCCGATCACCTCAAAAGATGATACGGAGGAGAAGGACGAACGAAAACGGGAACTGCCTCGAAATAACAGTACTTTGACCCAGCTGCTAATTCAAACGGTCAAAGATGGATCCATTACGGATACAATCGAAGCCCTAAAGGTCGTTCACGTGGATAGTCAAGATCAAGACGGACGAACTGCACTTTCATGGGCTGCCGAGCTGGGTAGACCTAACATTGCAGAATTACTCATCGGCAGAGGATCTGCTGTTTCACTCCGTCAGTACTCCACTAAGTGCCATGCGCCAAATAGGCCTGATCCAAAACAATCGAGTGGTCGAGTTCCATTACATTGGGCAGCGGCTTGCGACAGACCAGTCATTGTCAGCCTACTGCTGCGCAATGGTGCTAATCCAAATGCAAGGTCGAGTGTCGGTCGATCTTCGTTGCAGGAGGCTTCTATGAATAATAACATCAACATTGCGAAGACTTTGTTGGAAAACGGAGCGGATGTAAACGCGCGAAGTTATAACCATGTATTAAAGCCCTTCTGATACGATCCTACTCTCCCTTCTATTATTATCATCTATCTGAGCTTCACTGATTGCTCAATCCAGGGTTGGACGGCGATGCATGAAGCAGCATTCTACGGTCACCAAGAGATGACTCAATATCTCTCCGAGCGTGGTGCCTGGCTTGACCCTCTGACCTCGCCAAACCTGAAAACACCATTACAAATGGCCATGACAACCAAGCAACTAGTAGTGTCACGAATGCTCTTAGATTTTGGAGCAGACCCCAACGCGCAGATGTTGCATGACACGACGGCTCTACATATAGCGGCTGCCGGGGGATGGGTTGTAGGGATTGATTTACTATTAAAAGCTGGCGCATTGATCAACACGAGAGATGCGATGTTACATGAGACGCCGCTGCATAAAGCGGCGCGGAATTTGCAATTGAACGCTATCGAAGCATTACGCAGAAATGGTGCGAACGAGGAGGCAAGGAATATAGATGGTCAAACTTATCGCGATATTGTGGATTGCGCGCGTCTCGATCCCGACAGCTGGTTTATTCCGGTGGATGATCCTTCCATTTATCGATGAGAGACTATATTGATTTGATTACCATGAATCCCGATTTCAGAATTGCCGCAATAGAGATACGTATATGCATCCTTCTAAATCATAACTGGCAATAATGTATATAACAGCGAATGTTTTTGTCTCCGAAAACGCACCGGGTTGCCCATTCTCTGGTCATATCGCCGGATCTGGGAAGTAAAAGTAGTTTCATATCACAGGTCGCATGGGTTCGTGTTTGTATTGTATTGCAGAGACATGCAATCCGATTTCTGATTGGAAATGCCTATGTCCTTAATTGTCGTAAGCACGATAATTGATGTCACGCGGTTTTAACGATATTTTGGACCCTGCCCGATACAGCATAGAGAGCGAGCCGCACATCCGAAAAGAAGATTAGTCACGCAGCTGAAATGCAGGCTTCATTTAATTTTCGATCCGTTCTGTTCCGATTTTCAGTCACGCATGATTCTTTGATCCATAAACACTGTCTCGAGAGTATTGAGATCATTTGGGAAGAAATATATCACCAAGCTGATTGAAATTGCTTCATACGCATTTAAGCTCAGAAACTCTGCAACTTACGCCTGCCATTTACATCGATATACCACAATGGCTAGCTTGTTTTCGATCCTTCAGCGTCATTCAATTTTGACTACCACAACAATTGTAATCGTAGCATTATCCATACCTGCCTATCGAGACTATAACCTTTTCATTTCCTATGGCCCCGGCGGTCCTCCTCACAATGTCCTTGGGTGGTTCTTCTCCAGGTTCCTCGCTACGCCATTTGGACAGGAGATGTTCAGTACTGCGATCTATGAGCAAAGGATCCTCGCAGGCGAGGATAAATCTTATCTAACCTTTGTTGGTGGTCAAATACCTCATCGTGATGGGGTGACGCCGGCTGTTAGTCCACATGTTGCTCCACAAAGACAAATCGATCAGCTTTCCAGTCGAAATATTCAAAAGGTCTGTTTTCCAATCAGTTGCAAGCATTGTTAAAGTTTTAACTAAATGAATAAATCGAACAGGGACTCGTAAAGGCATTCTACGCCTTGGCCAGCAAAAACTCTCACATAATCAAAGTGGCACCCTCAAATGCGGAAAAACATAGCGACGCAATGTGGCTCCTGGAAAACATTCCTCGCGCACGCGAAGCATACCAAACAGGCGGGGAATTAGCACACATCCACGAATCGGGTGATCATTCTCTTCATGTGGTGCTTTCTCCGGCGGATGCTAAAAAGGTCATCGAGGCCGGTTGGGGCCAGCGCCACGCTTTGGCTGGATGGAGGCCTTTGGGAGGCAGGCTTGAGAAGGTTATAGATCTTCCGGCAACCTATCTGCTTATTTATACGCCAAGAACGGCGGATGAGATTGAGGTAGTCCTTGACATCGTTCGGGCTGCGATGCGTTATATGAGTATGGGTGCGGACGTGGTTTCTTAAACGTTCTGGTGCCTTCGCTGACATATATCTCTACCACCCATGTACACTAAGATTTTTTTCAGATCACCAGCAGATAATGAGCAATCTCTTCTCTCAAGATTGAAACTTCATATTCCCTACCTAAAGCAAGATATCTCAAGCAAGAAGAGTGGATATTGGCGAGATGACCTAGCTAGTGGGGAAATGACAACAAGTAGCAGATCACGGTGAAGCCAAGGAGTATGCTGCATCAAGTTCGTTAGTGATTGCGTAAATTGCTCTACAAAATCTGAAACTATTCACGTACTTGGCAAGTCTGAAGAAGGACGAAGTCGAACCGAATTGGATCGAATCCCGTCAACTGGTGCCATATCCAACATTGAATTTCAACGGCCGGTGTATATGTAGACAATCAGCTACAATGTCATTTGTCGCGAGATTGGCTACCTTGCCGGGTAACCTAGGTATAGAGAACTACTACCACTTTACGTACCAAACCAGTGCTATCATCTACGGCGCCGATATTATTTCCCAAAGAGTAGGATCAATTAAGATGAAGTGGGTAGTCCTCACTCAAATTCGACCATTACTTGAATCTCTTCGAATTCAGATTGAACAACTAGAGCGCTTTGATTGCCTTTTGTATGAAGCTTAGCTAGAACAACCAATGCTTCCTTGATACAATTTTTTTTTGAAACAAGCCACGCAGAGACTCGGGCTGGAAGATATCAAGGCGCCGACGACGGAGCTTGGGATGAGTTGGAGAGAGAAACACAGCCTCCAGGCTGCGTTGCCAGAGATATTCAACCCTCCATATTGGACCCAGTAAGCGACCAACAAGCCCACAGCGATACTAGTATGATGGTTTGAAATGATCCTCCGGCGCCCAAGCCATTTACTGCCCGCCCAATGATACACAGACCTTGATTCTGCAAGGCAGTGATAATAGCTTTTCATCCTAGTACCCCGTCCTATTGGGTTTGTTACAAATACAAATAATTACACATACGTACATGTTATACCATTGCGCGCCACTAACGCCATGTCGCAGAATTTTTCGTGCATCATCTAGATTTAGCTATTCATCTAACTTCGAAGTACTCAGCCGATCCGTGCAGAAGAAGCTACTCCGGTTCCACTTTGATTCGTCTCCGCAGATCTAATTTTGTCTCTTATCAAACCGACCCCAATTTCCCTTTACGGACACTGAAATCCGTACGACGTGTAAGTTACAGCCCAGTGGGTCATGTAATTACCATTATTACTTTACCGGTCGCCGATTGCCCGTTCTGTCATTTTCGGGGCATTGTATTTTATTATAATCAAATGCTGTTATCGGACTGCAGAAGCTGGTGTGTTCTGAAACTAAGACTATATTGTTTCATAGCTTTTGCATAGCTGTGTACAAGAGAAACTCGTGCAGGTGCAATCACCTTCAGCAACTTTAAGTGAGCTTCATCTGTATCAACCTAATTGCTCTTAAAAATGCAAAACATACAAACTATTGCATCTGAACTGCCCGCTCTCTTCGAGCAGTATGCAAGGCAGCTGCCTGTACCACCCTGGAAGCTTGCCTATTGGCTGGGTCTTCCGTATATTGCATACAGATTCAATCGCTATTTGAGTCATCGAGCACTGAATAACGGCGTCACCGATTCTTTCGACTGGCACAAGGAGATCATACTAATTACGGGAGGTTCCAATGGCATCGGTGCTGCTACGGCGCAGAAATTGGCTTCCAAGGGAACTAAAGTGGTTGTCCTAGACATTTTACCGTTGACATATGACGCTCGTGAGATACCCATCTGCTAGCAAGCTTTTGCTCCTCAACCTAGAAAGCTAATCAATTTCACAAGCTGAAAACCTGCACTACTATCGATGCGATTTGACAAACTTCGACGAAGTTCAGGCAGTTGCAGCCGCCGTTACTCGGTAAGTCGAGCTATTTCTTTAGCATGTAAATTGCATCTAGCATGCATGAATTTATCGTTGATCAACTTTGGATTCAGCGAGGTCGGCGCACCTACATGTGTCGTAGCAAACGCCGGAATCTGTCGCGGCAAGCCATTGCTGCGAGCCAACAAACGCGATATCGAATTGTAAGTACATTCAACTTCTAACAACTACTATTCGCATTTACTGATGTTTACAAATTTCAGAACATTCGGTGTCAATAGTCTCGGCCTTTTATGGACCATCAAAACATTCCTACCCTCGCTCGCCGAGAAGAACCACGGCCATTTCGTGATGCTTGCCTCGCAAACGGGGCATTTAGCAACAGCTGGGGTAGTAGACTACGCAGCCACCAAAGCCGCTACTTTAGCCATCTACGAAGGTCTTCAGACTGAATTACGCCATGTCTACAAGGCCCCCGCAGTGCGCGTATCATGCGTATCACCATCTGCGGTGAGCACCAAAATGTTTACAGGCATTAAGTTGCCTCCTTCAGTGCAACCCTTACAACCTTCAGACGTGGGGTCTGCAATTGCTGAGATATTGTGGAGTGGCCGAGCGCAGAATATCATGTTGCCATCTTCGGCTTATATATCGCCCATTACGCGTGCACTCCCAGACTGGCTTCGAATCGGATTACAGGAGTTCGGCAAGGACATCATGACGGAATTGAATCCTCATAAACCGTTGGATTGATTTTCACTGTGCCCCCGACCGCCGAGGTCAATTAGATCTATGCCTGAACGATTACTTAATTTTCTAGTATCTGTTGCACCCATGAGTAATCCGTTCGCAAACAGCTACCTGAGTATCTTCAAACTATATCGGCACTTGAAGTCGCATTAGAAATGATATCACAAATTTGAAATTTCTACTAACTTTTCAAGAACACATTTCTAGTATATCTATTGATGCATATGAAAGCCATTACACAAGTATCGGACGTAGTCGTACTCTCAACCCGTCTTTGGGTCGGGAAGTGAGCCCTGTCTCAATCACCAACTCAGATGTGTTATCCTCCAACTCTAATTCAAACGTTCCAACGATTGCAGCAAGGAGACAAGCGAACTCTCCACGAGCAAAACCTTGTCCGATACATGAACGTGGTCCTAGATTGTAGGTTAGTTCTTACCCAGACTAAACATGAATTGTTTGTGAAAGCTCTTACCATGTAAAAATGTCATGAACGAAAAGTTGGTCACACCGCCACCACTATTTGCCTGGCTTGGTTTCATCCATCGTTCAGGATCAAACACAAAAGCATCGTCGCCCCAAAGCTCCTTCGAAATGTTGACCGCACGCATTGAAATTGCGATTGCCGTTCCTTTTGGAATCTGTTGGCCGAGGATTGACGTATCCTTCGCAGCTACCCTTCTGGTTAGACCAGCCGGTGGATAGACACGGAAGACTTCATTGCAAACGGCGTGAAGGTATGGTAAATTGTCCACCAACTCAGCGGTGACGGAGATACCGTTTGTGCCAATAGTTGCTCCAATTGGAAGGTTTGCGCGCACTTCTTCACGGAGTCTCTGTTGCACTTGTGGGTACAAACATAAAGCATATATTGCCCATGTCATTGATGTAGCGGTTGTTTCATGTCCGGCAGCGAGAAATGTCAAGAGATGATTTTCCAACATGTTGTCTGTAAAATTACCAGAATCGAGAGCAACAGAAAGAATATCTCTCCGAGCAGATCTATCGATGCTTTCTTTGATGTCTCTTGTCTTCTCTTCCCTTTTATCCTTGATCAAACGGCGAGAGACGTCCGTGAGGACTTCAGTGGCAGCGGCAATACTATCATTTTGTTTGATTTTCAAGAGGTTTATGATCTGTTGCTTGGCAAGGAACAAGAGGATACCCAAAACACCCTTTGGCGGTTTTTGTTCGAAAACTCCTCGATATGCCCTTACAATTTCATTGTCTGGGTTGTGCAGTGTGTCAAACTCTCTCCCAAGACCTGCTGCTCCCAATATGTCCAGGGTCGTGCGAGCAAGCCAGTCTGCGACATCAAAGACTTGACTGGATTCTCCGGTGCGCTTAATGTTCTGCTCGAGCTCGACCGCTAATAATGCAGATTTCTCCCAGAAAATCGGATAAAGATCCTTGACGTGTCTGTGTAGGAATGCGGGCATCAAATTCTTCCGTTGTTTCTTCGATATCTTTTAGCTTCTTTACGGTTGTTAATTTTTCAGGTTGTGAATGTGATACATACTTTATGTTCTTCGCCTTCCGCAATAATCAAACCGATTCCGAGTATTCTCCCCAATCCCTGTCGCAATTTGTATGGTTTGGAAAAGTCGTAATTTTTCTGTACAAGCACTTCTGACAATGCCTTCGGACTCGTTATAAACACAACCTCTTTGTTGAACATCATTCGATATCGGATAAGACCGTCATTGGGCACCTCGTTGATCCATTCCTGAAGAGGCATGCCCGATCGTTCATTGGGGACCAATTTTGCATGGCCATTGAGAAGCGTGCCTCCCTAAGTTACAATAATATGTTAGCCAATAATTTATGCTTCCGAGAGGGCATATGGATTATTCATTACAGAATCACACACACCTTGGGCTCAGGTAAAAATCGCAGTGGACTGAAGTAAAAAGGCCGCAGATAAAATTTATAAACACAGAGAACAATGATTGATGAAAAAACAGTGACCCCAGTGATCTTCAATGCGACTTGCATTGGGAATATCCAAATAAGCACGATGCTCAGCAAAACCCAGCTGACCACCGCATGTTTTGCGGTGGACATGATGGGTGAGTTGATGACCGCAACGTTTTGAAAAACTTGACACTCTGCGGGTTTTGACGGAATGCTTCAAACCTTCAATTTTGCTTCAGATAATACCATTGTAAAATCATTCTCTGGTCGCGCACAATCTTCACGTGCCCGGAATGTCTTGCTAAGAATAGTTCTCCCCTCATTCCACTTCTTGTAATTCGAGACCGTATTGTGAACGTGTAACAATACAATGATACGATTTCAATACACCGTCTGCATTACAAGACCAAATTACCGTAATACAATACACAGCCAACAAACAGATCTCGAATCGTAAAACCTAAATTTAACGCCCATCCTCAATTGAGACGCTTAAGCCGTTCCTTATTACCATCCCCTTGTGGAGTGTTACATCGCGTCAAAAAACGGATTTCGCCTTTCTGCAGTGACGTGGCAAGCCTGCAGAGGATGAAGAAAATCCTTGTAAAACCTTATCGTACATACAAGACAGGGTTTCTATGATACGTGATTGCATCGTGCTGGAAAGTGGCCTGAACTCGATGAAAGGGGCTGAATGCCAAGCTTAAGGGAGCAATTCCAAGTCGGCGAATTATTGCGAAGATAATGGAGTAATGAGGTGCCAAGCTGAGCGGCTATCTTCGTACAGATTCGAAATCTCCTTCCTCATTAGAGCTTGCGGATCTACTTCAACTCTAATTGATTGTTGAGTTTTGCTGCCTAGAATCAATTATCTACATAGTCAAAACATATTATATTTGTGACTTAGATAGTTTCAGTCATAGTGGAGTGAAAATAACCTCATGTTTGCAGAAAGTAGAGTACTTACGAAGTAGCTAGCGTGAGTAGGGTAAGGAATGACTTGAAATTCTTATCTACGTGTAAAAGCTAGGACTGAACTATCAAATAGAAATAAGTACATATTTCCACCCTATCATAAAAGTAGGTCAAGGGTATGTAAAAATGAATAGAGGTGAGGTATGGCTGATACATTTACTAGGCGCATAGAAAGGGACGACGGAAAAGATATATTCGAATCCTGAATGCGCCGACGTAACGACGAATGGGCACCAATACCGTATAATCATTCACCAGATTTTGTTCGCGACCATATTCAGCATGCCGCTTAGATTTTCAACCCTTTGTAGCTCTGGTGGTGATGTGAACCTTGAGTGGAATCTTCTCCCACGATGTGTAAATATATTGATCCTTGGGCCAATTCGCGCACTCGGGAGTTAATTTGAAGTCAAAATGCCACAGCATCTTAGCAAGAATGAGTCTCATTTCGATGTTGGCCAAGCTGTAGAAACAAAAAGCGTCAGCATGCTGTTACCAGTGGTTTGAAAAGTAGAAGACAATGGAAATCTGTACTCACTTTCGACCAATGCAGTTTCGTGGACCGAAAGAGAATGGCTGCAAAGCCTCACGGCGATCGTTTTTGTATGGTCCTTCATCATCCAACCACCGCTCAGGTAGGTAGATTTCTGGATCCTTGAAGTTATATGGAGAGCGGAAGACAGCATACTGTGCCATGCCCATGGATGTCTTTACATAAGTGTCAGTAAAATGTACCACTCTTCAGTCAAATTTACTGTTGTTGAAAAATGCAAGTGCAGGTGACATACGTTACCAGGAAGCCACTCGCCGAGAATGTTAGCACCCTCTGGTGGGGTGATACGAGGATGACTGCCTGCAGCGGGAGGATACAAGCGGAATGACTCGTCAATGACAGCATTGATATATTTGAGTTGGCTGATACGAGCAATATTGATCTCATCGCTTGAGTCGAACGATGTACGAACCTCATCGACGAGTTTTTGCATCACACGTGGGTGGGTGCATAAGTAGTAGATTGTACCCGACAAAATCGTGGCAGTGGTTTCGCTACCAGCGATAACCATAAGGTTGGCGTTTGCGACCAAATCCGGCATTGTGAGGTCACCCTTTTCCTCAGCTTGAAGCAAGTGGCTCATGAAGTCGATGTAGTCTGGGTGACTAGTCTTGCGTCGCTTGACCTTCTCTTCGACGAGACCAATGTGCCATTTACGACGTTCGACGATCCTCTTGGGCATGATGGCTAAGATGATGGATCGAACGTCAATGAAACGTTGCAATGTGCGGATGTAGTGAACATAAACGATCGCATTGAAGATCATGGACATCCAAGGGTGGTAGTCATCGTTCTTGAGACAGTCAAAAGGTTCGTAAAACGCGAGATGGCCGATAATATCAAAAGTCACATACTAGAAATCCATGATCAGTATTGATATCTAAGAAGAATCGGAGAACCACTGCTAAGATAAGGATGCTTACATTGAACCATCGAACAATATCCACGGGCTTATCCTTGTCTGCTACCTCATGCAAGCGACTGACTAGAAGATCAATGTAGTGCAACAAGACTGGCTCCTGTCCCTTCAGAACCTTATCGGAGAATGCATTGGACAGCAACTTTCTCAAACTCCCATGCGTCCTACGATCAGCATTGATGATTGTGGGATGCGTTTTATCCGCGTCCGTATTTTCACCAGGGTCTTTGCGGTTCTCAGGCAAACCATTGCGGAATCCATAAATCTCTTTCCAGGCGTCAGCGCCGGTGAAAGAGAGCTCAGTGGGAGCTATCCGTACGATCTCGCCATATTTGAGATGCAGCTCGTGAACAATAAATGGGAAACGTCCGCTCAGCTGCTGTTTCATCCACCACAAACGAGTGGCGGCTGCGAGTTTGGGACCGGGGTACTTTGATAATGGATGGAAGTAGACTCTGTATATCACAACACCAACCACATACGCAAGAAACTGTACTCACATTAATGACGAACAACAACCCAGTCGAGCGAGGCACTGATATTTCACTTACACCTCCAGACAGTAAGGCTGCCGCCTGCCCTACAGACAGAGTAGATAGACTTATTCTCGGAGCCATATTCATATGACAACAAAATAATGATAAAGGATAGGATGGCGAGTTAACGACGAAGGGTTGGACTTTGCCAAAAGTCTCAATTTTTGTATATCTAGGCTGATACACCCTTTATTGAAAGTTACTCCTGGAATATCCTGGTTTGACCATTCCTCTAGAATTTCCGATAGCGGGTCAAGAGGTAAAGAGGGATCTTTTTGGTCTCAAAAACCAAATACGGTATTCAACTAATCCATCCGTATGCATTTAAGATATGGAATAATTACAAATTTGAGACGAAACTATGATACTGAAGATTTCACATATGACCAAATTTTGAAGCTACTTGAGCGGGGTAATTGAAGCTCATAGTTGCGAAACAGTTGTAATTTACATGTTCCAGCTAAAACAACTTCCTGATAAGACAACCTAACAGCTCTCAGATATATCTCATCGATTTCCAGATTTGCTGTGAAACGCATGAGTGGATATTACATGCATGTAATAAATTGACTAGTGTAATATATGGGTGTATATACCAATATGGCCCCCATGTATCTTCGTTTTGCGTATTTGTGGATAAGAAGGACGGCGGGGGATTGGCCTTGGGGCCATGTGGATTGACCTCCCCTCTCGCTCTCGCTGCAACATGATGATGACTTCAGGTGGCAGACTCATTTCACTCGGTGTATATATATAATAATAGCAAGTAAATCATAGTTTGGTGGGAATCCACGCCGGATATACTATGCTTTAGTGTGCGGATTTCGAGTCATGGGCTAATACAACTAGCGTAATTGATCTCTCTTGTGTTTCGATAACAGATATGGCGACTATCGGAGTGGATTACTCCAAGGCCTGTATGGAAGATGTAGGAGACTTACGTAGGTAGAGACAAGAATGGATCAGGTAGGATTCTCTGGGGCGTCTTCTCATAATTGTAACTATTTTCTCTGACGAAAGCTATGTTGCTCGGGTTTGGACGACGGTGATTCCGACCCAACATAGACATTCATTTGTCCAAAGAGAAATATTGTGACATCTCTTCTTTATTTTCGGCTACAAATTATGAGCCCAATGGATTTACAAGAATCAGCAGTGTCTTTGGTGCGGCATTTGGGGGAGAAAGTTGAAGATCCCCGTGGTTTTGGGTTCATGAGCCCTGCCATCTATGATACCGCATGGGTTTCTATGATTAACAAGACGGTCGATGACCAGAAACTATGGCTCTTTCCGGAATGTTTCGAGTACATTCTTTCTCACCAGCTCGAAGACGGTGGTTGGGCGATGTATGCGTCTGAAATTGACGCCATCCTAAACACCTCAGCCTCATTATTGTCATTGAAGAGACATCTCTCAAATCCCTATCAAATTACATCTTTGACCAAAGAGGACCTATCAACTCGCATTGACAAAGCCCAAAATGCCTTACAAAGGCTTTTAAATGAGTGGAATGTTGACACTACACTTCACGTGGGGTTCGAAATCCTGGTTCCGGCTTTAATTAGGTACCTAAAAGAAGAAGGCATCGATTTTGAATTTCCTGGCAGACAGCGTCTGCTTGAGATTGAAAAACAAAAGTTATCAAAGTTCAAAGCGCAATATCTCTACCTTCCAATCAAAGTGACAGCTTTGCACTCTCTCGAAGCGTTCGTAGGAGCTATTGAGTTTGATAAAGTTAGTCACCACAAAGTCAACGGTTCTTTCATGGCATCCCCATCATCCACAGCAGCATACATGATGCATGCAACGCAATGGGATATCGAATGTGAGGATTACCTCCGCCACGTTATTTATCATGCATCTGGAAAGGGATCCGGAGGCGTCCCTAGCGCCTTTCCTTCCACGATCTTTGAAAGTGTTTGGCCGCTATCAACTCTTCTTAAGGTGGGATATGATCTTAGTTCTGCACCTTTAATCGAAAAGATTAGATCATACCTACATGATGCATATGTTGCCGAAAAAGGAATTCTCGGCTTTACTCCTTTTGTCGGCGCCGATGCAGATGATACCGCTACTACAATCTTGGTGCTAAGTCTTTTGAATCAACCAGTCACGGTCGACGCGATGTTGAAGGAATTTGAAGAAGAACACCACTTCAAGACCTACTCTCAGGAGCGCAACCCTAGTTTCTCGGCTAATTGCAATGTCCTTCTTGCCCTGCTATATAGTCAAGAGCCATCGCTTTATAGCGCCCAGATCGAAAAGGCAGTAAGGTTTCTATATAAGCAATTCACAGATTCGGAATTGGATGTTCAAGATAAATGGGTATGTTCAATAATGGAGTACTGTGTCTCGATAGTTGTTGCTCTATATAGCTAACTCTTGGATACAGAATCTATCACCATACTATTCTTGGATGCTCATGACACAAGCTGTCACGCGTTTGGCCACACTTCAAAAGACATTCAAAATATCAACATTGACTGATGATTCTATGAACAGAGACTTAATTAGTCTGCTACTTAGAATAGCTTCCACTGTGGTGAAAGACCAAAAACCAGGAGGCTCTTGGGGAACTCGGGCTTCGAAAGAAGAGACTGCCTACGCAGTGTTGATTCTCACTTATGCCTTCTACCTGTATGAAGTGACAGAGTCATTGCAAAATGATATCAAGACCGCAATTGAGAAGGGCTGCTCATTCCTCGCAGAACAAACTACGCGGTCTGATTCAGAATGGCTTTGGGTCGAGAAAGTCACATACAAATCAGACGTTCTTTCACAGGCATACATTTTGGCTGCTCTGAAACGGGCGGCTGACCTACTGGAGGAGAAAGCAGAAGCCGCCCGGGTTACTAATGGCATTTCCAACGAGCAAATCGAGCAAGCTAATGGAGTAACTGGCAAAGTGGAAGTCAACAATACCAATGGTACCAATGGTAACCACGAGACAAATGGTATCAATGGCACGCATGGACATGAACAAAAGAAAGGGGTGAACGGCACAAACGGTCATTCATACCCACCTCAAGATATAAATGGCAAGGTAAAAGAACCAATTGCAGTTACGGAAACAAATGTCTACCGCGCCAATGGTACAAATCACGCGATTCCCCTATCGAATGGGATTTCTAATGTGGATTCTATGTCCATTCACACAAGCCACTCGGACAGTTACTATCAGCGCAGTGACTGGACAGCCGATGAAGAACAAATTCTTCTCGGTCCATTTGACTACCTGGAAAGCCTGCCGGGCAAGAACATGCGTTCACAGCTCATTCAGTCATTCAACACCTGGCTCAAAGTTCCAACAGAGAGCTTGAATGTTATAATCAAGGTGATTTCGATGTTGCACACAGCCTCGCTCTTGATCGATGATATACAGGATCAATCCATACTCCGCCGCGGGCAGCCTGTAGCACACAGCATCTTTGGCACAGCGCAAGCAATGAACTCGGGAAATTATGTATACTTCCTAGCTCTTAGGGAGGTTCAGAAGTTACAAAACCCGAAAGCTATTAGCATCTATGTTGATTCTTTGATTGACCTTCACCGAGGTCAAGGCATGGAGCTTTTCTGGCGGGATTGTCTCATTTGTCCCACCGAAGAGCAGTATCTGGACATGGTCGCAAACAAAACCGGAGGTCTATTTTGCCTTGCTATTCAATTGATGCAAGCTGAGGCCACTGTGCAAGTCAACTTTATACCACTTGTCCGATTGCTTGGGATTATCTTTCAGATTTGTGACGATTACTTGAATCTGAAGTCTACAGCTTATACCGACAACAAAGGGCTGTGTGAGGATTTGACAGAGGGCAAATTCTCTTTTCCTATTATCCACAGCATCCGAGCCAACCCAGGCAACCGACAGCTGATTAACATATTGAAGCAAAAGCCACGTGAAGACGACATTAAACGCTATGCTCTTTCATATTTGGAAAGCACAAACTCATTTGAGTATACTCGTGGCGTCGTCAAGAAGTTGAAGACGGAGGCAATCGATACTATTCAGGGCTTGGAGAAGCAAGGATTAGAAGAGAACATTGGCATTCGAAAGATACTCGCTCGTATGTCCCTTGAGCTTTGATGAAACTACGCTATAGAGAGTCGATCGCGATCATTTACTTAGGGCTAGATTTGTTTTTATGGACACCGGACGTACTTTTATTGGTTTTTGGTTTATATATACCACATATACGTATATAAAATGCAACTTTCTATTGAAAACTGTCTGTCTACTTAATCCACATGTCCCCGTTCATTGCTCCTTGGTCAATTCGTAAAGACCAATGCATGAATTAATTTATCAACGTCGGCTTGTGTCAATCCGCATTGCTGGACAAAATAAGCTCGAGCACTCCCAAACTTCGCCGCTACCACATCTTCAAGAAAAGCCTTCATAGTCTCCGGGTGGCTGGCAATAATGGATTCTGCATCTTCACGTGTAGCTGCATCCTTTCTTTGCAACAAGCGTTGGACTAGGTGTTCTCGCCAGGCCCCAAAGCCCTCGGTAGTCATAGCATAGTCTTCAACTATAGTCTCGTTTGGTACCCCGCAAAGACTCAATAACAATGCTGCAAATACACCGGTTCGGTCTTTTCCCAGTGTGCAGTGAAATAGAATTGGCCGGTCCGGATGTTGTATTATGTGGTCCGTTATCTTACGAAAACTACCGTTTCCTGCAGCACTGCGCGCGATGGCCTCATACGCGTGGACGAATCCTGTAGGCTTGGCGTTTGTAGAGGAAGTGGAATCCCCGGCAGTATCGGAGGACACTCCGTACTTCTTGGCTAATGACGCCGGGGAATAATCACCCTCCGAGAAGACCGGCACGGAATAGCGAGTCGTACCAGGTATCTCGAGTAGTGAATCAGGATAGCGAGTGGTAACAAGCTGAATTTCGGTCTGTGAGCGAAAGTCAAAAATCGCCCGGATGCGAAGTCCGTGTACTAGTGCCTCAATACCGGCTGGGGTAACCTGGGACGGCTGAGCCGATCTAAAGAGAAATCCAGGCCGGATGCACGAGTGGCTACCCCGAGTTGTCGAATCTGACGCGTTGTCCGGTGAGCCGTTTGAGGCAGGAGGGAGAGCACTGCAAGGGTAACCGCCCAGTTCACGGAAATTGACTACTCCGCCCACGGAAAGAAACCGCGAAGAAGGTACTGTCCCGGCAGCAGCCGTGGGAAAGGTGTCATCAGACATGTTGTTCTCTTTGACTGGCGCTGGTCTTGGGATGTAATAACGTAGACTCTAACCTATCGTACGCGGGGAACCCAAACTACTATATTCTTACCCTCGGCAACCAAAAACTAAACTCAGAAGTGGGATGAATGCTGGGAACTAAGCTTCGAAAAACACGAAGTCACATTCAAGGGTTACATGAGAAAAAGCCATGATGGGCGTGATCCGGCTACTCAACGTCGGTAGCAAGAATTAATACCGCAAATTTGGACGACGGAAGACTCCACGGCGGCGCTGTCTCATCTGGTCTCGATGTGAACTTGACATTCTTCACTCATCCGAATGAATGATTATACGAGCTAGCTAGGTAATTTAGACTTTGGGAGGATTTAATACGCGTTGCGAGGGGTTGACTAGTGAGGGGTACGATGCATATAGCCTTATTCTGTTGCAGATTCTGCAGCAGCTTGACCAAACGAGCAGCGAGCTGAAAAAGCAATCAAGGGACATCAGTGCATGTCATCCAATGGGAAGATCGGGATATAAAATCAGACCACAACGGAAAGTTTCCTGGTGGATTAAGCTTGGAGTTACAGACATCGAAATTTTACAATAAATATAGACTATGTTTCCCCCACATCTGGGGAATACTGAACGGATAAATATGCTTATTCATGCCGTGCATTAGCGGTAATTCAGTATTGTATTCTGGATTTACGCATTTGTTTACACTATGGGTCTGTATTGTAAATCTCGACTCTGTATTCCGGCGGTAATTTAGCGATACAGTACTGAAACGTAGCGTGGACGGTTCCCATCCGTTACCGGAAAGAACAACAAGAACGCATGGTAGGTTCGAAGCATGCTTCAGCCAAAATTGAAATCTCGAGCTGATTCCCATGATTGAACCGTGAGAATAGAGCGTCTCAATCAACATGTTCACTGCTAACGTCCAGTATGACACTGCTGAGGAGATTCAGGACCTTCACAGCAACCTTGTCACGACATTCCAGTCTGGAAAGACAAAGGATCTAGCTTGGCGAAAATGGCAGCTCAAACAACTATGGTGGATGCTCGAAGACAACGAGCGAGAATTTATGGCTTCCATGAAAGAAGATCTAAACCGGTCAAATATTGAGTCAATGATCACCGACTTTGCCGGAGCCCGAAAGGACATTTTGTACCACCTTGAGCATGTCGATAAGTGGGCAGCGGACGAGCGCTTGGGAGAAAGCTTTTTAGCAAAACAGCTGCGTTTGGCACGAATACGGAAAGAGCCCCTGGGTGTTGTCCTTATCATCGGTGCTTGGAATTTCCCGTTATTACTCGTTCTTCAGCCGCTCATCGCAGCAATAACGGCTGGTTGCTGCGCAATTATCAAGCCTTCGGAGCTTATTCCAAGCAGCCAAGCTCTACTCAAGCGGCTTATTCCAAAATATCTCGATCAAAGGGCCATTGGTGTTGTCTGTGGTGGTGTAGCGGAAACAACTTCGTTGCTCGAACTTCAGTTCAATCATATCTTCTTCACAGGATCCGCAACTGTTGGTCGCATTGTGAGTGCTGCGGCTGCGAAGCATCTGACTCCAGTGACATTAGAGTTGGGTGGACAATGCCCGGCTATTATTTGCAAATCGGCAGACATTGATCGGGCTGCAAAGTGTGTAGCATTTTCCAAATTTCTCAATGCCGGTCAAATATGTCTATCAGTTAATCACGTGTTTGTTGATCCGTCCGTATATGATAAGTTCACAGAGCGTCTCCAGTGTTGGATGCAAACCTTTTTGAACGGCCAATCGACTATTGACACTGCAATCGTGAACCAGAGTCATTTTCACCGTTTGTCATCTCTCATTCGCACTACTGGAGGCAGCATTTTGTGTGGTGGTAGCGGAGACCCTGAAACACGCAGAATGGAGCCAACTGTGGTAATTGGTCTCGATATGAATGGTAATAGCTCCTACTCATTATTGCAATGGCTGTTTCATGAATTAAAACCGATTCTTCTCGTACATATTGTTGAACTAACGATCTATTAGATGTCCTGCTGGAAGATGAGATCTTTGGACCAATCTGCCCAGTCATAAAAGCCGAATTCCGTAATGCCTATACCGCAACTAAACAGTAGGTCTCTCGAATATGTTTGAGCATAATCACCAATAACGAAATAATAGAAAGGGATACCCCTTGGCTATGTATATTTTCAGCAAAGATAGACGAGAGATCCACGAGAGTAAGTTGCTTTATCGGACCAGACGGATCAATCCATATTTGACTACTAACTCGGGGGAAATAGTTCTCGATAACACGAACAGTGGCGGCGTTACTATCAATGACGTGATTCTACACGCTGGATTCTCTGGTGCACCTTTCGGGGGTGTCGGATCCAGTGGCTTTGGATACTATCACGGTCGCTACGGATTTAACAGTTTCACCCATTTAAGGACGGTTATGCATTCTCCAAGTTGGCTGGAACGGGCTTTGACATTCCGCTATCCTCCATTCACTGCAACGAAAACTCCAAAGAGCCTTAAACTCAAAGCAAACTTTAACCGTGGAGAGAGTATTCAAGACCAACGGCGGAAATTATCAAGCATCACAAGAGAAGGTCTCCACGTTGCAGTAGCTGCTGCCGTTTTTGGCACGCTATACTACTACTTCTACAATTAGATAGTGAGATGTGAAATATTCTATAATCAATGAATGTAACCTATTTCTCGGTCTGCAAAGAACGAGGCTGAATTGATCAAAGGGGGGTCGAAACATATGAACAATTGAAGCTCTCGGGGTATATTTGCAGTAGATAGCATAAATCCGGGATGACTACGTAGCTCAATATTCAGATGTGGTTGTGTTGACTTGTGGGAAAAAAAGGTCATCAGATTGACGAGCAGTGAAAGGTACTATAAATCATCTGCCAATCCGACTTCAATAATACAGCCACTATTACCAGGTACGACCCAGCGTACTAAGTAAAGCATTACACAGTGAGTACAGGTATTTTCATGCCATGTAATAACCGTATTCTGGAAAGATACAGCCTGTCAGCCTCCGCAAAAATAGCGAATTAGGGGTACATAAGAGCTTATCGTCGTGTTCCCTCCGCTGTCGGACATGATATTGCGATACCGACCTGACAGGAGGGTTAATGCAGTAACGTACGATGATTGTAACAAGTAATGTACGGCCTGTAAGAACTTGAGCAACGCAATCAAATAGCTTAGACTGTTTTTATTCAAATAGTTCTCTCACTTAGTCATCAAAGCACTGCCAAGAGCTTTCATTTAGATGTAACTCCATATATCATCTCCGACTGAGATGACTTTTGTAGCTAGGTAAGACTGCAAATTATGTCTCTGGACCCTAAAACACCACGAACAAGATGATCGCAGATTACATTCCCCAGCCTTCCTTATTCCAAGGCACCCTGTTGGCTCTTGTTTTCACCATTATCGCTCGAATCGCGTATCTCGAGATCAAGCACCGCGCGCTAAGTGATATCCCAGGTCCATGGATAGCTAGATACACCAATGCATGGCGGTGTTATTTGGCTTGGGTATACAGTGAACGTCCAGGAGGTATTACATACCACGAGGTCATTCACAAAAAGTATGGAGATGTGGTCCGCGTGGGACCGCAAACCGTCTTTATCAATGATCCCGCGGGTATTCCAGTTGTTCTAGGATTCAAAGACAGACTCGAAAAGACCGACTCAGTCAATGCCTTTATGCAACCGGGAAAGCCTACATCCATTGTGGGCATTCGGAATGAGCAGAAACATGCCTCGTACCGTCGCCCGATTCAGGGAGCATATTCGCTGTCCAGTCTAAAGCTTTACGAGCCGGCAATTGATGACATGATCAACAAGTTGACCAGCATATTCGATGAAAAGGTTCAAAACAAAACTGTCATTAATATTACCGAATGGTGCCACTTTTGTGAGTTTTCGCGCTGATACGAAAATAGCGACAACATTTAATTTCCACTAACAACATGAATTTTGAAATAGTTGCATACGATACAATCATGAACATTACTTTCGGTGCGCCATTAGGTTTTCTCGATAATGCTAGAGATATGTACGATTTGATTGCGAATCAAGTGAAACACGTCGCTTATGTGCGAGTGGTATGATCTCTAAATCAAGCCAAGCACGACAATAACATGAGCTTACAGTTGATAGCTTACCCAATGGCCCGCCCTAGATTACGTTATACGCACAAATCCTATTGTCATGGCATTCAAGAAGCACAAAGAATCGCCATTCTTCCGTTTCGCAGTTCAGCGTATTCGAGAAGAGGTCGAAAAGCCCACACCAAATGAGGTCCCCAAACGAACACTCTTGCAGCATTTTGTGGATGCAAGATCTAGGTATCCGGAGGTAGTTGACGACACTCAAATTCGTCTGTATTGCGCCACCAACTCCTTGGCCGGATCTCTTAGCCCGTCACGCGTGCTTGATTGCGTTTTGTCTTGGCTCGCACAACACCCACGAGAGCAAGATCGTCTTTATGAAGAGGTCTTGAGGAATTCCAAGGAGTTTCCAGTCTCTCTGGAGGATACTGTCAACATGCCATACCTTGAAGGAGTCATCCGTGAAGGATACCGACTACATCATGGCGGAGATATTGCCATTGAACGCAAAGTAGGACCCAATGGTACCACACTCCATGATGGACGCTTTATTCCAGCAGGCTACGATCTCGCCATGAGCAGTCCGTCTATTCGTGTTTGTTCAGCCTTTGGTGAAGAGCCTCACATCTTCAGGCCCGAACGTTGGATGAGAGCCAAAGGGGAGAGTGAAGATGATTTCAAGGCTCGCCGTACCTATATGGACAAGGCCGATTTGACATTTAGCCAAGGATCAAGAGCTTGCATTGGAAAGAGTTTCACCCACTTAGAGCTTTTTAAGGTCGTTGCATCAGTCATGGGTCAATTTAAGGTATGTAAATCCACATCCATACGTTTGATATGACGAGCTAAGAAATTGTATGTTTAAAGCTCGAACTTGCCGGCACACCGAAGCGATTCGTAGTTCCTGTTCAACTGGGTCGACGCTCTGATTCAAGCGATTCAGCAGTTCCCAATGATATCTATCCTGGTGACCGAACTGTGGCCGCCGCATCCCGCCTCCGTGCACAACATAATGTGTCAAAATCAGCGCTCGGTGGACTTGTATTCGCCCCGATCGACTTCAAACAACCGAAGCTTCGAGTACTTGATTGTGGAACCGCGGATGGCTATTGGCTATATGACTTGTCAAAAGAACTCGATCCTTCATCTACACTCATTGGCACAGACATCGGCTCATTTCCATCGGACTCTTTCCCAAAGCCCAAAAATATGACACTTTCTATACACTCGTATAAAGACTCATGGCCAGTCTCCTGGCAGAACTCGTTTGATCTAGTGCATATGCGATTCTGTGTTGCTGGACTAAAAGATCCCGAAGAGGCACGTATCGCTATTGACAGGCTGATCGGCCTCTTGAAGCCCGGTGGATGGATTCAACTAGTGGATAGTACATTGTCGTCGGGTAAGATTCTTGCCAACGACAAACCCAGTACGATTCTTTTCAAATCTATGGCCCACATGCTCGAAAGCAAAGGTCAGGATACAAGTGCAGGATTGAGAATCAAACCACTACTCGAGAGCTCCGGTAGGTTGTCGCATATTAACAGTAAAGAAGTTGTTGCAAAATTAGGCAAGGGCGCCGAGACCGAAGAGCTTAGCAAAGATGGCGTCTACAATTTGATGAAGATGGTCGACACATTGAAACCTAAACTGGAAGGTTCGTCGTATATTTCCTGTCCCTTACTATCCACAAGTACCGGACAATTGTTTCTAAGAAAATTTACAGGTCTAAATGACTGGCCAGTGACTCCGGCAAAACTCGAGGAGCTAAGACCCCTAATCGTAGAGGAGGCAAATAGCACCGGCGCAAACAAGGCATATTACGCGGCTTGGGGGAAAAGGATGTCATAGAATTGTGTGCTCTTGTTGACTATTGAACATTAATTTCTGTCACTGATTGACCCAAATTAGCACTGGAAATTTCCTATTTAATTTTGGAATCTTTAGTACGTTTTTAGCAGATCATCTACATATCTTGCATACCAAGCAATTGCCTCATACGGAAGATATTCTCTTTAGAAACGGCGCAGCTGGAATTTGTCAAGCAGTTCCCCGCTTTGAATTTCAATAAGCACCAATGTTTAGTGCGTTCCTCGTCATCAAATAAAGGCGCAATGCAGGGTCAGATACTCGGAAAGGACGCAATGGAGCAAGGGTGACATGGGAAGTTCAGCAGTAATAGGGTGTTCATAATTGGCGGCGTCTCATGCTTTTGGAAGAAATCACGGCGCGTATCTACACTACATCGTCTTCGTTTTACATGCTTGATTGTTCGTCCGTATCTCCATCCAGTTGTTGGTAGAATGAACCGACTTCACCGGTTATGCATAGCCACCGGAAGTGCACCACGTTGGTGAGGGTATTGATTGACCGATCAAGCAACGATAACCAATCACCCATACAACCACAAAATATAAATGTATTGTTTATTTTGAATGATACTTACGAGTAATCCCAGGTCAATAAGGCTTCTCTGGTAGTCAGGATCGATAGATCTGCCTAAGAACAACCTCGTACACTGTGCAACATAAGAAAGCCATTATTTAAGCTGCCGCGAACGCAGAGGCAACATCGCAATAGGTAATCTCGTTCATTCCCTCATACGCCATAGAGGTTTCTATACCTCCAAATAACGCATTCGTCTTCGCGCCAAAATTCCCGAACATTATCGAATCGATTACTTGATTGTCTTCCCAGTGGATTTTTCAAGCATCCTGATTCCAAGCGTCAATCTGGCAGGGGAAGTCATATCAAGCTTGGGAGATACCTGGTTTGAATTTTCGCAGTGGCTCTCACGGCCAGGTACCCATGCTAATCGCTAAATCTCATTGAGTTTTACTGACTATATTAGATATTCTTGCCATTATCACTGCTTGGCGGATCACCTTCACCGTCGTCATGGCAATTGTCAGGAGTCTTGGATTCGGACCGACTGGAATCAATACCGATACATTCCTTCCTTGTCCATCAAATAAATCTGTTGATATTAATTTTCTACAGGTTCGCTCGTAGCTGCATTCCAATCTCTCATGTACGGCGGCTTTCCACCGGCTGGTGGAATTCTTGCTACATTAGCAAGCATGGCAATGCTAGGTACTTCTCATGATGTCACTCGCTATATTTGCTTCAGGAATTGCGGCCGGAGTATTGATACTTGTATGGAAACTTAGGGTTGGCAAATGACGAATTTGGATGCGAGGGTATCGTGGCAATTTTTGCGAGATGGAAGCTGTCTTGTTTCTACCGAAACGGCGAGGAAGTATTGCTGGCGACTGGTCGGACGACCGAAGATTCTGGAATGACCCCTCGTCAATCCTTCGAAATTTCGCGAGGAAAGTACTTTCTGACATTAAGACTGGCCCACGAAGAGCCAGCTGGGGTGACAGGTTCGGAGGGTGAAGTGGAGCGTCACTTCGACAAGACAGTGTGGCGCGTTGAACCTAGCAGCATCGCCCAGATACCTGAGGATTCAACGATTAGAATCTCGGTTGTCTGCAATCCTTGCGACACGATCGGGGCTCAGCTAACTTGCGATGTTACAACAACAAAGTTCGACCGCGTGCAATTGGGAGAGATACTCTTCAAGAAATGGGTGACTATAAGTTGATATTGATGGGAGACGCCCATCTCTACTTCTTGGATGATAAAGGTCCTATGTTTGAACCGCTCATTAGAAACCTCAAGTACTATACTCGTGTGGTATGGCGCTGAAACTGTGCATATTCACAAGGGTGATTTGGCGTTATACAATCTCCATGGTCAGCATAGGAACAATTGTGTCACTTACCGAGAACTCGAGCGCTTACATTGATCAGCTTTCGGCGGCTCAATCTGGAAGTATGGTTTTATTAAAATTGAGTCATGCTCGCCGCTAAAACTCGGTTCTGTCGGCTACTTTTCTTCTCGATGCTGATTATCTGCATCTCTACCATCTAATGTTGAAAGCTTAGCTTGAACACCTGACCTGAACTCGTGTTACTATGCAAAAAATGTCAGGCCCGCATGACAAGGACTTCCCTATTCGTTATAACGAAGCTGAATCAAGAATTAGTCACTGATTGGGGTGCTGATTAAGGCTTCCTCATTGGCTCTATCTCAGACTTGCATCATATACAATGTGATATTACTATTGAAATCTGTGCAACGAGGCAAAGAAACTTCCATCTAATACCTTCCCGTCAGGCGAGGTTCCATGATTGATTTATCCTTGTCAGAAAGGCCTGGAGTTCACAATAGCTCCGCCTTCCCTGGGCCGTCCCATTAGAGGTCTAACTACCGCTTCGCATCTCAACCTCATTTAACTAGCAGTAAGGTGTCTTCACCTATCCTCAAACTGGATGCTCGTCGATAGAGAACATAAATACTTTGAAATGAACTTGTAGTTGCTGGTTTTTGCATGCGTAACTCCATTCATACCCTCAGATCAATTGACAACTAGCGAAGTTTAGGTTGCCATTTCAAACGATGGGTAGCAAAGTATTTTTATCACTAATTATTTCTAGTAATTCAGGTGCGACCATGCTATATAACTGAGAGCGGATGTCAGAATTGTGCATCTTACATGGACCCCACCTGCAGTACCCATTTCCTTAGTCGCTGATCTGGACGCCTTGCCCAGATGTTTTCGAGACAATGAAATCGTCCTATATCAAAGCCAAACGTCGTATGCACGCTTTGAGTCATATATCTACTGAGATATTATGACTTATGAGGTGCCGTCATCGGTTTGTAGATTGGGGTATGGTTGACATCGTCTGCTGCCGTTTCTTCTTGACACCTATAGCAATATATCGCGGGGCATAAGATGATATGACTCAATTAAATGCAATAATCCGTTCCAGTCTTGTACAGAGGTGAAAATATTGAGTTGTGGTCATAGATGATGACAGTGACTGTGATCGAAGACACTTCTTTTGAACTATAATAGAGCCTATTTTCTCACTTTATGTCCTTCCTGTCCAAACTTCAACATAAACTTCTCTGGCAGATCCTACTTGCTCATACTTGCTAATCAATATCCAATCATATTTTAAACAACCTCGCAACAAGATGTCCGATTCCGAAGGTATGAGTGTGGACTCCGGTGTTGCCAACTTTCGGTCATTCGTTGCTTTAGGCTTTCACAGCACCATTCTTTACTCAGCTACCGGTGGGATCGAGAAAGAAATAGATTTGGTCACTCGTCACGAGGGAATAGAGCCTGAGAACCCTCTCGAGCTGCCACCAGGGATTTACACAATAGCACTGCACATATTACCAGAGAATCCAACATCCGAGACCAAGCCCGACGGTACAACTGTGGAAAGTTATAAACACGAGAAATGGCATCTGGAAATAGAAAGCGAGTCCAAAAAAGCTATCACCGACTCAGTGGATATTACAGCTGTCTTGAATTCTACCGACAAGGATCCGTTGGATCGCGCGCCATCTTTCGCCGTTATGCCATCAGAGGAGACTAGTATTGAGTTGGGCACGATCGAATTTTGTCGTGAGGAGAATTTGACAGTGATGCTTGTGGGTCAAATCCATCATCTATTTCTTTTTGGAGATGATCTCATGTTCAAACCCTTTAAAGGAAATCTCAAGTACTACATCCAGGTCACTTGCAACGCCAAATGAGGCCATTGGCGTCGCGTCTCGTATGCCTAGCTGGTTGATACCAGTTCAGTACAACGACATCTCTGTATTCGATACATCGGACATTGGGACCCTTCGATAGTATTAAATATCTAGTACCATCCTAAACAATCAACTATATAATCCAAATATCTCAATTCAAAGCCAAACTCGATTTAAATTGCATATTATATTCAGAGTATCAAGGTATTGACAATCAGTATGTTTCTGTAAAAAAGTGTGTTTTGTACGTTCGGACGCAGATATGACCTCAAGTACGTGCTCAATGATTGTGTTCAGAGCTAAAAGGAAACAAAGCCCTGTTCTTAGGTTGTCTATTCCCTTCGATAGCTGTGAGTAAGAGCCTTTGAATAATATCGTCACTAGGAATGCGTAACTCTTGTGATCCCATCAGTGAGTCTTCATGATTTGCTTGTTGCTCGGACGAGACGATAGTTTTCCAAGGTCATACGGTGACTGATTGATTGAAGTTAAGATAACTTTCTATATAACTATCAATTTTGGTCGAGTCACTCGAAAATTGACAGTATTTGCAGGCTCTTCTCTGTTCATAAAACGAGGCTTCCTCACGCTCTGTCGGTGGTTCTATTTATCATCCTCAAGTCCTCCGCTAGTATGAACTATCTACCATAACATCTCCACATTTGTTAGAACACAACATGACCGACCAAAGCACCACAGCGGTTAGGAAGCCATACCTAGCATTGAGCTTTGCGCCTGTCATATTCAGTGCTACGGGTCGTTCACGGTCGGTTTTCGGTTCTCCCATAGTGACCACAAAGAAAGCGGAAGAGGACCCCGACGAGCCTTTCAAAATCCCACTAGGAAACTACTTTCTGACTCTAGAAGTTATCAATGATGTCCCTGTGCTTGACAATTCGAATAACTGTCGCTACCTTAATGCAAAGTGGCACATGGAACCTGGCAGCCCACCCTTCGTAGTGGCACAAAAGAAACCCGTCGAAATCCGTGTTGTTCAAAAACTTGAGGATAATGGTATTGGCGACACCAAAATTTTCAAACCCCATCCGCTAGGATTCTTTTCACTCGCCCTTGGTGAAATAGAGGTAAAGCGTGGGAGATGGTCGTACATGTTGGTGGGTGATATTCATCGCTGCTTCTGGCTTAAAGCTTCCGAACCGTGGCAACCTGATGTTCTGACTTACAAAAAACTTTTTCCAAATCCCGAGTATAAGATACTTGTCGAGTAAGTCACAGAAGTTCTCTTCCCACAAACGAGAATTCGTGTCCTTTACTCCCTATTTTCTCTTCCTCTCGATTTGGTGTTTCACTATACGGCGTTAGGAGTTTGTCATTTGGTTCAGATGTATAATCAAGCACCATCTTCCCGATAGATAAATTCAACATTTATATACCTCATCAGAATTAAGAATCCTTACTCTTCTATAAGCACGCATGCAAGCGCGCCCGTAATCCCATTTAGGAGATTACCTATAGACTCGGTCCTTGGAAACCGGGGATAGTCGATATAAAATATAGATAGGCGGGCCGCGGGGCGGATGCCGGCCGGGACGGAGAGCTTTATAAGATTCGCCCCCGGGCTGAGGGTGAACTGGAGAATGCTGAGAACCGGAGCTGTAGGGAGTTAATTCACATGCCTAGATGAGTCAAATGGCAGGCCTTGCAGATATTGCTTGATTTTTAGAGATCCACGTAAGTACTATACCGGTATTGTGTCGCTGATTTTCACGTGTTGTATCATGGGTAGCTTATGATTCAATCGGTGGTGCGAAATGGAGAGGTAGTACAGTTGAGAACTTGAATGGGACGTTGTAATCAATGTCCATTAAGAGTAAATGAGTGGATTTATCTGCTATGCCTACCATACCTAGAATAGCTATACCTGAAGTAATGTTGTCACTACTTAGCACTAGTTCGCTGCAGCCCTATTTAAACCGCAGGCGCCAATAGCCCCTACTTTGTTGCTCTTTGCCAGCAGGTCATTACAGCAACTACGTATTTCACGGTACGACTTTCATCTCCTTTTGGAAGCCTGGTAAATCTGTTAGGAGTGTAGAAAAGCCGGAAACCTCAATCTTCTATACAGGTAGGTAGGGATCGTGTCAGCAATCAGAGTATGTATAGCTATAGAAAAGTATATCTAATCGTGCAAGATTATCGTAAGAATTTTTCCTCTTAACACACAGTACTATCTAATAGTGTAAAGATGTAAGCGCCGCTCTAGGGTGCATGACCTGGGATTGTATAAGAAGCGTGATAAGGTGTATATACAAAAATTTAAGTATTGCAAGTCAAAGTCTTTAACATAATCAATGACAAATTAAAATATTTGTAAATAAATTTACAAGTTTACAATATGAACCCAGGTTTCGGCTGAGACGAGGCTTTCTATGCAAGTTTGAGATTTGTCAGCAGCGCGAGACCCGCCTGCGATTTACCGGATTGTCAGCTGAAACTCAACCTTCATGATCATATAGCCAATTAACCTTACCTAATCTTCTAGTGATTGAACACGACATATTAAAACTGAATTATTGGGCTAGTGACGTTCGGAAAGTGAAAGTGAACGATGCTAGCTCTAGAATTCGTGAATATCAGCAATCCCAATGAGATCCGCAATCCACAAAACCAGATCGTGATCCGTCGAAGAGCAAGAAAGAGGGACACTAAAAACAATCTAGGTGTTCGAAAGTTATCACAGGTCATTAGACACGAGGACCTTGCAGACCAGACGGTATATTCGGAGACAGATAGCCCTCTACGATTCAACATAACGACATCTTATCCAGCAGGGCCATTCCCCGTGAAACTAAATTCTCGGGCTACACAAATAGTGACTTTTGGTAAGTAATTCTTCTCGTCCGAAAATACTATAAAACTAACGAACGTGATTCAATTGTCAGTGATGCAAGGATTTGGAAGTTACTGTCCGCTAAAAGAGCTCTGGTGGAACATGGGCCTATTCGACTCCACGGCTTTCCTCATCACCCTAGCTAATGCATCTAGGATGATCGACCGATACACTCCTTGTGGAATCAATGAAACTCCTGAAGCGATCACTTATTACACTAAATCAGTACGATCCCTTCAGAGAAGAATAGACAGCCTCGAGGAACAATTGAGTGAGGGTGTTATGATTGCGATTCTTGAATTTGCATACTATGATGTAAGTAAATGGCTCTCTGGCTAAATTTTGGAATTTATGATCCTTCTGACTAAAACGTGAAAGTTTGTCTCGCAAAACCTCGCACGATGGTTCATTCATATGAATGGTTTTCAGGCTATAATCGCTCGTCGAGGAGGTATTCAAACTCTGAGGTCATCTTCTATGATTCGACTCCTCTGCTTTTGGTGAGGAACTATTTTTTGTTGTTTTGCTGATTCCTAACTGTGCTACGCAGGATCGATGTTTCGGGCTCTTTTATATTCGATAGAAGACCATACTTTTCTCCGCCTCACCATCTTCTACATAACGTAGAACATACATTACTGCCAAATCCACTGCTTTCCAGGTATATCAGCCACTTCTTGGACCTCGCGGAAGTGATGATATTCTTATCTGAAACAACGAACCTGACAACATTTATCGATACACATTTCAAAAAGTCTCGAGTCATGGAAGATGACGGATTTTTGAGTAGGACCTTCAACATCTATGTTCACAAACTTCTGTCATTGCCGCGACTTGATGACTCCCAACAAGACGGGGTTTTTCCTCCACGTCTAATAGTTCAAGAAGCTATACGTCGAGCAAGTATGATCTTGTTTGCCCTTCTAAGAGAGAAGTTTTCAATCATACCAAGCGGCGTAAGTGAACACAAGAACTTGATAAAAGAACTTATTTTGCAACATGAAATCGACTGGGCTCCTTACTTGGAGTTACGCTTGTGGACTTTGGCAATAGCAGCACTTGCCGCTGATGGCAGTGACTTTCAATGGTACATCGACGAAATATGCGGGACAGCAACTCAAATGGGACTTCTGGAGTGGGACGAAGTACAGGATATTCTGCGGCAAATTCTCTGGATGGGAGAAACTTTCAAGATTGAGAACCACATAATTGAAGAGAGCTTTGGTTTGGAGAATACCTTTTGACAAACGCGTATCTTAATCAGCGCACGCTACCAGATAAATAGTTCCAAACTAAATGTGGCTTCTAGTTTACTGAAAAAACACGTACAGTCCGTCCTAAAGAGCTGTAAGACCACCACTAGCTGAGACATGCTGTGCTGTGATCCATCGCGCTTTCTCCGATACAATCAAGAGCACACTGTCCCCAATATCTTCAATTGTACCAGCTCTATGAGCAGCCCTGGTCAGATCTAGCATTGGATCTACTGCTACTTTTCTGAACTCTGGATCATCAGGGATGATATCCGTTTCAACCAAACCTGGGCCAACAGAGTTGACAGTAATGCCACGGCTTTTGCCAAACTGTATGATTAATTAGCTTTATGGCTCGCTAGAGAATCTAGCCAGGAGAGAACTGATATTACCTCCCCAGCCCACACAGCTGTCAAATAATCAAGAGCAGCCTTAGAAGTACCATATACATTATATGCCGCCAAAGGCATTTTAGCTGAGGTAGATGAAATGTTGATTATGCGACCTCCGGCAGGCATATGCGGAACAACGGCTCGGACCATGAACATCGGACCGTAGAGGTTGACCTCAAATGTCTGTCTGATTTGTTCCGTCGTCAGGTCCGTAGTTAAGCCCATATGTGCGATTCCGGCGTTGTTGACTACATTAACTCGTCGATAAGTAACAAAAATTTTGTTGATTATTCCAATAACGAAGTATATTGCTTACCTAGAATATCGATGTGGTCCGTCTCGAAGGCTTTAAGAGTACCCTCGACAAGTGCCTTGGCTCCTTCTTCGTCAACTGAGGCTCTAATAACTGTAGCTTTGCCACCTGCATCTCGAATCTTCTGTGCGACTTTTTCAGCACGTGCTGTCGAAGACTCCGAGACGTAGTTGATAGTCACAGCGGCACCATTACGAGCCAAGGCAACAGCGATTCCAGCGCCGATGCCATTCTCGCGGCCGGAACCTGTAACTATAGCGACTTTCCCGGCGAGAGAGAGAGTGTCAGCAGGCATGTCGATTGTATTTTTTGATTTTCTCGGAAAGGCAAAATCAGAGGATTTGTTTGTAAAAGTGAGATTTTGCTACTGTTCAAGTCCTTGATTTGAAACTTGCCTCTACAAGAGGTGTATGCTCAATATTTATATCCATCATTCTGCCTCTACAATTACCCTGTCCACAAGGATAATCCTCCAATATCTTCGCCCACAGATCCTCTTCGTCAGATTGTAAATCGAGATTTTCCTAAATCGGAAAGTCGAAGAAGCTTTTCAATCGAGGTGGGGCTATTCCACCAATCATTGCCTTAGGCTTTACCCGATTTCTCTACGCTAACCAAAAGTGGAATATCATAATCGATGTCGGAGGAAGTAGGCAGGATCACTCGAAAAAGGGTTCGTCTGCTCGTATATACTGGCGAGGGATGCAGTGAGGAATATCCATCCCTGGCGTTGTGTTCCTCTGCTGAAAAAGCATAGAGAGACAGTATACGGGCTGTGTATATCACGAGTGATTCGTATTTTAATCAACATTCCGGTTCACTCTCCGGCCCTACGGAGATCACCGTCGCTACGTATGCCTCAATACGGCAGGTTGATCAGTAACTGCGTCTTAATTGTCCGAGGTATTGAATGTTTTGTGGTCGTAGTCAATCGAGTTCTAGGTATCAACTCCATTACTGCGAGTTCTTTTTCAGGTACAAATGAACCTTTTCTTTCCTCTGTCGTGTGGGGGATCTTCGGTTTCAGGAAAATATTAACACAACATGATATAACTAACATTCCCACGTACCCAACGGCTCTATTTCATGTGGGAGATATCGATACTTAGTCTGGCATTTTCTCGATCAAAATGACTGCCATTGATGCTTTTTACATGTGATCTATCTGCTACTTCAGAGAGGTGATATAGCCCGGGCCGGTTTATCATATTCGCCACCAATCTTTTTGCACGAAGTCTTTAAGAGTTGCAAGATTTATCTGTCAGGGCGTCTAGCCCAAAAACAAAAGAACAGGATACAAGTCTAGGGCTATAAGCTAGTAAGTTAAGTAGAATCCGTGAAGATCACCGTCGCTTATTTGTACGTACAGGACTATTATCCTACCCATCGGGTCGCTTATAAAGACTCGACCGAAGATAGAAGTACCGTCAAGTCGTGAAATGCGTTCGATTTGAATATAGACACTCATCTTCCAGTCTATTAAATGTGGTGTTATCTATCTCACGATTCATACTCGACAAATCGGACTCTTCCAGACGAAATCGAACGGGGCCAGGGTTTGTGACCAAGGGTCCGGGTTTTGTCTAGCAGCGCTTTGTGTACAGTATATATAAAAATTCTGGATTGCTTCAAGTATATTATTTACTACCGGATTTTTCGCTTCATATATGTTATATTTTAGACATCGCGCGCGACCTTGAACACATATAACTACGAACAACGTATGTGGATACCTATTGGGCTTGCTTAATTTTTCAAAATCATGACTAGGTATATAACTACTTGCATTTTCTCCCGAAAAGTTCATCCGTTGTCGTCTACAAGCCCTCTTCATTATCATGGTGTCATATCAGATTACTAACATTGTAGGTTATCTTCGAGCCGTCAAGCCAACACCATCGCGGGGAACAATGACGTGATGATTTAGGGCTACTGTTTATGCCGCAGATAAAACGTGCGTTTCTTTTCTTTGAATGCATTCTTGCCAGCCCCAAATGAATATTCAAAATTGAAAAAAATAGGGAATAAGATCAGAAAAAAATGGATCAACTACAAGACAATAATACCTTACACGTTGCCATCATCGGCGGAGGACCGGGTGGGCTCGCAACCGCCATTGCCTTGTCGTCTTTGTCAAAGGTGCAAGTACACGTAACACTGTACGAAAAGGCACGTGAGTTGAGAGAGATTGGCGCCGGTCTGAATATTGGATATAATTCCTGGCGTTGTTTGGAACTCCTCGGTGCTCGTCATGAGGTCAATGGTCATTTGGTCGACGAAGTTCAGCAGCGGTATGAATACCACAATATACCCAATATATAAAGACCCGTGACTAATAAAAAGCATTTTGTTGGGATAGTAATGGTTTGGATGGAAACCTCCTTGCTAAGCGCGGACCATCAAGTTTACCGGTCAAGTACCAGTCACGACGAGTCAGGAGAACACGATTACAGAAAGCTCTGATCAATCAGGTTCCGGCCGGAATAATTCAGCTACGCAAGGAGTTACTTTCTATAGAGAACATACCTGAAGGCGGAGCAAATTTGTACTTCTCCGACGGAACGCAGGTATTCGCTGACTTGGTAGTCGGAGGTGATGGGATTCGATCAGTAAGCACCAGCTTTGACGTATAAGATGATCCCACCAACGCTGATGAAAAGTAGGTCGTAAGACAAACTGCCTTCCCTGAGCACAGCATCAAATTCACCGGCACAACAATATGGCGCACTTTAGTGCCTCTATCACTTATCTCCCACATCCCCGATGTTCCGACTTGCACATCCTGGTGGCACGGTACAGCGGGCCATGTGTATTTTTCTCCAGTAGATGACCCATCAGAGATAGACCCAGAAAAACAAGATATTGAGATATCGTCCCGGTTCCTCGTTGACCCTGAGACCGATAAGATTAGGAGATGGAGCTGGGGTGTCGACACGACGAATGAGAATGTTGAAGCACATTTTAAGGTATTTAATGCAACGCGTCCCATCCGGAAAAAAAAAAGGATTTGAAAGTTGATAAAATGGCATGTAGAATTACGATTCTAGGGTGAAAGAAGCTCTCGCCCAAGTCCCCAAAGACTCATGGAAGGAGTTTTCCGCCTTTGCCGGGCCACGTTTGAACGAACTACATGCATGGAACAAACTTGTCTTGATCGGTGATGCAAGTCATCCTTTGACTGGTATGCCTCTGAGACAATCTCTGAAATACGTACAAAGAGACTGATCCAAATCATAGGCGCGTTCGGCTCCGGCGCCGCATTCGCGATGGAGGATGGCTGGATTCTTGCGCAAAGTATTGAATATGTGTTCTCTACTCTTGCGTCAAAGCAGTCATCATTCTCAAAGCAAGACGGCCTTCAGAAGGTGTTGAATATCTTTGACACGATTCGATCCCCTTACTATGCGCGCATGTAGGTTTGAATTCTGTACAGACTTTACTATGGGAAAATCATTAATATTTGGTTTCATCGCAGGTATCAACATCTGGATAACATGAAAGCCAAATTTGCTAGCGTTGCAAATACTTTTGAAGGCAGGCTCCAAGCAAGAATTGCAGCGTTTAGCGAAGGAGGACTTGATTGGATTTATCAGAATGATATTGAGCAAGTGTGGAAGGATTGGCTCCAGGAGAATGATAATTCCATTGCAGGTCAAGGAGACGCCTCATTTGTGAGTCCAAGTCTTTGAGAAGGTAGATATAATTTGTATTTAGCCTATAGAAGGTAGTGAATTCTGGATTACGCGAGTCATATTCAATTGGGTGATGTGTCCAGTTCGGTAAGTGAGTTTGGTACGAGGCCTAGTTAATTCCTCAACTACTTCATCATTACAACGACAAAGAACTATCTTCATCTCGATGTTTCTACTCCAGTTTTCGTCCGGTAAGAAGGGCAAGAGAAACAATCCATTTAATCATTCCTACTAATTCCGACTCCCTTGGATCCTACCTACAATACCGATCCTCCAAAATGTCATCTCTCTCCAGCTCGTCTGATGGGTGCTACACACGCCAAGATATAGCAGCAGTTCCCCAAAACACATAAATTGACTATCTGCAACCGAGATGTATTTCTCCTGGCAATTTCGTAAAGGCCCCAATGGTATCGCAAGGTTTCAGCTGCCCCTAGAAGGGAGAAACGTACATTATACGCGCCCACAAGTCCAGATACATCATTACCCTCAAGGACGGAAAACTAGGCTTACAACTTCAAGACCAAACAGTATACAAAAGAGATAAAGGTTCTGGTATTGGTTAACCATAATCAGGTAGCCATTGGCACTGCATCGAGAACAAGGGAATGTGGCCCGGCTTGCAGAACGCGGTATCAGGCAGATTTATCAGGCATAACAATGACAAGGATACTTAGCGATTTGACTGCGATGAAAAACACACGATGATTGGGAGCACGTTTTTCACGAGACAATATCCGAATGGTGGATATTTCTTGTTGATAAAGCATTTGGGGAGGGAGTTTGCCTATGACGGCTTATGGACTGCAGTTGGCGGTTGAAAAGGATACAGATACCGGACCAGCGTGGGAATTTATCAAGGTTGATTATTGATATTATTGAAATACGGCGGCTTACCTATAGGAAAGTTCGAAGAGGAGGATTAAATCTTGCTCAATGTTAAGGAGTATCAAGACTTGATTCCCAGATCATTCAAAAGTCCTATCAAAACATACCAGCTTACTAGTTTATGGTCGATGCCCGTCCCAACAAAAGCCAATAAAACGAATCATTTATCTCTGATCTCAAAAGCAATCTTCACATCTAACATGTAGAGTTCTGTACTGTTTGGTTCATATTAAGATAAGGGCCATTGAAATCGAATGAAATTGTATCTGCAAGACAGGGCATTCGTTATAAAAGCCACGCTCACAGATTAACTTTGATAAACTCCCACACCGTCCCAGCATCTACATCTCTGTCCACCACCAATTCACCATTATCAGCCGCCCTCATCGGCAGAAACGAGTCCCAATGCTTCACGAGAAGCAAATGTCCACCATTTGGATGTTGTCTCGTCACAAAGTACTCCCATGAATTATGCCGTTCCGCTTCACAACGAAATCTCCAATATTTTCCATTAGCATCATGTCCAATCCATCGTCCAGACACCGAGTTCTTGAAACCGAGCCACATTTGTCCATTCTCATGGCACTGCCAATGGGTATCTCGCTGACCAAAGTCGAACCCGCTTGAACTTTTCTCCTGTGAATACATTCTTAGGTTCCCATCTCTGAGGCCGATGACGAGTTCCGTCTTGGGATCACGGATGATGTATGTTGATCCTTTCCAGGGCCCTATTTGCATGGCTGCTGAAGTGCGCTGTGAAGTGAAGTTCGCGTAGCTGGGTGGTGGAATATTACCGATTTCTGATATACTGGCAGTAGTATGTGTCGGTGTATTGCACTGCTCGCCGTCTGAGGAGTAGGAGGACATTGTGAACCCTAAAAACGTGGTCTAAAAGGGCAACTAAAAGTAAGACTGTATTACTTGCTTTATTAGACATGTGTGAGAGAATACTGATAGAGAACGAATATTTATCTTCGCTGGAGGCAACATTTGTAGGACATGTCCAGCTTCCCCACCTGCGCTAGCCACATCCAGTGGAAGGGCAGTGCTCGGGAGACAAAGACAGGGATCTTCTGTTGACAATGTTCACGGTATATTTCTAAACCTTTTTCCTGCAGCTGGGATCATATACCGATCGTGACACATGCCAGATTCGGCATAGTAAGGTCCGATAGGATCAGGGCCTGTCTCTACGAATTGAGGCTCATTGATCACCAATCAACATAGCAAAATGAAATTCTACCCATTAGATGGTTAACGAGTTAGGGTTTACCTAATTATCATTCAATACAAATGATCACCCAGGGGATAACCTCTCCCTAAACCATTCTCTACCAAAATACGAACGATTACACCGACAAAGTACTTACCAAATCCACAACACCGCCACCGTAATGTATAAGCTGTCGATAAATGATTATTGTGATCACTTGGCTAGGAGGGCTGATGGTCAGGATTTGGTCGCTGAAAGGGATATAACCGCTGGGACAATGCCAATGTATATTAGAATCGATTGAGCATTATGAACTGTGCTTCAGTCGTTACTTTCAAGTGGAATGTGACAATAGTTTTGAGATTACTGTAACAAATGGATAGCCCCTTTATCACTTAACGTTAATGTAATCGGTAACTGAGTTGGCCACATAACTAAGTTGGCCACTTTTATCCAGATCCGCGCTCTATATTAATTTTATAATTTAACGCGCTAATATGCTATCAATTTATAATAAAAATAAGAAAAATTTAGCTAAGTAAAAAAAATAAATTTTATTAGCTATCTCTAATTTAAAAAATAAAAAAATTTACTCTATATAGTAAGTAGTAGAAATTTATAAAATACTCTAGTCAACTCTTTAAAATAAAGCTAATAATATAATATCTTAAGCTAAAAAATATATTAATAATTATAAATTAACTTAGATTAAAAAAGAATTAATTATTAAATAGGTTTTTAATTTAAATTAATATAGATTATCCCTCTAATATTCTCTTATATAAGAAATAGCTAATTATCTTCTTTTATAATATAGAACTTAATAGATTAGAGAAAAATAGATATATAATCTTATTAAATAGCATCTAAAGATTAATTCTAAATTCTTATAAAAATATAACTATAAGTATACTAAATATAAAAATCTAAAAATAATTTATAAGTATTTTAACTATATATAAAATACTATATTTTAATATAAAATTCTTCTAAAAAATATCTATAATTTTAATAAGACTAGCTTTACTATAAGATTTTATATAATTATAAAAATTATTACTAGAAGTAATTAATATACTTAACTAAAGCTTTTATAATCTAGAAATTAAAAATAAATAACTATAATTAAAATAATAAATTTAACTAGATAGGCTCTATCTTTATATATTATCTTTAAAATAAAAAAATATATATAATTAAACTAGTTTAATAAGCTTCTAGATAATTAAAGAATTAATATTAATAAAAATAGCTAAACTATTAATTAAATAAAATTAGAATAGCTTAAAATCTATTTTATTTCTTATATTAATAGTTATATAATAGGAAAATATTAAATATTAATTTTTAATAGTTATAAAAATCATTTAATTATAGAATTTAACTAGATATATATAGAGAATAATATTATTTTAATCTATATATTATTTTATTTTTTATATCTTTTATAGTCTTTTAATATTAGCTATTTTATAGTTTTAAAATAATAATATAGATAGTATATTAAATAGTAGATAAGATATAATTTTAATTATATTAATAAAATTAATTTTTTAATAGTATTTCTATAGACTTATATAATAATATATAAAGTTTAAAATATTTAAAATAGCTTTATAGCTATTAAATTAATACTTTTTAATCTAGATTAAATTATTTAATAGCTTAATATTTAATTAAAAATACTAATCCCTCCTTTAAATTAGTTAAATAATATATAATTATTTTACTTATAAATATCTTAAAATATATATCAATTTATATACTAGTTAACTATAATTAAAAAATATATAAATAAATCTATAATAAATCTAAATCTAGTTCTTAATTAGATTATTATATAAATATTAAAAATATATAAAATAATTATAAATAATCTCTTACTTATATAAAAAGAAAACTATAATTTATAAGCTATAAATAAAAAAGAAAAATAAAAATATAAAAGATTTAATAAATAGATATTTATTAAGTAAGAGATTATTAAAAAAGAAGTCTAAATATTTATATAAAATTAAATTAAAATATTTTAAATTATTATTACTATTCTAGCTAAACTAGAGCTTCTAGCTTCTTAATTAATTATATACTACTAATTTTACTATAATAATTATAATATTATAAAATATAGAATTAATTAATATTCTAGTTATATTAGTAGTTAATTTTTTATATAAGAAATATATATGGTTTTAAAAAATAAGATTTAAAATCAATATAGAGCGCGAATCTAGGTAAAAGTGGTCAACTTAGTTACATGGCTAACTTAGCTACCGATTATATTATATCAGGTTATCTGTTGCTTATATAAATACGCAGAGTGATCTGGATTACATGTATTACTGATAAGGCGGGGGTTATGATATCGGAGTGCTCCACACCCTTATATCAATCCGAATCTCAAGATATCATCAGACTGAGACGTTGGAAAGACTTCAATTCAGTATAGCCAGCTTTAACTGCTACATAAATTCCGTGAATTTTTCTAATTCTTCAACACGTCCCGTCCCATTGACCTCAACCTACAGCGACAGATTCGCACAAGCAAAAGCCGGCGTTGTCGAACCCGAGTAATCAGCAATAATAGCCTCAACCGCCGCATAAAGACCCGGTCCCAGCAGGAACAGCCCCACAATCATGACAAACGCATGGATCAGCGTCATCACCGTTCTACCAGCACCAGCAAACAGCTTGTTGCGGTACAACTGCCAGTATGCAACGGCAAAGAAGATGAATCCAAAGAACGAGTCAAATGCGGCACCGAGTAGGGACAGGAAATCGCCCATGCTGGGGACAACCTCGGAGAAGATGAAGGCCAGGATCCAGATGAAGGCCATAACCACGACCCACGCAGCCCAGCCGATGACAGTGTTGCTGTGGGCGTGACGAGAAGAGCCCATCACCTTGTAGTAGATGAACTTCGCAGAGACGTTGGCATAGATGGCTCCGATGATGAGAGTCGGGACAATGACGAATGCGAAAGAGGCCTTTTTGTATGCAACGACACCCAGACTTCCGAATGCAGGTGCCGTAGCATACTGACCCAAATATCTAAATCCGATAGAAGGCGGAATAATGAATAGTATGACCGAAATACCGGCTAAAACGGCGAGGGACTTGGGGAAGTCCTGGGGCTTTTCCATCTCAGTAAATCGAACTGTCAGCATTCGAAACTCCTAAATCATTGTAGAAAGGGGACTATTTATCTTATGAAAGTGGGGAAAAGTATTTGAGGTACCCATAAAAAGGTAATATTCAATACAGCATTCATGCAGGCAACCCAGGTTGTGCCCTCGAGAGGGAATGCGTATGTGTGGACGGGTCCGTCGGTGGGATAGTTCCCGTTGTAGCCGTAGAGGGGGGAATCTTCGATACCCGCGAAAATGAGGAAGAGGAGAATGGCCAATCCCATGCAGGCAGCTAAAAAAAAAAAAAAAAAAAAAAAGTTATTTTAAATATTTCAATTGAAAGCAATAAAGGATGGCTTACAAGAAAACATGGACATGAAGGAGACGTGGCGCAAAGTTCGCGGCAACGATAGCACAATACCCATCAACATTGCGATAACGGAGAAAACGACCGTGCACTGCGAATGATCCGAGAGCGTGTTGAGAATCTTAGCGCCAGTTAAGACGTGGAAACCGATAAGCAAGATGTTATTCGCTAGCAACATGAACGCAGTGAATGCGTAGGCTATCTTGCTCTGTCCAAAGGCGTAGTATCCGAAGTCGCCTGGATTCGTCAGTTTTGCGCACCTCGAAATGGGAAAGTTTGCTTACAGATATCTCGGATCTGAGGGTGTTTCATGATGAATTTGTGCATAGTAATCGAGGTGATCCAAAATAGCGCTCCGGAGAGCAACATGGTTATGATTCCGGGAACCCATCCCAAGACCCTAAACGAAGTCTTGTCAGCACTAGGATCTGCGATTGATGGGTCTCATACTTACGACAAAGACCACGATTGCGACATGATCGCCAAACATACCTGGTCGCCTGCCAGCAACCAAGCAGCCTTTTGCCAAGACATAGTCCTCAGCTTGATTTCATGCTTGTGGTCTTCCACCACCAGGGCCGTGATGGCCTCAATAGTGCTGGTTCCGTCGGAATCCTGCGTCTCATCGAACCTGGGCTTCTTGTCTTCGGCCTCTGGAGTTTGCGACATGGCTGCAACACAAACGACAACAACGGTTTCTGTGTATAACGTCGATCGCAACCTGAACTAATTGCACGATGCGCGATGCAAGATCAATCGCGGAAAAAGCAGAGAAAAAAAAATATGAAAGAGGCAGAAATCCAGACCCTGTCAGCGATCATGGAATATGTCGACTAGCTAGCCAATTTTCTTGTCGCCAACCTCGCTGATAGGCGTGTTTATGGCGTGATTAGCTGGATTATGATGCTATTTCCCAATACACCCTAGCGTGCGGATATACAGTCTATTATTGGCGGGCTGGAAGCGTGGCAGATAAGGTTGTGAGGTTGTGTTATTGTACTATGTAGCCCGGCCGGGCTGCCTGCGAAATCAGGCAGGAATAGGTGAGTGGAGCCATTTCTCGCCAATCACATCGACATAGCACACTTCCAGATGCGCAGGGATCGCAGCGCGAAGGAACAAGTCAGCCTGACTGTCTAGACCATCGTAGTTCTAGACGACGGCGACTCCGATCCGTCATCATCCTCTGGATTGGACAGATAGATGTACGCATCGAGAACAGCTCGATTATACATAGGTCGATTACTCTGTCGAGTCCTCAACATCTTGACATTTGTTAGGGCATGATCGTTCCTCGGAGTCTCCTGGTTGTGTAACCAATCATCGCCCCGTTCCATGCTGAGTCTTTCGCTAACCCGATATGGTAAGGCCGACAGCCAGGAACCCCGCGCAAGGCGGCACACGCCTTGACGCCTGAGGCTTCAAGGCACCAACTCAATCGCATTCCTTTTCCGTTTCCGTGGTCCACCCTGTCCATACCAGAACAACTGCCATCATTCAGCCCTAAAGTCACCACCGTCGCACTGTCACGCATGCCTCGTGTAACTATCTTACCATGCCACGGATTCGATATCAAACTTTCGTGGAGGAGGTGTCCAAGAGTCGTCAACAGCTGACCGGTCCTAGGACTCTCGCCATCTTGTACTGATCACATACCAGCATCGCACAGTCGTACCTACCTATGTGGGCATCCGGGTATTTCCAAGACCTGAGTCTTAGTTATAGTTATCCGAAACATTTTTATAGCTAGGTGACTGTTCAACGATGGATGAGCAATGGTTAAACATGAATATATATGCCTGTAAATGCGGGCAGGGAAAACAATCGGAAAGGGCAAATGGGTAGGTAGCCTCCAATAAGATGGTATGGATGAAACATTGTCTTTGTAAGGGCAGTCCGATCCCCAGGTATGAGGTAGAAAATTAATATTCAGGAGTCACTATCGCTTGTCGAAGTAGCGTGGCTACAAGGATGATAGAGGCTTGGACATAAGGTTAGATAGCCTACCAATCTGGGAAATCCTATGCGTCTTATCCTCAATTGTAATTAGCCATACGATATTCGCAATTCCTTTAAAACGTGGAATTTTAAACGTCTTCCCCGGGTGTGTAAGCCAAAACTGCACCACACGTCTTATCAGCAGCCAATCTCGCCATCCAAGAAGCCTCTTCCGCCATTGATCTACCCCACCACCACCAGATAGCTCCATCAACACAAGCAATCACCTGTCGATGATGAAAAAATTTCTTCTGAAAACTCCTCAACTGCCGGTAGCTTAAAGCCTAATAAACAACTTTCCCGGCTGAACGGCATAGCGTGTACCAGCCACGAGCTTGCATCATCCGCACGTTGAGAAGAGTATTTAATGAAATCTCTCTCGCCAACTGCGGCAACTTGAAAAACCCATTAACTCGACAACCACAAAAAGGCAATTTTTGCTGGACAACGTGTGAAGGAGAATGGCATTCGCCGACAGCAAAACAGCGCGCTGGCTTTGGGGCAACAACGCCGACGACCGCCACCTCCTCGCAAGACTCGACATCACTCTCTTGCCGTACTTCTCGCTAATATGGTTCCTGTTTGGCGTGACTCGCGCCAGTTATTCGTCGGCTTACGTTAGTGGCATGCAAGAAGCCCTGCACTTTCACGGTAAAGATTACAATTACATGAATACGGCGTATCTTGTGGTGTATGCTGTGTGCCAGATGCCAGGGACGAGTCTGTTGACTGTTGCGAGGCCGAAATATGTCTTTGTGGGGGCCAATGTGGTCTGGAGTGTGTTGACGTTGATCACCTACAAGACGACGGCAGCGTGGCAGGTTATTCTTTTGAACGCGATTGAGGGTGGATTTTCGGCTGTTGCTTAGTATGTCGACTCCATACTCTCGAGTATACGAGAGCAAAAGACTAATGGGTTTAGTGTCGGCGCGCAATTCGTTCTTGGATCATGGTACAAGAAAAACGAGCTGGGAACGCGAGCTGCGGTGTTCTGTGTCTTTGGTCAGCTAGGTTCTATGGCCGGCGGCTGGATCCAAGCTGGACTGTTGCAGACATTGTCAGGAAAGAGTGGCCTTCCAGCGTGGAAGTGGATTTTCATTATTGTTTCGGTCATGACCATTCCGGTTGCTTTGTTTGGTAAGACTTCTACTCAAGATGTAGTATTGTAGTTGCTGATTGCGGACAGGATGGGTGTTTATTCCCGACCTCCCCATCCACAAAGCTGCGTGGTACCTGACCGCCGAGCAGAAGGAATATGCCGTTTCAAGACTCGGTGCTAGTCGCAAGGAGACTTGGGATTTGACCGTGTTCAAGCGCATCTTTTTGAGCTGGCAATTCTACCTGCTTCCGTTCCTCTTCATGCGTAAGTTGATGTCCTGATAAACCGAACGTCAACCCTAACGGCTATTAGTATACTCACTATGCGTGCAAATGCTCCAAAACAACGTCATGCCCCTGTGGATGGAGGCACGCGGTTACACCGTCATCCAGTACAACAACTACCCCACGGGAATATATGCTACCGCCATCCTCGGAACAGTCGTCTATGCCGTTATATCCGACAAAATCAGATCCCGCTGGGAAGTCTCCGTCGCAATCGGCCTCACCTTCATCATCGGTTCAGCCATCCTCGTCGGCACTGATGTCGACAACGATGTAGCTCATTTCGTCTCGTTTTATCTTCTGGGTACAACATTTGCGCCTCAGGCAGTTTGGTATTCATGGATGGCCGATTTGACGAGTCACGACGTCCAGCTGCGAGCGATCACGACGGGATTTATGAATTCGTTCGATTTCGCATTCGTCACATGGTGGCCGTTGATCTTTTATCCTGTGACAGATGCCCCGGATTTTCACAAGGGGTATATTGCCAGTCTCGTAACGGGTGCGTTGACGTTGCCGTTTATTGCTATCGTCGCGTATCTGGAGAAGCGGGACACAGCAAGAGGGTTGATCGGTCGGATTCAGGAGGATACCAGCAGCGGTAGTAGTCAGGATGAAGAGCAGAATGCTGGACCCAAGGATCTTGATAGTGGGATTAATGTTCGGTCGGCAGAAGTTGGAGTCTGAGGAGAAGCATGTAGAATTTCATCAGTAGATTTGCGATGAATACAGTTGAAATGAAATGAAACCACAACGAAGAGAGAAGGGGTAAACATAGAATGTGGCCAATCATACTACCTTCACGTCAACAGCCATTCCATAGTAGGGTCTAGCGCTAGTGATAACGATAGTGATACTTACTTGTGAGAGAAAGGACCAGAAGCTGGCAACAATTTTCTCTGTGGATGATGTGATCGGTCGGACTTACAAATACTGGATATCACATTTCGAAGAAACCAATCTGATGTTCGAGGTCAGAGACGTAATATTCCTTTGGCCTTGGACGTTAACTAATAGACCATGCGGTGATGATTGCTGGTGGCTCAATGGGTCTAGGTCGCGAACTGGCATTGTAATGGACGCCGCACGGTAGGATGGTAAGCCTACATTTCGGGCGACCGCTTATGCGGCCTGGACGGAAGCCAACTGTCTGAGTGATTCCTTGACCTGATCACCATCTTCTGCAGACAGATGTCAGCAGCAGCTGAACTGGAGAGCTGGCAATCCAACAAGACGTTGATATCAACACCACGAAAGACGTTTGGATATTTGTCTGTAAGAGGGAGAGAGATCCCTGCATTAGTCTACTGCAGATAATGTCTCACAGAGCATCGGAGTTTTTACCCCATGTTCTACTTGACATGTATATTGTCGGCACGGAACTCTCTGTTCAGGGCTGATAGTGGCTTTTCAAAAAGCACGCTCCCATATGACGGACCCCTGTTGCACCAATGGCCTGTATAGTGATGATCCTTTGGGGGACGTCAGCTTGTATAACTAGTACTCGGTCAAATGATATCTAAGTCTTTCATGCATACCTTTGGCTCCGGGTTGCTCTACTGTCGATGCCGAAAAACAGACTTTCATATGCTTCAAGAAAATCCCGCTGGCCAACAAAGGGGGAATATGCATGATACCATGTTGAATCACATAGCAACTTCTCTCTGGCCTATGCATATTTCCTTGCACTTTGTAGTTAGATTTGAAGTCTCTTCTTATCTTGTAAATTATTTTCTACTGCTCGATAAGCCGCTGAGAATGTACATAAATAAAGGTAGTTGCTAGCTCATCATCTATAAGCGAACGATTATATTCGTCGCTTCGCCCTTCGTAGTCAAATATATTCTAGATGGATCAACCAGATGAGTCTTTCAGCAAATTCAGGGAGCGGTCTCTTCGGCCTTCTTCTGAAACGGCGCATCCTCCTTGTACACATCGTATTTGTATTTCGATCCAACATGGTCGTCCCTTAACTTACTCTGACCTTGTCCATATATCTTTTCTCGTGCGGTCAGACCGGAGACATCCTCTCTCTTTTCCGGGTACAACCCTCTTTTCCGCAACTCTGGTATCAGCAAATCGACCACATCCTCGAATGTACCAGGAGTAGTGACATAGCCGACATTGAATCCATCGAGATCTGCTTCTTGAACCCATTTTTCAAGAACATCGGCAACTTGAGAGGGTGTCCCCACAGGAACAGGCCCTAGACCACCAATAGCAGCCGCCTCGGCGATAATTCGAGGGGTGAGAGAAGGCAGTTCTGGAGTTCGCGCAGTCAACGTCTCGGAAATGGAGTGCACTTTGTGCTTTTCAAGAGAGTGCTTCTCGGGGTCAATCTCCTCGTCGATTGGCACCTTTGAGATGTCGATACCAGTCCAACCTGAGAAGAGAACCAAACCTCCAATCGTGGAGGCATATTTCTTTGCTTCTTCAAATTTTGCTCTTGCTTCTTCCTCGGTGCGACCAATGATAGGTGTCACTGTACTAAAGAATTTGAGTGATTGCGGGTCTCGGCCGGCTTCTTGGGCCAACTTGCGAATATTTGCTACTCGTGGTTTCAGCACTGATGGACTGTGTCCAGAGACAAAAATTGCTTCTGCATGGGTGGCTCCGAATTTTGAACCAGCTCTGTTGGCTTGTCAGTCGTTGAATCGTTCTGTAGCATTCAAAGCACTTACGGAGAAGTACCCGCTTGGAACAACAACGGAGTGCGCTGAGGGCTGGGGTCGACGATATGTCTGCTTTCTAAATGATAAAACTCCCCTTCGTGCTTGATAGTGCGCACTTTGTCAGGGTCTGCATAGATATCGTTTTCGACATCCTTAACAATAGCATCTTCGGCCCAGGAACCTTCCCACAACCTAGCATTATGTTAGCACAAATCGTAGTAAGATACGATGACAAGGGCTGCCAGTATTGAACCTACTTATACAAAACTCTCAAATACTCATCCGCTTGAGCGTAGCGAAGATCGTGATCGGTGGGTTCATCCAAACCAATGGCTTTGAAAGCTCCTTTCTTCCAGCCTGTCACAATATTCCATCCAAAACGACCTCCTGTTAAGTGATCTAGGGTCGAGAATCGCTTAGCAAGCAGGAACGGTGGCTCAAACGAGGTTGACGCAGTGATGGCGAATGAGAGGTTTTTCGTCACGGCAGCCATGGCAGTGATCGGCTGGACAAAAAACGAATTATTTAGTACAATTGAACAATGATATGCAAGATTTTTAAAGACATACAATAGACGGGTCAGTCATTGGCCATTGTGCTGCGCGCCGGATACAATTGTCTAGAGAGCCCTCATACGTATCATAGCCGCCATAAGTATCGGCCAAAAAGAGGGCATTGATATCACCGCGCTCTAGCAATTTTGCAAGATCGATCCAATAATCGAGGGAGCGCTTAGTCGCTGATTTATCTGCTGGGTTCTAATTTACGTTAAAAATGTTAGTGGTTTGTGAAGATTTCGTAAATATGGATATCATTTACCTTCCATTGACCGGGTGACAAATGTCCTACCGTGGACATGTCAAATGCATTCAAAAGGATGTGCTTTTTGGGAGCGCCATCGCTAGAATTATTTTCGGCCATGGTTGATATCTGGAGAATTTGAAGCGGACAGCAAATTAATGTCGTGTGATTTATTCTCCACAGATGTCATAGATTGAATGCATGTTCTGTTTAGAGTCGTCGTGGATCGATCACTGTATATATAATCAGTCCTCGGTCATCACTCCGATCCATGGAGGGGTTCTTTCCATCTTTTTCCCTATTCAAGTAATTCCCATCGCGACTTCGCCTATCAGCAATATGTAAATCGCGAGACTTTGGCGTTATAATGTGAATTGTTTAGCATGTTGGCATCATCACGCCATTCTTAGCCTGTTGACGTGCAGAGAGCCCGTGTGGGATGTTGGGCGAGACTCGGCAAGATCATTAAGACCATTATCGATTGAGCAAGTTAACTATCCAGAAACAAAGATAGCACATCATCGCATCCACTCATCGCATCAAGTGAATACGAGTGGTACCTTTTCGACTCGGGAGGTGCCATCGTTATCGGAACAGAGCCCGCTAGTGCTGTCCGATCAGTTAAGCGAGTACAAAAGCTACGATGCGGCGCAGAAAATTTACTGCTTTTTGTATGTTTCATTGTTGAAATGGCGCGTATTCCTCGCAATGGCGAAAAAGGAATCCAAGGTCGATGATTACAACGTTGTTGAGGAGGCGGCAGACAGCCCCGTCTCTCTCAGTAACCCTGATATCGGAGAAGGACGTGACGGACCATGGATCAGATTTCTCACATGGTTAAAATGGTATCCGAAGAACATGCCACACTTAGAGAAGAAGCTGATCTTGAAATTGGATTTATTGATTCTAGTGTTTGGTTGTCTGTCCTTCTTCACCAAGTACTTGGATCAGCAAGCTATTACCAATGCATACGTCTCGTGGGTGCCCATACTTTCCATGATTTTATCTTTCTAACGTGAACGGGTTATAGAGGAATGAAAGAAGATTTGCATCTACAAGGAAACCAGATCAACTACATCACCGCCGTCTTCTGGGCATCATACTGCACTTCCATGATCCCGGCTTGTTATCTACTGACTCGGACCCGAATCAACATCGCTCTTCCAACACTTGAAGTTGGCTGGGGCCTTTTTACATTTGGATCTGCTTGGGCTCAAAACTTAAAAACAATATATGCAATGCGCTTCTTTGTGGGCATTTGTGAATCGTGCTCCTTCACCGGTGTCATCTATGTGATTGGTTCATGGTACAAGCCTACCGAAATCACGCGACGAGTCGCCTTTTTCTATATTGCGTCACCTCTTGGGACTATGTTTGCGGGTTATTTACAGGCTGCTGTATACACCAATTTGGATAACAGTCATGGATTGGAAGGGTGGAGGTAAGTCCATAGCCTCAAATCATAACTAGCTCTAAGTGAAGGGCCTACTGCTAATGAGTGTCTCCAGGTGGCTATTCATTGTCTGCACAGTCATTACACTGCCAATTTGCATCTTGTAAGTCCGAAAAAACCTCACACTTCATATGAGATTCATTTAACATATTCTCAGAGGCTTCATCGCATTTCCAGACGTCCCTCACCGCAAAAAGCCCCGCTTCCTTTCCGAAGCCGAATTTACACTTGCCAGTACTCGTCTTAAAGGTCTAGTGGCCCCCAGTGAGTTAAAAGTGTCGCGTTCCATCATCAAGCGAGTACTGGGACGCTGGCATTGGTACGTCTTTGTATTGCACTGGATACTTATGGACCAAAACTTCGCGCCCTCGGGGACTCCGTTCAGTCTCTACCTCAAATCAAAGTCCAATATCTACTCAGTCACTCGCATAAATACTTTACCGACGATTGCCACTGCAATCTCTGTCGTAGCTGCAATTACAGCCGGCATTGTAGCCGATCGAAAGCGAAACTGGTGGCTACCTTCTGTCGTGGTCACTATCCCGGTGTTGATTGGTGTGATTTTGCTTGTTGTATATGATGTCGGGGAGTCTGGTCGACTAGCTGGATTTATTGTTACTGGATTTGAAGGAGGCAAGTCATTTCTTGATTGTTGGCTTGGTACATTGACTGACAAATATGTAGCAATAAGCCCACTTACAATGAGCTGGGTAACAGTCATCTGTCACAACGATGCCGAAGAGCGAGCCATTGTAACCGCCTCGATGAACGCAATAGGTCAAGCCATGGCGGCGTGGACTCAGATTCTGCAATATCCAGCTACACACGCCCCTCGGTTTCGAGCTGGATTCATATCGAACCTGGTCACGACAATCGTGCAATTCATAAGCATTGGCTTGATTGCGTATCTTCAAAGGAGAGACGCACGAAAGAGCGGTCGTGCAAGTGGTAATGCTTGATTATTCTCAGATATGAAGGTAGATCTTATTTCCTTGAGACAATAAACCACTCCAATGTTGTTATGAGGACAATGCCAAATACAAGGCCAGTTACTAAGATAAAGATTATAACAATGTGAAAGAAGGATGAAAAGAGACTAACCAGGACATTCATTCTACGATCAGGACTTTTGGTCTTCATGATTCTATTAAAGATCCAGTGCTTCTAGCCTTTTCATCCAATTTGTCTATTTGATCTCCTTATCGGTATCAATATGCTGATTAGGTAGCGTCTTGATAAGAATTCAAGGAACTTCCGTAGTCTAATAAAGCGTTGACTCTCCACTGAAACGGAGGTAGCATAGAAAGAGGCATAAATGCAGATAGACGTCCATTTAAACTGCAGCAGTCGGCTGTCCAAACTGTCCCCGGCTGTTGCTATTTATCTACTTTTGGTCCCTGTCACAGTATGTTATGTTGCAGCGGCGCTGTGCGTGTTCTGCCATGGTGGCACCCGTTCGAATTTAATAATAAGCTCTTGAACAGCTTCACGCCTCGTATATGTAAATCCAAGATGCGCCGTCCGTGTATTTCGTTTGCTTGTTTCGAGATAGCAAATCAATTGGATTACTCATTGCGTGATAGCAAATATGAGAACTGCCCGTGTGCTTGGTAGCCAATATCAGGAGAATCTCGTCCAACGACACCATTTCTGTGGTCGCTTGATATCAGCGACAGTTTGTTTGTAGCGTCACCTAACCACTTTGATTGGCCAATTCGAGGTGTTAGGGCTACAGGATATCAGATTCGCGAATATGATTGGGCAATGGCACACCATTGAAACTTGAACAATTATTGGTCAAATCCATGCTCTCGAGAAGAACGACTTTCAATCCTATATCTCTACGTCGTCGCGCTTCTCTCATCTTCTCTTCTTTCCTCCAGCCACCAGCAGCAGCAGCAACAACAACGACAATATCAACATCAACATCATCACCACCACCATCATCACCAACAATGGGTAAGTGATGCCACCTCATGGCACTGCGCGACGAGAGCAAGGCAAATACTGACCGAAGCTCCAGCTAACCGACTTCTTCCATCCGATCCCGAAACTTCCTCGGTGGCGGGCGAAGCCACCAACGCTGTATGTCTACAGAAGAACACCGACATGATTGATGATTAGAGTCTAACAACTGATTGCTAACCGACCGAAATGGCGAAGCCAGAAGAAACCCGGACGGCGGGTGAAGCCGCCAAATCCGTAAGTATTATAGCTGACACTGATACGATGAATTGAGTCTCATGATTATTATAGGAGCCGGCTGTCATGAAGACGCCGACCGACCAAGAAAAGGCGGCGGTAAGTACACTTCGACGAATGCTGATGATCTTATGAACTGAACTGACTTGGATATAGAACAAATGTCGTCTTGATAAACCCACACAATTTGGCCAAGATATTGGAATGGAAGAAGAGCTAACCTCTAAAAAACAGCGTAAATGTCCCGATTTGCCTGCTGGTGCGGCGGCGTATTGGAACTTGGTCCGCGATGGCCCGGATACTGAGGTTGCTGAGAGTAAAAAGTGTCGCGCGACCGAGTTCAACCCCGCTCGCGATAGATTGCAGGAGGAGGAGAAGGAATTGCAGGAGAAGAAGAGGGAGTTGTGGGAGCTGGAGAAGATGGTGAAGGGGCTTCGGGCCGCCAAAAATAAGGCCCAAGCCAAGATTGACAAGCTTGATGCCGACATCAAGCAGAGCAAGAGCTTGCTGCAGACAATTGAAAAGTGGAAGTACTAGCGTAGTAAATCTCTGGTTTTTTTTTTTGAACATCGATCATTAGACTTCCTCGTAGATGTAGGTTTCTTTCATGCCGAATACCAACGCGGAGTCTCACAAATACTCCGCGATAACAGAACTACCCGGAGCAGTTCTCAAGAAGTTTTCGAACTACTTAGCTTCTCGATGACTCGGAAAATATGGAATAGTGAGCTTTCGATATATATGATCGAATATAACAGAGAGGTGCAGAATGAAGACCCTTATGTCTCAATGTTCATTGCCTAAGTTCCACAGATAAGGACCTCCGTTATAACTGTCTCTTCCAGCACCACTGTTCGCCCAACGATACACATCACAGCACCTTGCTGGATAAATTACCCCTGTGCCCCGGTTTATGACCCCGAGCATAAGCTCTACCATCTTTTTTTACCAATGTGGGTGGTCCAACGGCTTTGCCCATTGCAAATAAAGGCGGAATACTGATGAGACAGGTAATCCTCGGGGAACCGAATCGGGAAATATGTCTTGGAGCCATCTAACCAGCCCTGATCTGCTCAAATGGAGCCGTTTGATTGACCAGCCAGTCCTGGTTCCTGATCAAGAATATAATAAGGAAGGAGTGCTTATAGGATGGAAAGACGCCTGACCGTTTTTCTACTGGAGCGCATCTCCGTATTCACGAGGTGCTGCTAGTCTGTCTATGGCCTCCTCAAGCGATGACGTAAGAACGTGGAGAAAATCATCAGAAAACCCGATTTTGAAAGGTGAGCCGGATGGTGCACTGGTGAAAGAACTCAGAGACCCATACATTGCGGTTTGGCCAGCAATGAATGAGCTCCAAGGCCGCGAATCGCTTTATGCTATCATTTCTGGTGGTGTTCAGGGCGCGGCGCCAGCGGTATTTCTGTATGCCGTACACTCGGACAAGCTGGATCATTGGAAGTGTTTAGGCTCTTTGGTCAATTTGCCGAAAAGATTCCAGCAGTCAAAAAAGTGGTCAGGGAACTATGGGATCAACTGGAAGTGTGCCAATTTAATGAACCTCAAGACAAAGACGGCGGTGCGACAGTGTTTGATTCTGGGCGCTGAGGGAGACGTGGAAAGGGAATATATCAAGCATCATTGACTACCTCTAGGCGGGACAAAAGAACGATTCGATCTTTACTGTGGATGTTTGGAGACTTGGCCATGGAAGATGGTGGAGTAATTCTTTATTACAAGCTCGGTGGACACCTCGATCACGGCTCTTTGTACGCCGCGAATTCTTTTCAGGATCCGACATCTGGGGAACGCATAATCCACGGGTGGATACCTGAAGAGGAAATCACTTGCGACTACGCCCGCCGAAAAGGCTAGAACGGTGCTCTGTGTATTCCACGCGAGTTGTTTCTTTTCTGTCTACGCAACGTGATAGGAGTGCTTTGCACCGAGCTCTCAGAGATATCTAGCGTGGAGGTAAAAAATAACCCCAGTGGTTCTACGTCTCTATACACCCTAGAGTATGATGGAGATTCATAACGCCATCGGCCTCAATTACGAAGTAAACGACCCGGACTACTATCGTAAGGTGCTCATCAAAATGTATTGGGACGATTCCGAAACGCCTAGTGTACTCGCACCAATTGGTGATTTCTTCTGTCTTGGCCACTCCATGGCTGCAGTCATATATGATCTTATATTCCCTAGTAACTCTTCTGACGGCTTATCTTTAGAGTTAATTGGAGGGAAGGCCACTTTGCAGTCTGTGGAGGTGTTTTCAGTCTCACTTTGATTGACTTCTTCTGCAGTAGCTGATAGCTGTAGTGGTAGAACCGTCCGTTGCACACAGAATGAATTACACTATACTTTCTGAACCTAATAGCGAATCTAATATTTAATCGCAAAGCTGGGCCCATTCAGTTATTGCTAATCAGTGCGAAAAAAACACTCAAGCTGGGACACTTTTGGTGACTACTATTACGCTTACAAGGTTATGCTGCGTAAATACCTTGATTTTACTTTCATGTAGCTCCACGTCCTCCACAGCAACGCATTGCAAAAAGTTACTTTCTTTTACTAATCTGTATCAATCATGGACCCGCTAGTTCTATGTTAATCTCCACGACTTGTCCACCATCAACTTCTATATTAATGCCGGTGATGAACTTGACTTCATCAGATGCAAGGAACAAATAGGCTTTTTCAACATCAGATGCCTCACAAAGACGTCGCAAAAGAACGTTCAAAATGATGTGAGCTCTGTTTTCAGGTCATAAAGCTGGCAATTTCATGGTAAATGTCGAGCGATACAACTGGACAATATTTCAATTTTGTTACATCAAGTGTTCCACTCTTGAGAACAATACGTGTGGAAATGAACGTCGCCAATACATTCCGTTATATTATGTAACACTTTTTGCTATCAAGTAGGTCATAAGATAGTGCTTTTAACAACCGTATACACATCGAGATATTGCATCACGATCACCGATACCTACTTTCTGACAATTATCCTGTTCCTTTCTTCCGATCGCTATGCAGATGTCGGCTAGAGCTAACATAGAGCAAATGAATCATAAAACCTGCGGATCTCCGCATTCACGACAAGCTAGCTAGGTACCATTGCCGTGTTGAGTCGGGTAAAAGACTCAATGATGTTGCTTTGGCCACACAGTCCGCGTCCAGCTTCCTCTCCTGCAGACTATCCTACCAAATGGCCAAAGAATAGAGTAATATCTTTTCAATAACGAGAATTTACAAGCAGCCTAATCGACTTTACAGACCTCTTCTAGGCATTTACAGATGGCTCCAAGCAAGAAGGAACCAGAATCATGTGATGATGCATGCCATCCCGAAAATAGTATCGCTCAGTCAGCACCATTAATAGAGTGATTGGCAAATCATTAATTTGACCCCTCTTGTTTCTTAACGCGGTGAGTTCAAATCATCAATTTCCGACCTCGCGATGCTTTTCAGAGCCGGCTTTGGAAAACGGGCCTCGCCCGCTTGGATTCCGAAGTCAAATCGACTTACAAACGTCTATCTAACACCGATTTTTCATTTATCTACCAGCCGTGTCTGCCCGAGATATGCAAATCTGTCTGAAACTCGGCCCAGGCGAACAATTACAACGCAATCAGCCAAACATGCTGAAGCTGAAAAGTGGGGGATTTTCTAAAAGTTGCCATATTATTATGCTAATAGATACAGATACACGACGGCATTCGCCCTGTTTGAAGGCTTGTGGGAGGTAAGAATAGCATTGTAAGCGACAATAATAATGCAATCTAATTCATTAGGCCGGTGTAAAAACATGCTTCGTCAATCTTGGCTCCGACCATCCACCAATTGTTGAAGCTATTATCAGAGGCAAACGAGAGCGACCACACAACTGGCCTCGATTTATAACATGCCCAAGTGAAATCACGGCAATATCCATGGCGGATGGCTACGCTCGTGTGACTGGGCAGCCGCAGGCAGTAATTGTCCATGTAGACGTTGGTACCCAGGCGCTTGCACATGGTGTTCACAACGCCAGTGTTGGCCGTGCGCCCGTCTTCATCTTCGCGGGTCTCTGTCCGTATACGGAATCTGGAGAACTAACGGGCTCCCGAACCGAATATATGCACTGGCTCCAGGAGCCTGCTGATCAAAAGGCAATTGTGCGCCAGTATTGTAGGTACGTTGGAGAAATCCGAACTGGGCTGAATGCGAAAGAAACGATAGGACGTGCATTGCAGTTTGCTTCTAGCTCTCCGAAAGGTCCTGTATATGTTGCTGCGGCCAGAGAAGTGTTAGCTGAAAAAATCCAGCCGTACTCACTGGAGCAAGCTAAATGGGCTCCGATCGGACCTAGTGCGTTGCCAGATGATGCAGTTCGCGATATTACAGAAGCTCTAGTCAATGCAAAGAAACCGCTTGTGATTACTGGATATTCAGGTCGTGATCGTCGAACTCCGAAACTCCTGGTCGAACTTGCCAACAAGATTCCAGGTCTTCGAGTTCATGACACTGGCGGGAGTGATATGTCTTTCCCTTTCAATCATCCAGCGTCACTTGGATTCCGTCTGGGTGACAATAAAGATGCCAACGATGCAGACGTTGTACTCATGCTCGATTGCGACGTGCCGTGGATTCCAGCACGTAACCCGCCGCGCAGTGATGCCATTTTTTATCATATAGACGTCGATCCTTTGAACCAGCAGATTCCAGTCTCATTCTTTCCCGCACACGGGCGTTGGAGGTCGGACTCATACACTGCGCTCACACAGCTGCTTCAACATTTGGATAAAAAATTTATTGATATACGGAAAAATCCGGAGTATACCGCACGCAGAGAAGCTTTAGCAGTACAGCACAAAAAGCGATTGGATCTTATAGACAGTCTACCGTGTCTTGAAAACAACGCGGCACTAGATGCGCACAACATTGGCCGGCTTTTGCGAGAATGTCTACCGGATGATACCACCTTTGTAGTGGAAGCTGTAACCGGATCTACCCTGATTGCCGACCAGCTCCAACCCAGTCTTCCTGGAGGCTGGATTAATTGCGGTGCGACTGGTATCGGCTGGAGCAATGGGGCAGCTCTGGGAGTGAGAATGGCGCTCTGCGACGAAAGGAAACCCGGTATAGTGTGTCAAGTCGTTGGTGATGGAAGCTTCATGTGTGCATCTCCGACAAGTGCCATATGGGTTGGGTATAAACACAACATTCCTATCCTGACAGTAGTGCTCAACAATGGGGGTATGTATACGCCAAGTGGTTGCCATTGCATGATAAACTGACTGTGCAATAGGCTGGAAAGCGCCACGTAAATCAACGGAGCTGGTATACCCGGAAGGACTCAACAAAGACGCCACAGACGACGAGCTAAGTATTTCCATCAGCCCATCTCCGAATTACTCGAAACTGGCCGAAGCTGCTGCTGCACAGTCTGATTGGATGCAAGCATCTCGAGTCACAACGGTCAAAGAACTGCGCACGAAATTGGTTGAAGCCGCTAAACATGTGCAATCGGGACGTGGTGCGTTAGTAGAGGCTGTCACTATGGATTAAACCGCCAGTTAGTTTCGAGATCATAGAAAACAACTAGAACGAGCGAATCGTTTCGATCCAGCTAGAACGCGTATATATGAAGCTTTCAGGAAGCAGAATCCTAATTTTAGAATGTGCCGAGGTAGCCTGGATGATTCGAATAGCTAGAATCGCGAGGCTGCTCACTACGGCTAGCCGTCCATCATAACTCCGCTATCGTAGAGAAAATCGTCAAAGTTCCAGCCCAAGTCCTGGAATATATCATTGTTGAAAATATCGGCACCTTGAAACTCGAGGGGCAAATCGCTGTTGCCCTCATCATTACTTCTTCGTATCTGAGCAATCCTCGTTGATAGAGCCTCAAACTTCCTAATACATTGTGATACGTATGTACTCAAATGTTCATGTGCTCGGAGGGCCGACAAAACATCCTCCCACGACTTCGACACCGACTCCGTGAAAAGCTCAGCCGAAAACATTGCTGCCAGAAAGTGGGTTCCTGCAATATGCAAATAGTAGATGCGATACCACCATGGCAGGAGACCCATTGGCTCGTAAGGCTCTAGTATCTCGATGATCATCTTTGTGAGCTTTTGTGCTGCCTCGACACAAACTGTAGCACAGTCTTTGATAACCCGATCGCTCAGGCTCGATTGGTTAGTTGACGTTTGACTTTGCACCATGTCAAAGTTGATTGAGTAGACACGTGCCAACAGCGGTCTGAAGAGGAAAATTCGCTGTAGAAGAAGTCTTATATACTATAATCAGTACTAGAAAGCAAAATAAATCGAGATAGTGTGATCTATTCGTCCCAAAGATGGCAATGAGTATGTCTTACCGAAATTGCAACAGATACCCATGTGTCCGAGAGACCCTATCAATGACCTGTGGGAGATTCTGCAACTTCCAGTGAGTAGGAAGTTTACTCTCCCACCTATCAAGACAAGTGTCTAACTGCACTGCCACAGAGTGGTACTGTTCTTGTCGGTATGGACGTGGTAGGCCCAACTTAGCCCCAAAAGTATTCCGAGTTTGGGTCTGTGCTAATTGGATTTGGTTTCCGATCTCATAAATTTCCAGGTACAGATGTTCCACATGACTTTTGTCTTGTTGACTGTCATTTAAAAGTGTAGGATCGGATCCTTCAGTGCCTTGCCATGGAAGGACCGGGAATGAAGTGGATATCGTGCCGAGTGACCACGACACACATCTAAACCTCAGTCAGTGTAAAGTACACGACGGAGGTCTGATAATCTGCTAACCTATCGAGTCCAACACAGCTTGCCCAGATCTGTTGTTTCAGTTTCCGATCCTTGGTAGACTCCTTGGACGAAGAGTCATAGGCGAGAAAGCAGCGCAAGCTCTGAGCAATTCGCATTGCTAAACCCGCCGTCGTCCAGGTTTTTTGTCGATTGTTGGTACAGTGAAGATATCTATTCATAAGCATCAAGCATTGAACCATCTTGAGCGAGCCAGACTCCCACAGAACCTTTTCTAGAGGAAATAGCGCCCATGCACGCAGAAAATAGCTATTGGCCTCATCATCACGCTGTTGTATAGGGATCGTTTCCTGCCTCTGTACCGCTAGAGCAAAGACAAGATTGATGATACTGAGTTGAAGTGTGTGGTCGTCGTCGACAGAAGTATTATGCGAGTTGCAAATACCCTCGTAGTCGCGTAAAAACTGTTTTTTGTCAAGGATTGACTCGATTGGGTGGACATGTTGCCAGTATACGCCCACGAGTCTATCGGCATATGCACGAGGAGGTAACTTCGTGGGCGATCCAATACCACTACCTGAATGGTTCCACTCTATTTCTCCAAATAGTGGTGCATCCACAAAGGGGACTAGACTTGTAATGACTGGCGACGGAGCGAGGCCCGCTCTGTCGTCTACTGCGGCTGTAATGTCGCCAGCAAACTGCCCATACGGGGTGTAGTAAGCGCGATCGTCCTCCGGAGCCGGATTTTGAGCATCCTCGACATGATTCAGTGAGTATAAAGGTTCAGCAAGCTGTGGGTCGTTTGACTGAGTGTTCGAGACAGATGTAGACGGTCGGCCGACAACATGACTGCGAATGGGTGGTTCATATCCTGTTGTGGATACGCGTTTTGTTCGGCGCCTAACTATAAGAGGCTCGGATTTGTACATGCATTCTTTCCTCCTTTCCAGACACCTTGAACATTGTGGGCGAATACCGTCGCACTTGACCTTCCGCCCCCGACAGGCTTGACAAGCGTTGGCAATCCTCAATCGTGGCCTATGCGGTAATGTGGACGGTGCATCGTGGTCATCATCCGGTTGAAAGGATTTATCCATGACTTCTCCTTTGCTGACTTCCCTAAAACGAGGGAGATGGCGATACTTGGAGAAGATGAACTTCGTCAGCTCGGTTCGGATGTTGTTGCTGAGGAAGGAGCAAGTTCCACTGCGGAAACCAATGTGATTGGCTTTCTTTTGGAAAATCATCTAAGCCAATCATATTCCTTGCCGACGTCGGCTGCTCAGCCAATGATATTAGTTTCCGTCCCGACAGACCAAGTAGGGCCTTTGGATTATCAGCAAGCCCCCTTATAGAGTTGATAACCTGTAGACTGGCTGCTCCTGAATATAATCGGTCTATATTTGATTAATGCGTCAGACTACGCTTACTCCCAGTATCAATTTTGCCGATCTGGGCTGGATATCATCTAGTGGACATTTTGCCATTGGATAGAACACATAATATATCTTTACAAATGAGCAGCAAAACAACAGAGGATCCCGACATCGAGAAAACGCACGCACGCATTGATAAAGCGGCCAAGGCACAAAACAGGACCCTTATGTGTTAAATTTCAGAAGGATGAGTCCAAAAATCTAAAGAACTGGTGCTTAACTACGAGTGGTTCCTTACGGCCATCGTAACCTGGTCCGTTTTCGTCGTTACATTTACTTCTTCAGCATACTCTAGGGTTACCAGAAGTCATAGATGAGTTTTACATTGGCACCGAGGTTTTATAATTGTAGTTTCTATCTTCGTGCTTGGCTTAGCAATTGGTCCTGCTGTACGATGTCCTTTAGTAAGCAGAGCCTACTAAACTTATTTGTCAGAATAAGAAGAATTTCTGACGTAGATTTATTCTCAGATGACATGGACAGACCAAAGTCGAATCTCTCGAGGATATGGAGTAAGGGTATGCCTCTTCCAAGGTAGATCTATCATCCCTTTTGTAGGCTAACAAAAAGTTCTCCTAGTGTTCAACTCTGCAAAGACAGCAGTCGACCAATCGACTTTGAAAAAGTTCATCACGACGCTCATGCCATGTTCAACCCCGATAATCAGAAAGAGAGTGTTAAGCGCGTGGAGTGAGCAACATGCTCGCCAATATATCGCAATTCAGTATCATGCCGCAAATAAGTAGAAGAAAGTATGAGAATCACGCAAGAAACGGATTATTGATACGAATACTCTAGTCAAACAAGACCATTTCGGTTCGGTCAATCATCTTGCCATTGTTGAGGCCCAGGCTGAGGAGAGATGCATGCCCAGAACAAAATCTAAAGCAAATACATTGACGCCTGAACACCTTATTGAAAGACAGATAACGCAAAGAATTAAGGATACATGAATAGACATGTGTTATACCTAGTGGCACAAGACAAACAGGGCCTCGTTAAATTACTCGCAGATCTTGCCTCAAATCAATAGCGATGTGAAGTGTAGGAAGCAGTTGACATGGGCTTTGTACGGAAGCCGCTTGAATCGATATCCATAGGGGATGATCCATAATAACGAGCGACGGCTGCGGTACGATCAATGTCCACAGGCGCGGTGGGGCTCAGTGCGATGACTTGTGTCCAGCTCATGTCATTGAAGACTCTGACTTGACCCATAGAGCGAATGTTCCTATCTGCGACAGTCTGACAGCATTGTTCAATCGCGTCTGAAATAATATTAATGATGAACATAAACAGGCGTCAATCAACTTGGGACGTCATACCTGTGCTCCATGGTAGCTGAATATAGCGATTGTCGTGCAAAAGTCTAAGCAACTGCTTGACCCAAACACGGCAAGTCCATTGCCTTTCTCCTCGAGGGAGGTAACGGGTATCCACGAGTCGTATAGACGAGGCATAATGCTCAAGAGCTTGAATAGCGGGCGAGTATGAGATCTTCAGACACACAACCATAGTTCTTCATTTCATAGGATTTGTTACTTTCCGAACCTCTTTGTAGAGATCCAGCGGAGCTTTTCCTGTATCTGTGGCGTGAAGTAGATGACCCTGCGGCGGGGAGCTTCCTGTATTATATAGAGCCCAATGCTAATGCCGTCCTTAGTATCTGCTAAATGCAAGTTTCCAATGTGGCGGAACTAATCGATAATCAAACATACATATTTATTCCGTCCGTCCACAGTACGCAGATATGGAAGGATGATATATAGAGAATTCTGGGTAGTCATGATGAATGTGTCTCGGAGTTTGTTCGAGGTATATAAAATTGAATCTTTGAGGAGGTGTGACCTTATTGTGATAGGTACCTATAAATTGAATTGTTGTGGATGAATATTAACGATATGTTACTGACGTGAAATTTGCGGACTCTCACGGCTACTATTATATTATATTTCATTTCGAATATCCGCCTATGCATCGAACGACCTGAAACACATCCATCACTTTTTATAACCCTGACGCCGGCACTAACTAGGGTCGATTGGCGATATGATTCGAATATTATGTAAACCATTGGATGTTTCCCAGTCCACAATCCCAGTCACCTCCCATCCACGGCTTCCATCCGGCTGGATTACTCGATCGACGAGTATATTGCGAGGATTAAGATCTGCATGTGTAAATACTATTTCGTGTCCACGTCGAGAAGGTTCGTCTGAGAATCGCAAGGTTTGACTGAACGCTGCTTCATCCTTGAAAGGTCCAACTGGCTGTCCGCCCTGGATCCGTGGGTCGTGACAGGCTTCACCAAGGGTGTTACAGATTGCCGTCTCTGGATTGACTGTCCTAGGAATATTTCGTAGCTGGGATAAGTAATCTTTCAGCTGGTAAGAAATCTGTTCGAGGTCGAAATCTGACAGAACCTCGAGGCAGCGCGACAGGGGCTGACCCGGAAGTCGTGTAATAAGTAAATACGCCTCGGGAGAAGAGGATGGATCGTCTAAAACAGCGGGCTTGATTGCCAAATCGAGAGAGCGTGGTACTGGTATTGTCGTATTCTTTTGAACCACTTGCAATGCATTGAACTCGTTGCGGAACGCCTCAACGTCTCCCCGAAATTTGAGGTATAGTCCGAATGGAAGCCTCTGAACGGTTGAGTAGTTGTTCGGTGTACCGTATATGCGCTCTCCAAGTCGTCGCATGACGCCATAGCCAGCTAATCGCAAATTCACTGGAAATACTGACCAGATTGCACCAATAACACCTGCGAAATAACCTGTCATAGAGAAGATCCCTCTACGTAATCGTTGAAAGGGTAGGAAGAAAAACGAGACAGATCGCCATAGTAATGAACCTGAGACACGAGGCAGACGATCTGCTGCAAATTTTTGAGTCAGTTCGAGATACCGTACGCTCTTACAAAGTCGGGCATGAGTGCCGATAAATCTTGGATCTATCTTCTCGGTGCCCAACCGTGAATGGTCGCCTAGTAGTGGGTAGACACCGTCGAGAGGTATAGGTTCCTCTGGCCCCATGAGCACATGTCTAACCTCGTACTATTGGATATAGTCAGGGGTGAAAAAGTCTTGAAGAAAGCTGATGGTACTTACCTCGATAAGAGATGGTTGAAGTCTATCCAGCCTGATAAATCCCCGCGCAAAAACATCTGCCACGGATCGTCGAATCAACCAATGGTTGGAATATGGTCCGATGCGACTGGCACTCCTAATGTAAGAAATCCACCAGTCTCTATATTGAGGACCAAAGAATGCTCCAAGCATCTCAGAGATATGCGCCTTTTTCGAATTCGTTAGCCGTCCACTTCGGAAGTTCCAAGTACTAGCCACATGCCTTTTGCGTATCCCATCCCAACGGAATCGGAAGGATGGACGCAACTACAAGAGGATCCCAAAATGTGCCTTTTCTGCCAGTCACACAGCATCTAAGTCCATCCCTTCGAATAATAGCACTGTTAGCTGATCCATCGGGCCGCGCCGGAGGGCAACCACTTTCAGTAACTATGCAATAATTAGCGGGAGTAACTTAATAAATTGAAAAGCACTTACTGCAATTAATTATGTAGGTCCAATCAGCTACTATAGAAGAAGGATCGTCGGTCGATAGCCTCTCGTTCAAATAGTGGGCTGCATGTACCGGGCTGAGAGCTTCGGTGACAAAAGATGCGAGTAACGGACCACCAGGATACGGCAGTTCAACGTTCTCAAGGAGGGATAGCGTTCCATTTACAACGTGATTTTCGGAACTCATGGCCTGATGCAGAGCGTTTTGGTCAAATCAGGAGTTGTTGTTCATGTTGAGTACGCGTTGGACGAGAATGTCGCTTAGTTGGCCGCGGAGATAAGATGGCTGTTGAACATGAAATCACGTGATACGGAGCATCACAAGCCTGTAGCTGCATTCACAGGCCTATAGGTATGAAATCGTGGACCATTCTCCAAGTTTCATTGAACAAATTGTGCTCATTCCGCGATATATGTAGGTAGGTCTGGCCAGGTCGAAGATGGGACCTTACAATATCTTCCTCCGTCAAACCAGGAGGAAGATTGTCGCCTAGTCGGAAAGCACCATGTGGCCGGATACGGGCCTCCTGAGGGATGACGGTAACTGCCGTTGTTTCGGTTTCCAAATCTGTTAGTGGGGATGATAAGCCTGCGACAACTTCGGACTCTAAAGTGCTGAAGGGACTGCTTGATACACTACTGCCATGAGAGTAGGACTCATAATCAGTAAACTCGTCGAATGGTTGTGGTGACGTGATGTTGTGAATGCCTTTGGCTGCATTCGTCGTTGTTGCAGATGTCTCCTCTAGCATCATAATCAATTCGATGAGAGCAGCTCCCTGGTCTCGCTGAGAGAGCCCCTGCACTTGATGTGTTCGACGTAATAGAGCAAGTGCCGCACGACGAATTGTGGGTTCACGACACCTCAGGCAAGTAAACCAAAGCGGAAGACCGAGACTGAGTTCAAATGTGTACAGCGCTTGTGTGCCGTCATTACGCGCTGAATGATTGATAGCAACAGCGGCTTTTTCGACTATAGCTTGGAAATTTCGTATGTAGTTGTCGGTCGTGATCCGTAATGGAGACCCACAGACCGCGAGGATGACGTATAGCATCTCGTAGTAAGAGGAAAGAAGGGCGCTGATGCTGACTTGCAATGGTGATAAATCGCCTCTTTTGCGCAAGGAACCCAACAAATCAGTGAAAGCAATATTCCAGGTCTCTAGCCTGGCTGATAGTGTTTTCCGTTGAAATGCCATATCTTCTGATATTTGCCAAGCATGTGAATTTTGTAGATATTGCTCGCAAGTCATTTCGAATAGCGAGATCTCCGCGGAAAGCATGACAATAGCTTCCCGAGCGGACTTCAGAGTGGGATACTTCTCTGGCAATGTCAACGTGTACCCAGTCTCCTGCACCATGGTGATTGCCAAACTCCAAATATTCTGGGGGGAGAATGATGCCAATCGGATGAAAATCGGGATAATTGTATCCCTCAGCAACGAAGCCTGCGTCGCTGTTAAGGTCCCGCTGGATTTTTGTGCCCATAAAGCAAGAATAAGATGGACGCCTTGTCCATAGAGGTGCGTCGCTTCTTCCAGACCGCCCAGGATGGACTCGATACATATAAAAAGGAGGCATGTGATCAAGCAAACAAATGAGTCAACGCCACCACGTTCGATTCCTTGACGAACAGCGGACACTGAGCGTGAATACCAGTCCAATGCGTCTTGTTGGGGTTGGTTAGAGGCACGAGATTGACGCTGGCGAAAAGAAGTGAGACTTGAAAATGAGTCAGACGTGGGACTCTCGAATAAAGAACTTATTGCAATCATAGCATCCCACACGGCAGGTTCCCTCCGGCAAATCTGCGGGACAGTGGTGTTCCAGAAATCAGCATCAAGTCCACCGCCGATGGATGTGGCAGCGTGTTGAAAATAGTAGGCGAAAGCGCGACGCTCTCGCGATCCTGTATTCGGTGATGGAGAAAGAGATACATGAGGAGTAGATGTCAAGGGAGGTGCGGAGGTATATGTGCGGATAATAGTACTTGCGTACTCGCACTTGCGACCTGTGCTACTACATCGCAAACACTGTGGCTTCTCTTCTCCGCATTTGACTTTTCGTATCCTAGATATATATCAGCAACATTTCCAAGTACAACACAGAAAGCGACACTCACTTGCAGGTTATACATCCGAGTCTTGATTTCAGGGGCTTGATAGAGCCATTTCGTGACGTGAGTGACATTTCGGCTTCATTCCTACGCCCAGGGCCCTGACCCGGTATATCTTACGGATCGCAAATTGGATGCCAAGGTATCAACGGCCACACGATGAATCAAGAATGCGGGCCCAGTCTATTAAAAGGATCGTGTATTATCGACTTTCTTCTGATGGCAGTGTTATTTAAAGATTTTGAAACACGTTTGAGCTGATCGGCCTAAACAACACCGGATTATTGCTGACCCGAGATCTTGCCTGATGTGGACTAGCACGCCTTGGCATTTGCAACTCAGAGATCAGAATCAGCCCTTACCACGTGTTTGAGTCACGTGACCGAGAAGCCCTAGCCCTCATTCTCTGTCGTTCGACCCTGATTACCTTCAGCACAATATCATTCATGTACCGCTCCATCCTTTGGTCGATGAAATCAAAGGCTGGTTTCTTTCTTTTCTGGTTATCTGGGGTGGATAGGCGCAATGCATGCGGTCTATACAAATGTTCGCGGTCCTCCGATCTGGGAAGAGTGTAATTAGTGGATACTTTTTACACGTAGCTAGGCCCTACAGCTCGGTTAGATAAATCTCGAAAACCTCAAAGGCTCACAGCAAGAAGTCTGGATTTAGTGAGATTGCAAGAATGTTTCCTGGTCGATTTTGACCACCATGTCATCATGTGGAAAGTTTATCTATCCTTTGACGGACATCGGGTTGGCCGAATGAAATTGGACTATAGATATTGTGATATATATACTGTATTTAGGTCTGGTTGAATGATGTGCTATCTTGACTAGATACACCGAACAAAATCATTGTGCCTTAAATTTCATCATGAGAGACAGTGTCCAAATGCAGCCTGCTGTACAGGTTATGAGCCATGATCAAGACCCCAAAGATGCGGGTTTGGCAAAACTTGGTGACGTTGCTCTTGATTTCCTTGAGACACACTAACCAGTGGTATTTACTCCGGAAGAGGAAAGAAAGGTCGTTCAGAAGATTGATCGAGTGTTAATGCCGCTAGTGAGTGAACGTTGAACTATACGCCATACAGCAATGACTGCTATTCCTCTGATCGGACTGCACGATTGACAAACTGTGTAAAGATGGTCATCAGCTACACGATTCAATATATGGACAAGAGTGTCATGGCCCAGTCAGCTGTTTTTGACCTGATGTCCAGCCTTGGATTAAAAAACCAAAAGTATTCATGGTGTGGGTGAGTTTACTATTCTCCGATAAAAAAACCTCTGATTTTCAACACGAGCATTAAACTGACACTTTCAGTTCCATCTTTTACATCGGATACCTCGCTTTTCAGCCATTCGCTGCTCGTTTACTGGCTTGGATGCCCCTCGGACGATTTGTCGCGTACACTTCAATTGTATGGGCAATAATTTTGTTCTGTACAGCCAGTGCTTATAATTTCTCTGGCATGATGGCAGTCCGATTCTTCCTAGGTATGGCTGAAGGTGGTATCTCACCCGCCTATGTTTTGATCACAGGCACCTGGTACAAGAAGAACGAAATTCCCTTGCGCATCACATACTGGTACTGTGGAAACGGGCTCGCAATCGTAAATCAGTCGTTCATCGCTTATGGTATCGGCCATATCCATACCGGTATTGCCGTCTGGAGATGGTTCTTTATCCTATTTGGCATTCCTGGTCTGGTCTGGGCCGCTGTCCTGTGGAAGTATATGCCAGACACTCCTCTAACTGCCAACTTTTTCAATGATCGTGAAAAGGCCATTGCTGTGGAGCGTCTTCGTGAAAACCGTACCGGTATCGCCAACGGGGATTTCAAGAAGGATCAATTCATTGAAGCCTTTATTGATCCAAAGGTCTGGTATGGGTTCTTGTATGCAATCGCCTGCGTTACCCCTTCAACTTCAGTGGCCAATTTCGGTGGCCTCATTATTAAAGGCAAGTTTCTAAACTAGACATGCGTCATCAAAGTCACCTTCTAACTTAATAATGGCAGGCTTCGGTTATGGCAGCTTTGAAACATCACTCCTCAACACACCACCTGGCCTCACGGAAATAATTGGTTTGCTGGTGACTGACTGGCTATGTCACCTTTTACTTCCGCAATACTCGCTGTTTGATGCAGTCTATTTGCAACGTGCCTTCTGTCATTGGTGCTGTGTTTGTTTATACCCTGCCGAAATCTAATCAAGTAGGCCGGCTCATCGCTTTCTATTGTACTAATTTCACAAACGGCTCTCTTCCCATGATGTTCTCTCTTACAACTACAAATATCGCTGGCCAAACAAAATGCGCTACAGCTAGCGCTATTATGTTCCTAGGTTATTCCGTTGCATTCATAATTGGCCCCCAATTCTTTCTGACCAAGGAGGCTCCTCAGTATCCTACCGGTTTCAAGGAGATGATGGTTTAGTATGCTGTCGCTTGTCTTACTCCAGGTCTATATGCCATGTATGCAATGTGGTTGAACAAGCGCAAGACCCAGAAGCTACAAGAGATGGGCGATGCAGGTATCCATATTGAAAACGAAGACTTTTTCGATATGACTGATAAGAAGCAGCCGCATTTTGTGTACTCGCATTAGGTCGACTCGGACAGAGATCTTAACTGGAAGCTACTATATTTGCAAGGACCAGGTCGCATGGATATTTGTTGAAATTGGTATCCCCGATAGTGGCGAAATGTTGAGGAAGTCAGGGTTGAGACAATACATGTAACGATATTGTACGACTCCTACGCAATTAAATAGCCGAATGACAAATCTGTAGAAATAGGTTCAAGCAATATGACAAGTGGTTCAATGCTGTCCTAACAAGATTAAGTAATACCTGGGACGATGTACCATTCTGGGTCCCATTGGAAAACCTCCATACCGTCAAACAGAGGGTTATGGGCTAACGACCTCACAACAAGTATTCTTTCGGCAGCAGACAGAGAATCATTGACAGCAAAATTACTGCTCCTCATATATGAGCTCGCAGACTCAAGTAGAGGGGCGACTTGGGAGTTGCTTGACCTAGCTGTACGAATATGTTTGCAGTTGGGTTGGCATCGTACAGATCATGGTGAACAAACTAGTCCTCATTCCATGGATGGCATGAACCCTTTAAATTCGATCTCGTGTGGACCAGATGATATCCAGTTAATGTCGGTAATAAAGAGCATCGACGGGTAGGTACAATAAAAACAATCACCTTGGCCTATTCGCCTATTGACGCTTCGCAGATCTTTACGAACAATCTTCGGCCGACCGAATATGTTGAATGGATCTCAACTACCTTCAACATCTGATACCGAGTATATACTTTCAACTTATGTGCGGTTGTCTCACGAGATATAAGACACAGATCAGCATTACGAGAACGAGATGTTGTCCGTTTACTGGAGAAATCTATGTGTTGATGGGGGTCATGGAAGGGTTCAAAGATCAGCAGCCAGTGGTACTAGAAACGTGGTTACTATTCCTTCCTGTCTGTGTTAGACACAAACAGTGTGTTTTCTGTTTTCAAGAAGCAGACGAGCCCATTGCCAGGGGCATGCGATCTCTAAGACACTGAGTGGTGGTTGCTGCATCGCAATTGATCTCAAATATATATGAAATGGCGATAGCTCGAGACGGATTCGTCCCCCCTCTCATAGCAAGCGCACGGGCTTTTGTCTCTGGCTGCTCAATCGCAACTGCTATAACAAAAAGATGGACGACACCACAATCCCACATCAGAGACCTAGCTAGATATACGGAGATACTCACTTTTTTTGCACCGCACTGGAAAGGTGGACATCGATATCTTGAAATATGGAGGAATATCATCGACATTCTCGACACGAATCAAGCGTAGAGGCAAGATCCCTTCCTTGTGGCACGATTTTTACGCTACTTGACACCGCCCAATTCGTCGGGGATGCTTTCGAAAACTGTCTACAGCACGACTCACTAGAAACTAGCCAGAATTATCCGAATCATGAAGCATTTACCTGATTACTTGACGAGCCAATAATGATCGACTTGACTCTTGATCCTGGCTCAATTGTTCTCCCCATAAGTCGGCGATCAGCTATAAAGGGTGGTGGCCGTTGCACAGTGTCGGCGCATCTGCCCGTTGCCTCGTATCAATGCGACGCTCTACTCCGACATTCACAATTTCCATCTTCAAAAAGCTTGATTCGCTGCTTATCGCTGGGGCTTAGAATTAAATATTATTAGCGCGTAATTTATCTCATTGTACTTTACTTCAAAAGATGAATTCCAAATATTGTAGAACAACTGGCACACTTTCACAAAACATTCCGGCCCTTACAGTTTAACAACTGTGTCCGACAAGTCATGCCATCAACCAACTTCATGACCGGGATAACCATGCCTAATGACTTTGCTGTGCTTGGCTTGGCGACTAGTGTCATTAGCATCGCCGTTATGATATTTCTGCGCTTCTTTTATATTGATTTCCCGAAGATTGAAGGTATTCCGGAGATACCAAACGGGGACTTTCTTGCTGGCCATTTGTATCAACTTGATGATGATCACGCCACCAAATCAGAAACTTGGGCGCGTACATACGGCTGGCCAGTTTTCCAATTGAGAATGGGTAGACGGCGGGCAATTGTACTCAACTCTTTTAAAGCTGCTCGGGAATGGATGGTGAAGAATCAGACTGCGACCCTGGATCGACCATGGTTTCATACATTTCATGGAGTCATTTCGGCAACTTCAGGTATTTGAATAAAAAGAAACATTACGGAAGTGCATGGCAGGGTGATATTACTTTTTTGGGTATAGCTGCAACGATTGGAACCAGTCCCTGGGATGAACGGACTAAGAAGCAGAGACGTGTGATAGGCTCATTTACTACAGGACCATCCATTCAAAAGCTGCGCAATATATTGGATATGGAAACATGCGCTATGATTTCGGCAATATATCACAGCTCTGACAAGGGTACCAATGAGATTATGCCTCATATTTGCCAGAAGCGGCTAGCGTTAAATTTAATAACCATGTTCTGTTACGGAACACAATTCAGTACTACTACCAATCCAATACTCCTCCAAATTCTTTCAGATGCCAGCACCATTGCGAGGTAAAGCCACTGAACTCTTATTCGATGAGCATAGCTGATGGTATCTAGTTTCCGATCCACAAACTCTACTACGCAGGATTTCATCCCCCACCTGAGATATTTTGCAAAGAATGGACGAAATGAAACAGCTATTAAAGTCCGAGCACGCAGGGATCAGTGGTTAGCGACAGCTCTGAACAAGGTACGCGACACGGTAACGTTATTCTTGGGAGACAGGAAAAGTGTGGCTGCTATGCTACTTACTGATAATCAAGAGGGGTTGACTCCCCGTACGTATTCATACTATATTCGTTCGCAATAGACTGAAGCTAATCTGTGCAGTTGATATCAAGACTATCCTCGGTGGTCTCATGTCTGGAGGTTTCGAAACGGTATTTTCAACAGCCTTTATCACTATTGGCATGTTGTCAACAGCCGAGGGCCAGTTGATTCAGCAGAAAGCATATGAGAATATCATCTCATTTTATGATAGGCCCGAAGAGGCTTTCGAAGCTTGTGTATCCGAGGAGAAGTGTGATTATATCTGTGGCTTGGTGAAAGAAACATTACGATTCTATCCCCCACTCAAGCTTCTACCAGCTCGACAAACCTATAAGGAGTTCAACTACCATGGAGCGGAGATTCCCAAGGGTGTTCTGGTTTATATGAATGCCCAAGCAATCAATAGAGGTAAAAACTGCTTTTATCCCGAACTGGCAATCTTAGACCCTGACTGACTCTTCTAGATTCCACCACATACGGACCCGATGCGGATCAGTTCCGTCCCGAGCGTTGGGTTGACAAGACCTATGATGTTCCTCCACCATATCATTTTGCTTTCGGTGCCGGTGCGCGAATGTGCACTGCCGTAAATTTTTCAAACAGGATACTCTACGCAATTTTCCTGCGTCTGATCGTCTCATTCAACATCACGGAGAGCAAATCCATACCGGCTGACGTTCATTACATTAAGTATAAGCGGGATCCAAGTGCATCAAATGCAGTTACTTCGGAATTTAAGGTCAAATTTACACCAAGATCGCATGAGAGCTTGGAGAAGTGCCTTGGCGAGTCTCAAGACAATTTGGCCGATTTCATGTCTAAAGACTCGGCCGAGGTTTTGTTGAGGTGATAGTAGTGTTTGGGAGATTTCATAGGTCAATAAGAGCTGGACTGAAGGCAGGCCCTCTCAAAATTGGAATATCAAATAACGATCGTCGATTGTAGAAATCAAATTCTGTCATTACATGATGTACCTGTATAGCTTTACATGCATTGAATGAGAGGAAATGACGATCTTTACCTTTCCTAACTCTCTTACGGCATATTTTGAGACTGCCCTTTACCTTTCCCCACCAGGGCATCCTCCATAACAAAGTTGACCTTTCTGAGCGCATCAACAACCTGTGCAGGATCTTCATCCAAAGCGATAATATCTGCTTGATTTCCCTCTGCAAACCATCCAAATCGTCTTCCACATAGGTCACGTCCACATGCTTCCCAACCGCCCACAGTGCATGATTCCAATACACCCAGAACAGGAATACCAGCCTCGATCATCAATTCCAGCCCCCTAGCGTTATCACCATGGGTATATGTCCCAATATCTCCGCCGCAAGCCAAACGAACGCCGATTTTGTGGGCGCGTTTGACATTGTGCAGAATCTGATCGAAACGTTTTGCGTGCAGCTTCTCGGCAATGGCGAGCGTCGGCACAAGAATAACATTCTTCTTTACCATACATTTGAACATCTCATCCGTGGTATAATATGCATGTTCAATGGTATTAACACCTGCCTCGATAGCAGCAAGTGTTCCTTCAAGAGTGCAACAATGTGCGGACACAGGGGCACCAGCCAATGCAGCCTCGGAAACAATCATATTCATCTCTTCTTTAGAAAAGACCATATAATCTGGATTCGGGTCTTTTGGCGGATGCATGGCACCAGGGATGTAGGGATTTCGTTGCTTGGGCGGTGCTCTCATGATTCTTCGTCTGTAGTCTGCAAAGAACTTGATGATATCCGCACCGGCCGCGATCCGGCGTCTGACGGCTTGCCGACATTACTCCACACCGTCTACAGCATCGCAGCCCGCTGGTACACAATGACCACCGGCGCTGTTCTCTGTGCGGCACTCATACGAGCCGGTGCTGGCAAGCACTTTGGTAGCCACAAATAGTCTGGGTCCCGGTGTCAATCCACGAGCAATGGCATCTCGCAAATCGGCATCTGATTCCTTCGTTCCTTCAGATCCCAGATCCCTTTGTAATTGATCGAAATTAGCTTACATGCACTCTTTTTACTCATCCAAGCCTCTTAAACTTCTGAAAGCCTACCGATATGTTGTGTAGCCCGCAAGGAGCGCAGTCCGGCAGTGGTTCACACCGCGAATGACTCTTTCAGTCGTGCTTTCATCTCTTTTTTGTTGTAGAGCGCCAGCTTCGCTAAATTTGCCGATCAGTTCGATTTTTGCCTGGAATAGTAACGGGGCTCCGAGCATACTCCTAAGAGTGTAAGAAAACATCAGTATGGGCGTCTACTAGGCCCGGCTACGGCAGCCTATATAGGTACGTTACGGTAAGGACAAAACCGGCATCACATATTTCCCACGCAAATCAAAATCTCCATCTTTCATGATCTCCGCAAAAGATACATTCGTATCATCGCGTTCGAATACTTTAACAATAAGGCCACTAGCAGTGTCTACAGTGATATAAACATTGTCGCGATTCGTCTTCAATCTCGGATCGAATGGTACCGACGTGTGTACAGTGATTTCGGGCATGGCTTTCGCTATTCTTCTGTACTCACTTAGATTGATTATTGGCTGCGAAAAAGCAAATACACATCTAACAATTTCTAAGATATAAGCATTTAAAACATACAATAATTGAATGCTACAAAGATTGCACGTAATAAGATGCCTTAAATAATAAGTTAGAATTGAGTCGCTAGAATGATAAGCACGATCCTCACGGTTTCCGCCGGGACTTGAATACTGATCGAACATCCTCCCTTTTGCTATTAAAAATCAAGGAATCGCATAATTTTCGCTTATTGACTAAAGCTGACTCTAATTGTTTGTCATTCTTCCTGAATGATATATATGAGTTTCTGCTCACCACAATTCAGATTTGGTCCCAAACGCGAGGTATGCTCCTAAGCACATTGTGTGTTATGACATTTAATTTAAAATTGAGATCATACGAAATGGTGACTGTGGATCGCTTCAGAACTATATGTGGGAGACATCGATTGACACATTTGAGAAAGTACTAAGGAAAAAAATAATATTCGGTACAGAAACTAAGGCAAAAATAAGGTCACGAGTTGCTTTAACCTCGAGTCTATGTTGATACGCGATTTTGTTTACTCATGGATTTCTTCACCAAGCTTATCCACCGCAGCTTGTCGTCCCTCAGTAACTTCCAACTGGCTGATGTTTTTAGGAACACCCAGTTTCTGTCTGATTTCTTCACCCTTGAACATGAGTACTACGATAGGTAGGAAGGCCGCTACGCTACCTAGCATAGCAAACATAAAAAATGCCCATTGGTAGCCGATCCTCTTGCAAAGCAGGACCACATAGAAAGCGTACGTCATACCAAATGTCTGTCGGATGAGATTGATGAGTTGGGAAGTCTCGGAACCTTGTGCGCGGTACGAATCGATGCTATACGTGTAGCAAGTTGTCGCAATAACTTGAAGTCCGAAGCACGCGATTGCCATTCCGAGAAGCGGGACGAACCAGAAAACATGATACTGAAGAGTAAAACCGTAGATGATCAATCCAGTAGGGACTAGAATTGCACCGGTCCAGATTGCCTTGAGACGCACTTCAGGCGGTGGGTTTGCGCCATTGCGACGAGCACGGTTGACAATCGCATCGAGGACGACACCACCTGCGATTTCACCGAGAACACCTCCGATAGAAAGAGCACCACCATATGCGAGACCAATTTTGAGTGTATTCCAGTGAAAGGCTTCGGAGAAGATACTTGCGACGGTGACCGCGGGGAGAATCGAGGCGAATCCGTACTGTGCGGCATAGTACACTGCTGGAAACAGGACGGAGGGGTACTTGGCCATCTTCAATGAAGGAATGACAAATTGGTTCCATTGCAATTTGAGCTCTGGGAAAGATGAGTACAGCCTCAGTTGAGAAAAGTAGCTTCGCGGGGTGAAGTCAACTTCTCTTTCATGCTGAGTACGAGCAAGTCGGGTCGGGTCACGAATGTATAGAGTTTCCGGAAGGCCAAATGCGATAACGAGAAGCATCACACCGTCCAAGATAGCGGCAAATTTGAAAGTCCATCTCCAGCCAAGAAATTGGCCGATCAGTCCACCTACGATCGGTGCGATATGTGCTCCGGTGGTAAGAATGACAGTAAAGAGACCCATTGCCCTTCCTCGCTGGTGATAGAAGAAAAGATCGACCACGGTGGCTGGTCCAAGACCCAGAGCTGCTGGCCAGAGACCATTGAAGACACGGGCAACAATTAATTGTGTAAAGTTCTTCGAATATGCCGATCCCAAAGCAGATGCGAAGCCGATGAGGGTCGTGAGGAGATAGATGGGCCTTCGTCCATATACGTTTGCCAACGGGATCCAGATAAAGGGCCCGATTCCGTTGAGTGCAATAACTACGGTGGTCTGGTAGGAGGCGCGGACTGTGGTGATACCAAATTCTGCTGCTAGAGGGCCGTATGCGGGGTTTATAATGGCGGTATTGAGCGTTCCGAGACTGGCAAGTAAACAAACTTGAATCAAAATAGCGATCTACAGAGGATCGTTAGTACACGAAATCCCAGAAAGACCGTGCAATCCCACCTTCAGCCAAAGTGGAAAATTCAATGGATCATTGGGGTCATCCGATGGTCTTGGAAGAAATGTATCTCGGTTGTCGTCCGTTGCGACCATTCCCGTCTCTATGGTTTGGCTGTTGGGAAGCTCGTTCTTCTCTTGCGACGCCATACTAGGTTGGGTTTCGGGCGAACAAACTCAAATGGTCGGGTGGCTGATTAAACTCGCGATCGGAGGATCAATGTGCAGCCAAATTGACGATGAGATAAGAAGAATAAAAGTGCTCCAAGTTCTTCGAAATCGGATTGGATTTATATGCGCCGAAAGCCCTCATGGCGGACTTCTCTCCGGCAACCCCAGCCGTCTACGGAAGAACAGAAAAATGTCCCAAGGTTCGTAAAGTTAATGCTCCAGTTTTTATGACTCGCGATAGCCCACGTGTGATGAGTGGATAAATGGAAACCACTTAAAAACGCTTAATCTTACCTATACCACGGAGATAACTACGACGACCTGTAATGCGCGATGTACTAGTACTTATTGAACTCCACCCGGGAAACCTCCGAACCTGTTGGGTTGTAGTAAATAGAGACCTAGTAAACTCTATACATATTTGTTAATTTGTCCCTACGAATGATTCTGTATAAGACAAAAAAAAATCTGCAAATAGCTCTCTGGTCATGGGACTGATACCTGGTGGATATATTAAACGCAAAGAAACCTGGAAGGTATTACTATTCTGAAAGTATCTCGTAACCCTTCTTAGCATCTTCCGACCTAGCCATTTTGGATTTTGCCATTTCCACTGGTGTCCGACCAAAAGAAAATTTCATTGACCGGTCTGCCCCACTTTCCAGCAGGAGACGAGTTTGCTCTATGCCTGCTACGTATACAGCATAGTGGAGAGGGGAGCCATGTGGCCGCAAAGGTGCGTTGACATCTATACCATGACCAATCAAGCATCGCATGACCGGAATTCCGCCTCTGCCACGGCGGCTGATAGCAGCTACTAGAGCCTCTGGAATACGTTTTGCGCCATGGGAGATAAGAAGCTCTATAGTAGCGAGTGAGGGGTAAAGTGACGCAGAAGCAAGCGGCGTAAACCCTTTATCGCTCTGTTGGGTTGGATCGGTGCCGTGCTCCAAAAACCAACGCACACAGGGCTCACCCTGCACTATAAGCCTCACATATCGTGGACGAGTCAGTAACGAGAAACAAGGATGGGAGGGCGAGAGCTCATACCTTAGCGCTGGGCCGCCAAACTCGGTTGAGTTAATAATCTAGCCGTGATTGAGAAATTTTAGAAAACTAGGGAGATCATTGTTCCGAACAGCAGCGTGAAAAGCCTCGTAGGTAATATAAGCACTACTTGAGAGAAGTAACGCGGCGATTGGAGCGTGGCCTTTCAAGGTAGACTCGTAGAGTGCGTCGTTCAGTTCAGCTTGTGATGGCTTCCAATCAAAATCGAGTGATTTCCGCACTTTATCCAGATCACCGTCAGAGCAAGCGGTAATTAGCGACTCTGCAGCCATAGACGCCAGTGTTACACATGGAAGACAGTCGTTGGGCTCTTCAGAGTGATGTCGTTGATACTGACCCCTATTTTATCGGGAAATACTCCTTAGGCATAAGCAAGTGCACGGACTCTAGATATCGGCGCCAAGACATCGACGCTAGCTCCGTATTCGGCGGGTTTCCGCGGTCTTGGCGTTGTCCAATGACTTGATACGGACTGGGGTCAGGTCACGATTAGCACCAAAGACGAGTGAGTACGGCGCCAGCGACAGGGGAAGTGATATTGAAAAGTCTTGGCGCGACCAGATGACATGAGTATAGTCATATGTTGGAACTCATCAAGTCATACATGATGAAGGGGGTACAGATGAAAGATGGACCGGGATGGGTGGTGGTGGTGGTGGTGGTGGTTAATATCGTAGATTTGGGTCCAATCAATCAAAATTCAATTACCATCACGAGACCCCACTAAGACTATCGACGAATAGAAGTCATTCGTCTAAGTCTAACGTGATCGGGGTTAGGGTCAGGATTTTGAGCCGAACTTTCGGAGAAAGCCTTTTCCGTGCCGCAAGAGCTTCCCGTTGGAGTCCAAAGCGAACTCTCCCGATAATTCGCAGACATTCATCTCTGAGGTCTATTAGGTTGACACGCGAGTCCCATACCAGGATTGGGAATGTCCTTTGAGGCGTGGACTTACATGCTTGACTTTAGGTGCCCAAAAGAACGAACTCTGAATTCCTAGACTGCCAAACTAAGGCTGCGTATTGTAGCGACGCAGAAACGCGTCCACCATCTGCCGCGTTGGAGTATACAGTGTACCGGGATCTTGCAAATCATGATCAGAACCCGTCCAGTGACCAGATCTGTCAATGCCAGGTCTTGTCTAACGCATTGTAATCGTGGGCTTTTGCCAATCGTAGTCAAAATGGTATGGGAAAAAGAAACACCAGTCGCAGAAACAGCGCCGATGACGCCACCCGTTACATCGCTTCGGGACTTGAAAATAGGAGCCTATTGCTTGCTTCTCAATATGTACGTACGTATTAGTACTCAGTACAGCACGCAAACATATCATGCACAATGATATGCAAGATCGTATGTACGTCACCTGCAATAAGATACCCCGCAGGCACTTAGGTACTAATAAAGCTTGATGTTGCCGAATGCTCCGGCACATCGTGTTAAACGCATCACATTGAGTCGAGACCCGATGCTTATTTATGTTGCAATCCGCGTGACTATGGAGGTTGGTCCTGATTCCGATCATGGCTATACAATAACCTATCGAACGAACACATGGCAGCACTAAACTGGTTGTCGAAATCACGATGTCAAATCGAAAGATCTGACTGGATCTAGGGCCTGTGCTAACGTGTAGACCGATGAAACGTTGACAATCCACTGGCTAAATCCCTCCACTAGAAGGGTACATCTACATGATCGAGCTTCGTCGATACATTTTTGCATTTAGTATTGGAATTTTTCATTCATCCTGATATCGAGCTTCCTACTACTTGGAATTTTAGTCTGTTGTATGTTTGTAAGAACCTTATCGACAATTTGCGATCGCGTTAATATAAAGGATAGATTATAATTAGCGCGGCAAGTCAAACGACAGCTGCTGACTCGCCATGGGTGAAAAAGAAAAGTGTTGACGGTAGCATGTGATTCATGTCACGCAGTGGTGTTGATTAGTGCCTGCAGCTACGCATTTGAAGCTAAACATCGAGCTATGTGTGCTTAAACCGGGCATCTTTCCTCTTCGGGGACGGCTAAATAAATTCCTGCAGATCAAGCTGAAAGCATTGCGCGTTGGTGAGAGGGGAAAATCCATTGAAGGCCTCGGATGGAAACAAGTATATAAGAGCCTGATATCCTCCTGTCAAAACTCGAAGTTCGTACCGGGGCATTGGATCAAACCCACAAACATCTACAAAATGGTTTTCATTTACCAGTTGCCAATCTTTCTGGTTTTTGCTGGACTTGCCAGCGCTGTACCTCATTCCAAGCTTCAAAAGCGTGATTCACTGCCTGACTACGCTATCACCTACGCGCCACTATCATACCTGTACAGTGGGGAAAATTGGTTCCCTTCCGATATCAAAACTCATCTTGAGAACGTTCAACCTGAAATTAACTATGTGGCTAGCGGAGGTAGTGGCTCTGTCACACTCGACACGCTTAGTACATACGCTTCCGATGTTTACTTGACAGCATCGGACGGCCCCATCTTGAACCCTCTGAATAGCACTCCTGCCTGGGCCCTTTCAGACTACGGTATTCCTGACAGTACTGGGCTCAGCACAGCCCCAGGTACTATCATTGCCGTCGAAAAGAACAGCACAACTACAGATGTCTTTTACTTTTACTTCTATTCTTACAACTATGGTGGAACGTGAGTTTACTGCTTATCGCGTTCGATCCAGTATTTGTACACCGCAAATACTGATTTGTGCCTTCACAGTGTTTTAGGTGTCAATACCGACGACCACGTTGGTGATTGGGAGCACGTAATGGTATGTTGGAAACCGCTTTCGTTTTCTCAAATATCAGGCCTAATCAGTCGTCAGATTCGCTTTGTAAATGGAGAACCCTACGCCATTTACTGCTCGGAGCACAGCGCTGGCTCTGCTTACTACTGGGACGTCGTCACTTTTGACGGCGACCGTCCCATCACATATATCGCTTACGGTGGACATGCCAACTATGTGACCGCCGGCTCACAGGAGTATACTATTGCTTTGGGCCTGATTACCGACCACACCGATGCTGGATATCTTTGGGACATGACTCTGAATTACCGTGGCTACTGGTACGATGTTGACACTACGGAATTCAGTGTTGTATCAGGCGCCGGCATAGGTGCTTCCGAAGAGGCCGATGAGACGGCCACGTGGCTTAGTTGGGAAGGGCAATGGGGTGACGAGCAGTACCCCGACGACGTTCTCGATGACCTGGAGACTGGTCAATGGTGTATTTCTACGGAGTGCCATTATACCAGCGGACCTACTGGCCCCGTGGCTAAGAATTTGGAGCGAACGACTGTGTGTGAGAACGATGATAGCTGTACGATCTTCGATAACATCAATGATCTAACATCACAATCATAGACGAAGATGTACAAAACTAAAGTAGAAGATATTAATATGGCTTAGTTAAAATATGACAATCTAACTTTCTCAGTCCGAACAGTGCTCACTAATATTCGTAAGAGGCACATGGGGAATTCCCTCTGCGCAGCCACTTGCCGCCATCTATTAGTATGATCAAGAAGCTTAGTTGTCAAACTTGAAAGTACATATCACAGATAGTAACACGAACAGATCTGTAATGCACTGCTTGAATCCATGTTATGGCCCTCTATATCGAAGGCTTATGACTTCCTTTATGTTTATTTTCAATGCTAATATGCAATAAGCAAAGAAACTACTGATCGAGAAAGACGTAGCCATTCAATAACGAGTTTTCTTGTTATGTAACTCGTATTGTAATATTTTTTGCCTCTAGAGTGGTCACATGTGACATTTCTTTGAAGACTTTCTCCTTTAAAAATTCTTACTCTCGATGTTTACCATTGTAACAAGGTAAATTCCGATTAGTGATGAAAATAAGACTTCTATATATCAGAAAAGATTTTAATCTATTCTAATACAGAATCCATATACTGTCCCGAAAGAATGTCATAAATTGAGCTTCAACAAGAGCTCATATCGTCCAATCTGGTAAACCAATGTTTACGCTTCGTTCACGTCTCCACGAATACCTGGAGACACAAGAGTAGACCTCGACGCAATCTTGGCTGCCAACGACAGCAAAGGCGTGTTGCTCAAAATCTCAAAGACGGATACATCGCTCTTGACTTCCTTGAAGATCCAGGCACGTACCTCAACAGCCACGAGACTGTCAACTCCATAAGAGTTTGCTGGACGAGAAGAGTCCAGGTCCTCTACCTCTATCATCATAGCCTTGGCAAGCTTGCGCACGAGGGCAGTGCATACAGCGTCTGTAGCCTCAGCCATAGTCTTGGCCTCACCAAGCAATGTTTGAAGCTGTTCATCGTCTGAGCTACCACCTTTAGCCACGCCGAGTTCTTGCGTATCGTATATGCGCAGTGGACCGAAACGGGGCTCACTGAACCAGAATGGATCATCGTGGCCGTTTTGCTTGAGTAGACCACCGGTTGCAAGTCCGACAACAACCTGGGCTGGAAGTTGACCGGCAATGGCAGCTTGGATAGTTGTCAAGACCTCCTGCTCGTGGATACCAATCATCGCACCTGTTTTAAGGTATGACAGAATCTCTCCTCTCTGAGCTGTAATACCAATACCGAGAACAACACCGAGATTGATACTTGTCGCACTTTGACCGTGGGCGCGGCGGTGATTGGCGATGGCATCTTGGAACGTGTTACCAGCATTGTAATTTCCTTGACCTCGGGAACCAACGATGCCTCCTGTTGACGATAGACAAACAAAAAAGTCCATGTCCTTGGGCAGCATGTCGTGGAGGTTTCTAGTAGCTTGAACCTTGGGGCGAACAGCGGCGTGGAAGTCATCGACCGACATGTTCTCGAATAGAACGTCCTAGACGAACATGTCAGTTAGTAGTTCTATAACATTAAATAAGGTAGTAGATATTTACCTGAAGCTGCATAGCACAGGTAATGACACCCTTGACCGGCGGGAACTCCTTGTCTATAGCAGTGAGAACCTTTTGCAGTTCGGAGACCTTACTGATGTCGCAGGCAAATGCCATGGTCTTTGCGCCCATTTTGTGGAGTTCTGCTAGAAGCTTTTGAGCTTCAGGTTTTGTTGCTCCAGAACGAGAGGTGAAGACGATATGTCGAGCACCCTGTTGCACCATCCAGTAGGCTATCGCGCGACCGAGACCACCCAGCCCACCAGGAATCATGTACGTGGCATTCTCGGGAAATGAATAAGGCTTTATGGTTTGAGGAACAATCTAAAGCAATGTTAGCATGATCTTTTTGAGTTTATCCGGTCACATGAGATGAGCTTTCATTACATACCGGTACTAGATCATCAGGCTGGGCGCTCAGCACCATCTTACCGATATGCTTTCCTGTCTGCATGATACGGAAGGCTTCCTCGATTTGAGAAAAGTTCATGACTTTCAGCGGTTGAACGGGGCGAATGATGCCATCAGCTAGGCATTTCATCACATCTGCAATAATGCGTCCAAACAGGGGAATATTGTCGCGATATACAGACAACATATTGACACCAGCAAATATGATGTTGTTCATGAATGGGCTCATGTCAATACCAGTATTTCCAACTAGGGTATTGTCAGCAGCCAAACTATCGTATATTAGACTCTTTCATGTACTTACCAATATCCTTCTTTCCAAGCTCGATAAAGCGTCCGAATGGTGCCACACAAAGCCATGTCTGACGCAATGCCTCTCCCGCCAACGAGTTGAGTACTACATCAACACCTCGTCCGCCGGTCATGCGCTTAACACCGGTAGCAAAGCTATGGTCTCGACTATTGAAAATATGGTCCTTGGAAATGCCATATGTATCAATCAAGAACTGTTTCTTCGCTTCGGACGAAACGGTCACGAAAATCTTTGCCCCTATATGTTGAGAAAGAATGATAGCAGCTTGACCTAGACCACCTGCAGCTGCGTGAATGAGGATTGTCTCACCACGCTGTAGACGGGCGACATCGAATAACGAATAGTAAACGGTGCTGTAGATGCAAGGAATAGATGCCGCGACCTCAAAGGACATGGAATCTGGCATTTTCTGGAACATCTCCTCCGGGTTGCGCAGGAACGTGCGGTAGCAACCCAAACGGAAGGTAATAACACGATCGCCGAGCTTATATTTGGTGACATCCGCGCCAACACGGGTGACAATACCACTGCACTCAACACCGAGATCAGTATCAGCGATCTGGCCCATTGCGATCATGACATCGTGGAAGTTCATGCCGACAGCCTTGACCTCTATTTCCAATTCTTTTGCACCTAAAGGCTTTGAATATTCATAGTCATCAACAAATTGGAACGTATCGAGCATGCCGGGAGTCTTGACAGCTAAAGCAAGTGCACGACCTGGCTGGTTGAAAGGGAGCGTGACAGCTGGTGGCTCCATCTTGCTTGTCTCGAACATCGCGTTCAAGGTCTTGTCGGGCACTAATCGTAATGAGTGTAGCTTTTCTTCCCGCAGTGCATACTCCCATTCCAGATCGTTCTTGGTCATGGATCGAAGAACTTGACTAATCGCTATCATATGAGTCTTGGAGTCTAGCTGACTGTTGGGATCCAAATCTAGGGTGGTAAGTTGCATAGACGGGATTTCACTTCGAATAGTACGACCCAGTCCCGCAATAAGGTTGCCTTCCGGACACTCACTATCCATAGCAGCTCCGTTGGTAATCCACAAAGTTCGTTCAGAGGTGAGCAATATGTGTTTGACCGCCGCGAAATCTTTCTCACCGGTCGTGTGAAGCAATGGTTCGTTTGCTTCAATTAACGAGATACAAGTCTGGCCTGCCAAATCCACGTTGGAAACTTTGGATATAGAAACTTGCTGAGTGCTGGCCCCTGACACCGAGAGTTCTGCTGACAATGTGGCGGCCAATTTATGGGCAGGTGTTCCATCACTTTCCGGTACGACAATAGTAAAGTTACTGGGAAGAGTAGCCTCTGGGATAGGATCGGCTGTTGAAAGCATCAAAGAGATAGAGTAAGCATCAGTGCTGTGGTCCCTGAAGCACAAATCGAGACCACTGAATCCCTGTTCGCGGAGATTCTTATCCCACAGTTGCTCGGACAGTCTGGGTCCCCATTTCCGCCCATCCTGCTCACCTGTAGAATTATTAAGTTAGCCAAGTTGTAAAATCAACAAAAACATATTGCGTACCACTCCACCATCCCGAAAGTGTTCCAAAGACCATGGGGACTCTAGCAAGAGTTGTGGTTAATTCTCCAAGAAGCAAGACACCACCGCTGAATCAGTTTCGTTAGTTATCATACTAAACTTGGGTTACCGAAAACACGATCAGAAGGCACATACGGTTTCAACATTTCTTTGCAGTGAGCAAGACATGCGCTAATTGATGAAGTCGCGTGCAAAACGTTATTTGCAACGATCAAGTCATAAGCGTGAGAGGGCAAGCCTTGTTCTATAGGATCCTTTACAATGTCAAGAACCTTGTACTCCAGAAATGGCGACCACTCTTGGAAGTCAGCAGCAGCGGCACCGAAGAAACCGCTACTAATGTCCGTGAAAGTGTAAGATTCAAGCCAATTAGCAGCATCCTCGCGTTGGCCAAGTGCTGATAAAATCACGGACGTGGTGCCTCCGGTTCCCGCTCCGACCTCAAGAATTCTGAGAGGCTTCTTGTGAGAGAGGAGTTGAACAAATTTGGCAATGATGGGATTCCACTTATCCGTTCCTAGAGCATTTCGGTAGTATTGGGTCAAAAGAGAATCCTGCATTAGGACCTGAAGAGGCTCTATTTCCCCACGAAGAATTTTATCGAATTGTGAGCCCTGATGACAGAGAACTTTGCCATCAATTGTAGCCTCTGATACCCTTGACAGAAGATCTTCTTCAAATGAGGGAGTAGTATTTAGCCAGTCAAGGTCATCTTTCTCTTGACAATCCAACTTTCCTTGCTCTCCAAGTTCATATCGATGCTGCATGTACTCGTAGAACAATTGGTGATGAGGAGAAAAGGCTTTTGCGTCGGACGGAGAAAATTGCTTGAGTATCCTCTTGCAGAAGATGAAAGATGCAAGCTCCAAATCGCGAATGACGTTTAAATCTGCATCTTTCACTGTTTCGCCAAATGGTGCAAAGAACTTTCTGGCCTTTTCCAAAGGAAGGTGCTCGAGATCAATGTCCCACTTGGGGTGGGAACCAAGCTTTCTCAAGAACGTAGAGCTTCCAGCTGCATCTGTGCTCATACCATCGGCCATGTTCTCTAGGGTGACAATTCTGCAGCCATCGATCACGACCATGGGCTCCTTCCATTCACGGTCCGATGCCACGATGGTACCGATTGATTCGTTGAAGCCGTATGGCTTAGACTTGGAGTAGCCGTAGAATCGAGTTCCAGGTGTGGAGCTGATTTTACTAGAGATATACAAGCTTTCGATGAATCGAGGGATCTTGGCTTTTTGAAGTTGAACACCAGCTGGCGTAGACGCAGGAATAACCATCTGAATAAATGCGTCTAAAGCAGCTGGGTGAACAATGTGTGGATATTCGAAAGCTTCCGGCATATACTTCTTAGTATCTGGGATTTCGAGCTCGCAGTGAGCTTCGTAGTCTCCAGAGCTAATATGGACCAGGCCTGTAAAGGTAGGGCCCCATTGTAGACCAAGCTCGGCCAGCTGTGGAGGAATTCTGAGTCAGTATTCATGTATAGATCAGAGACAAAAAACAAGTAGACAGGAGAGTGAAGAACTTACTGAAGCATAAACTTGACGAGGATCATCAGGATTAAACCCAGCTGTGGATAGTCGAATATACTCATCATGGTGCCGTTTAGCAGCAGCCGCCTCCTCATCTGCAAATGTTGGGTTTTGTTCCGTCTCGTACTTGACGGCTACCAAACCAGCACAGTGTTGAGTCCACACTCCCTGGCGAGTTCGGCATGAGATCGTAAACTCATGCCAAAATGAATCTGACAGACGGCTACCAGCTCTCCATGGTCTAAATTGGAGCTTCGTTTCGGTGGGAAGTTCGGGATGAAGGACCATAGCTTTGCCGACCGAAACATCTCGAACCTGGAATCCAGCAATGTCTTTCGTAGGGTCCGCAATCTGACGAGCTCCTTCAATCGCCATAACAATCATACCAGCCAGAGGATATAATATCGTTCCTTGGACTTTGTGATGCTCGATCCACGGTGCTTCGGAAACACGCAGGTAGTTGGTCCAGAAAGGTTCAATATCTGTTGAATGCTCGTTCAATACACCAACAAGATCGTATCGGGGTAGTTTGCGGTGTCTAAATGCCGCAGAGACAGCTGATTCGTACCAGTAACGCGTAGAATGATTCCATGCAAATGGCGGCAGATTTGTCAACAAGCGAGAATTCTGATTATCATTCTGACTTCCGTTGACACGGGATACATCAACAGGGTAACCTCGCTGATATAATTTACCAAGGGAATCAAGACAACACCGAACAGCATTTTTACCTCTCGAGAGAATAGACACGTAGGGTACTTCATATCTTTTCTTTCCTTGGCCGGCGTCTAGGATCTGTTTCAGCGGCCCTTGTAGAGCGGAGTGCGGTCCTACCTCCACAAATTGGTTCACGTACTGAGCATTACCCGCCGTGCGTCTCTTGCTCGGGCTGAATTCTAAGCCTGCCTTAACAGCATGATTGAATTTGACGGGATTCACCATATTCGAAACCCAGTACTGCGGGGTTGCTAGTGTCGCATCATCAACGATTCTTCCCGTGACAGACGAGAACATGGTGACATTTGACTTCTCTGCTGACTTCGATAGCTTCAAGCCGCTAAGCGATTGTGTATATGCATCAGCCAAGGCTTGCATATGTGGAGAGTGATATGCTGTATTGACAGCTAATTTACGATTAAACACATTGTCAGCGTCAAGAAGAGTCTTTATCTCGGCAATTGCGGTTAGATCTCCAGACAAAGTAACGCTGTATGGACTGTTGATACATGCCACGACAACATGACCATGATCTGGAGAGACTTGATCGAGATAAGACTGGATATCGTTCTCTCCGAGGCCAACTGCTAGCATTGCACCTTTATTCTTCAAGCTGCCAGAAAGATGGCCTCGGTGATACGCTATAGTCCACGCGTCCTCGCGGGAGATTGCTCCTTTGGCATATGCTGCCTGTGAGTATAGAATAATATGTTAGATTTGTTCATAATCAAATAAAATGGATGGAGCCATCTTACAGCAATTTCTCCGCTTGAGTGGCCGATCACAACGGACGGTTTGATGTTCCATTCGGCCAAAAGATCCACCAGGGCCACCTGTAGGGCGGTGCAAGCCGGCTGGCTGATTTCAGACTCGTTGATCCGAGACTTTTCTTCACTCAAGAGCAACTCATCTATTAAATCAATTAGTCCGGGATGTACAAGTAACTCGTCCGTCTTGATGGACATGAGGATCAGATTAAATTAAAACGAGGGGTAGAGAGAGAGGCAGAAATTACCAAGAAGATACCAAGTACTACCAAAGGCCTTGAAAGCCTTAGATGCAGTCTCAAGGCGCTCTTTAAACAATGGGTACGCGAGCAATTCTCGACCCATGGCAAACCACTGTGCACCTTGCCCAGTGAAAATGAAACACAGATTTGGCACCTGCGATGATCGCACCGGCTTTGGTATGTGCTTTCTGAGGCTTGTAGATAGCTCTGTAGCCGATGACGCCACAGTGTATGTCTTCCAAGGCATTCTGCTACGATGCTCAGAAAAGGTGAAGGCAAGATCAGAGACGATATTGGCGTCAGGACCGGCCTGAATATAATCAATGATTTGTTTTGCTGTTCTGTCAGTACCAACCTGGTCATGAGATGTCCAGACAAGGAGCTTTGGATGATCAAATGAATCAATCGAAATTTCTTTCTTTGCATCAGATATTTCGGATCCGCTTAGAGGCGTCTGCTGAAAGTCGCTGTTTGTGCTGCTACTATCATCATTGCTTCCCTCGCTATTATCCGTGCTTCCTTCGGTGTCAATGCTTGAGGGATAATCAACAGTCTTATGTGCCCCATCTAAGGCACGAGACTCCAGATAATGGCGCGCATCATCTATAATGCAGTGGGCATTTGTACCTCCATAACCGAAGGAATTGACACTTGCGCGACGAAGCCCTTTGGTCGGCCACATCTCAAGTTTTGTAGGTACCTAGTATGAAGCAAGGTTTCGTTAGCGACAAGACAAGTATTCTATTTAGATAAAGACTGACCTTGAGACGCCATTTTTCCATTGGAATACGTGGGTTTGCTTTCTCGAACCATAGATTAGGCGGGATTATGCCTTTTTCCAAAACGAATAAAGCTTTAATGAGTCCAGCCAAACCACTAGCTCCCTCCATATGACCGATATTTGTCTTCACAGATCCTATAAATAGAGGCTTGTCCTTAGGGCGAGATGCACTGATAGTAGCGGCAATAGCCGACGCTTCTAGGGGATCACCAGCCGCAGTTCCTGAAATGAAACCATGTCAGCATCTATAAGTTACTAGATCTCATGAATCCTTTACCTGTTCCGTGAGCTTCAAAGTACTCGGTGGAATCAAAGTCCAAGCCTGCGCTGGCATATGTGGCTCTGATAAGTTCTTCCTGAGCCTTCGCCGATGGTAGGGTGATGCCTTGAATTGTGTTAATTGGCTTGTCCTATTGAGTCTGATAAGGTTACGATGCGTACCTGGAGTTTTGCCATCTTGATTCACTGCAGTACCCCTGATTACACCTCTAATAGTGTTGCCATCCCGGATGGCATCGGCTAGAGACTTGATGACAATGACAGCTGCACCCTCACCACGTGAATAACCGTTGGCTTTATGATCGAATGATTGAGACTTGCTGTCTGGGCTCAAGAAGTTTAAGGAAGTCATTGCAGTTTGCATCTCCGGCATCAGGATCAAGTTCGTTCCACCCACTAGAGCCTATTTGAATAGGTTTTCTTTTAGTGGAAGGATACTCCTGAGGAATATGTATGACTTACAGTGTTTGTCTCTCCTGTTCTGATACTTTGGCACGCAAGATGTAAAGCTACAAGCGATGAAGAACATGCTGTGTCCAAACTCAAGCTGGGACCCTTGAGGTCAAAAAACCATGAAATACGATTGGATATCATGGCAGATCCGTTTCCTGTTCCCTCGTAACGTCTATAGACACCAATCAGTTACTGTGCATCATCATATCAGAACCGCTACATACGGAATATCTTCAGCATCGTGACCTCTAAGAGTTGCATAATCTCTAGTGAATGATGCCATATAACAGGCCATAGATGACCCTAATACATCTTCCATGCGCATTCCAGCTATTGAGGATTAACACAGAGTTTCAAAAAGTGAAATGTGTGAATGACAACATACCATTTTCGAGACTCTCGTACGCAACCTCAAGCGCGAGCCTCTGTTGAGGGTCCATGGCATTCGCTTCTTTCGCAGTGATCGAGAAGAATGGGGCATCAAAAAGCCCAACATCCTCTGTAAGATAGTGACCCCCCCTCACGTTCATTGTTCCCTGACGCTCAGCGTAGGGATGATAGAATGCATCGATGTTAAATCGATCTTTGGGTACTTCGGTAAGAGCGTGCCTTGAGTTGTAGATCATATTCCAGAACTTCTCGGGATTCGTTGCCTCACCCGGGAATCTGCCTCCTATACCAACTACTGCAATCGGCATGGAGGCATCATCCGCGAGTTTCGAAAGAATACTTTCATAATCAGCCATGATATTCAAGTTGAGTGAATTTAGAGCTCAAGTAAAGTGTGAATGTTCTTGGCTTGCAGTTTCTTATGTCTAGCAGGGGGTCTGAAGTCTTATAAAGAAAATACAATTGGTAATATTCGGAGGCTGTTCGAGAATATCTTATATCAATTGACTAATTGTATATAGGGTAGCGTATATGCTCACAGGCATAGCTCTACCTGCCTGTTTCAAAATTACCTCAATTTATCATTATAAACGCTGTCAGCGCTGTTGAAGTTGATATACGAGGAAGCTGAGGACCCAGTACCAGGCTAATACAGATGGTCTATCAATTCTCCGCTTTTTGTCCCCTAAGAGGAATTCCGAATTTACGCACATATGAGACTCTTTTTTGGTGTTAGTTGAGCATTACCTGACCGCTCTCAAAATCGTAATTTCAGTAAGACGAGTGACCTCGTAATTCAGTGATAGGTCGTTATACGCCGTACGAACCTCAACAGATCGGCTGAGAGAAGCTGACATTTTTCTTAATTCGGCAATTGATGATACACCAGTCGGATGTTGGTTGGCGCTTAACATGAAAAAAAAAAAGACAAACTCGAACATACGAACGTCGCGTCGGCCTCGCGCACTCCGCTCCCCCGCGAGTCCCCGTTGTAGTGTCTCCGATATGTCAATTGGCTGGTCGCCCCATACATACTGCACAGTCAGCTTTAATTTACTTTCAGATAAAGTTTTTCTAATCTTCCATATTGCAGGTATTATACACAATGCTGGTAGCACCATTATGCAGCGCGGACCCTCGCTTTAAAACCCCCAACGGTCCAATGACATGAGGTGTTTCCTACTATAGTATCATGCGGTCACCTCGTGGCTTGGGCTGATACTTAGTGCAGGATGAGCTGCAACTTTATTAATTTGTTATCGAATAACTAGGCTATAACACGAGTTTTAACCGGTAAGATCGGTGTTTGTGAGTGGCGCTTCGATAAATCCCCAACGGACCGAAGGTTCGACAACGTTTACCAAGTAGAAGACCTCCAGAGCTCCCTTACCATTGTTCGGTGTAGTTCTTACTATTTTCTATCTTTAATAAGCAAAATATGATGTTAGCTTCTATTCTTGATTTCTAGTTAACAAAAATAGTACGCTCCACGGCCCATTGAATGGCTTCCGCTACCTTGCCTACAGTTCCTGCATCTCTAGGCAATTGATGCCCTCCATCATGAGTGACAATCTGTGCAAGCTTTGGATCGCAGATTCCAGCCAAATCTCTTCCTTGGTTCGCCATATTGTCATTGAGCCCAATGATGTGGACAGTTGGAATGTGAATTTTTTGTCCGTGTGTAGACGGGTGAAAGCGCAGAAGAACATCAATGCTCTGTGGTTCCTGCGATGCCCCAGCGATGCGAGGTCTTCTGGATTCAAATTCCTCAATCACTCCTACTGATCGACAATCGTTGAGCCAGTCGATGTCATTGTCTTTCAGGTCCTCACCATCAGAGTCTTGGTGAATTGCTGTCAGGTCATCGCCAAGGAGAGTTAGATGTAATTGTCCAGCTGATAAGTCGAACGGCATCGTTGCGGAAAAGAAAATGGCGAACTTGAATGGCTCGGACTCAGGGTTCCTTTCTGCCTCAGCTGCAATTATCGTCGACGCCACCGCTGCTCCCTGGGAGAATCCAATTACTCCGTCGAAGGGTCCCTCCTCTTGGACAACGCTCATGACCATTTCATAGGCAGCTTGTACATCCTTCGGAATAGGCTCTCCATGATAACAGAGATAAGGTCCAGGGAAGATTTCACTAATACCTAGAGTAATGCATTTTTTAGTCAGAATAAGTTTCAAATTTCCATGATGCTAGCAGATTATACCTGCAGGCGGAGGAGCATCCATCTCCCCATCTAGAAATTCAAACTCCCAATGCCCTGGCAAGCGGCTTCGTATTGGCTCCAACTGTGCCTCGAGAATCTGTGAATTTGTTCCATGGCCGTGGAGGCAGAGGAGTCGCATGGCGGGCAGCAAAGAAAATAAAATTATGATAGAAGACAATAAAATCAAAAAACAGAAATTCCCCAGGCATTGAGAGCTCACCATATGATAGCTCTCTAAACGAACGGCTCTTGCATTCCGATCGTGCGTCGCCCCCACAGTTTTTTGTGGCAGTAGTACGTAATTTACACTCCTAGAGTGGATTACTATTCCTTGCTGATGTCTTCAGTTGATCGATATAATTACAAGCTAGAATTTCCCACATGTTGGTTGCATGGTTTCCACTTTGGTGGTCAATTTCCGGGCCTGTTCTGAGTAAATGTATCGTGCACATAGTAATCCGTCATACGATTTCTTACACATGGCTCTCGGTCCGCTTCTGGCCCCAAGGAATTCATGTATCGTTCATGACTCAGACTTGTGTAATTAGGCTTTCGGCTAGCGCGACGTGCAGCTAGTAAGATCATACGACTGTTCCTTTAAATTGGCACGCAAATTGGCGAGCTCATGTAATAAATGCATCTTTTCAAATGACCTGAATAAGGAAATACTCAAAAAGGGCTGAATGTAAGGAACGGAGCACCGATACTGTGATCAAAACTCTGTCTGCACCATATTTGATCATGGAGTCAATTTCAGTGTACATCCTCGTTTCATTTGCAGTATTTGCCTGGGCGACGGCTGTTTCTATCTACAGGTTGACCTTCCACCCGCTCGCGAAAATCCCTGGCCCCAAATTAGCTGCCATAACTCAACTCTACCAGACTTACTATTCATATCACAAGAATGAAAGTCGGTACTATCAAAAAGTCGAGCGGCTTCACAAAAAATACGGTAAGAACCTAATCCTTTCGCCATCGGCACGATGATGGTTTTTTTTATCTTACCCGTAAGCTACGATCTCAGAGACTAACAGGAGGAGTATAGGCCCCGTTGTCCGAATTACACCAGATGAAGTCTCACTCAGTGACCCTGAGAATTACAGCAAGATCTACCATATGGGTAGCAAATACTGGAAGTCACCCAACTATTACCGTGTATTTGGAGCTCCCGCAGCATTTTTCACTACAGTTCCCAATAAGTTGCATGCTACTCGGCGAGCAGAATTAAACCCGTTCTTTTCCCGACGAGCAGTACTAGCCCTAGAGCCTGTGGTTCAGGAAAAGGCACGCACACTATTAGCTCGGCTAAAAGATGATCTTGATGCGAAAGGCGTCGTTGAGCTTCATGATCTATTCTCTGCTTTAAGCGTTGATGTTGCGAGTGACTACTCGTTTCATGATTCTTATAATCTTCTCAATGTAGAGACTTATGGAAGAGACTTTGCGAACATGATCCGTGGAGTTTTGAAGATGTTTTGGTTTTTCATGCAATCCTCTACTCTTCACACCATAGCGATTAGTCTGCCGACTTGGGTCTCTGGCATGGAACCGAGATTTCGAAGGTACAACACAATGGTAGAGGTATAATCCAGCCGAAACATGCAATCATTCATTGATACGAGGTTGACTTATTCTTATTTAGAGTACACGCAACAAAGTGAGACAAGTCAAGTCGCAACTTGAGTTGGGCCAGGATAAACCACTCCGAAGAACAATTTTCCATGAGCTCTTGACCTCGGAAGCTGTTCAGGCTGGGGCTACTCCTCCTAGTGTCGATGACATGACAGATATAGCCTTGACTATCATGGTAGCAGCAGCCGCAGCAACGGGAAATGCCCTCTCAATAACGACGTTTCATGTTCTCAATAACAAGGATATCTATCTTCGGCTGCGTGAAGAGTTATTGGCTGCATATCCTAACGCGACGACATCCATGAGTTGGGCCGACCTGGAGAAATTACCATACCTTGTAAGCCGAGACCACCAAATTCTGACAAATTGGCGGCTGAAAGCTAATACTTTTCTATTTAGACCGCAGTCATCAAAGAGGGTTTACGGTTGTCATATGGAGTGATTGGAAGACTCCCTCGTGTAGTTCCCGACAGCGGTGCAGAGTTCAATGGCCATTTCCTTCCAGCAGGCGTTAGTGCTCATTCCATGATAGATATAAACGACGTGCTTTAATGACCATCATACAGAGTATCGTGGGCATGTCCACTTGGATGATGCATCGTTCTCCAGAGATATTTCCTGATCCCGACAAATTTGACCCGGAGCGCTGGCTGAACCCAAGCGAATCCGCCAAATTGGGCCGATATTTGGTCTCCTTTGGCAAAGACAGCCGCCAGTGCATTGGCATGCCGTAAGTCTCAATAATAATTAGTCCTAGTTGAAGATTACTAACATATTAAAGACTGGCATACTGCGAGATTTACGTTGTTATAGCCGTCCTGTTTCGCAACTTGGGTACCCTAGAAGTTTACCAAACACAACCGAAAGATCTTGTTTTTGACGATTATTTCTCTGGTTATCACCCAGACAATGCAAACCCACTACGTGTGCGTTGCTCTAGGAAGACTGCTCAGGAAGTTTAAATGCTATGACTATTGCAATGGAATTTGGGCGTGCCTCCTAGACATGTAGCTGTCATGATGATCTCTTAGTGTGTCTGTTAAAACTGAATATCTAGAAGACTAAGTTATAAAACGCAAATTCAATTACATACTTGAAGCTAACTCCGTATTTGGCGTTTTTCTCAATGGCTCAAAATGTGGTTAGATACATTGAAGACGAGAATTGTGTACTTATCATGATCTAGTCCCAAGCCCAAAATACGATCTATTCAGTAGGAAACAGGGTCTCGCCAATACAAACGCCTTGGGATATAGAGGACTTTTTGCGCATATTGAGGTAATGCGCAAATTTCCTTAGAAGAAATGAATTTAAACTTTTCCAAGGTTGATGGCACCAAACTAACGCCGACAACGATACAGCACGCCGTCCCAAGGTGGTTCTATACATTAGTTAGTGCAAATTGGAAAAGTCAGCAAGCCCCAGAAGTGACTTGTTTACTCAATTCATTTCGAATATCAAGATGTATACATCTTGTTAGAAGGTGGCCGCTACGGTAGCTGAAGATTGCTGCTTCTCGAGTCATGCATCAGCCTTTTGCGAGTCCGTTCTCGCTAGCATACGTAAGTAGTCAGTCGGATCAAGGCCGATAACTGACCCTTCTCTACTCCATACGGAGTATGGGGTCAGATTTAGGCTATATGAAAATTACAGCTAGTAGGTTCCAGTGGCGCGGTAGACAGCGGGCCGCCTGGTCCGTCTGACGTGGCCAGTGTGAAGGATCAAAATGGCCCCAGCCCTAAGGCCCACCCTTGCGTACTTCCGTTCTGGGCAATACTGCAAGTTCTTTTGAGTCCTTCCCTCCCATTCAAGCTAGTCTCGGTCACAAAGCCGAGCGGCGAATGTAGAGCGTATCCACTGGTGCGAACGCACTCATTGGCCCTTGGAGCTTTAAGGGGAACGCTGCGTCGATCGTGCGTGCCGACCTCCGACCAGGCACTAACCGTAGGCGAGCAAGCTCTTTAACCAATGCAGCATCTTGCATGCGAATACGAATAGTCAGGTGAACTAATTATGTGATGTAGGCGGTGACTGAATCCGTAGGTAAGGCATCTGGGCAGAAATTTTGACGTTAGCCTTAATCACTGTGGTCACTCTGAACAGTAATTTCTCACGTCCCGGTTTTTTCCCGAGACAGTTGTTCGATAAGCGACACTTCTTACACATGGTTCCATCTTTCCAATGTGTTTTTAGTCTGTCAATTACTCTTCCCTACATTAACCGTCGGATACTGTTCGAACTACGGCAGAGAATGACATCTTCTTCAGAATCTCAATCGCCTGCCGGCCCAAAACGTGATTGGCGGTTTTGGGCAGTTTTCCCTGGTCTTTGCTTTTCCGTCCTACTCGTCGGCCTCGATACCTCTATCATAGCTACCGTACTCCCCACTATTGTCGCCGATTTGCAGTCAGGCGCCCTGTACATATGGGTGGTAAACGCATATTTTTTGACCATGGCGGCCGTCCAACCGCTCTATGGCCAGGCTTCGGATATTTTTGGCAGACGTATACCTTTGATAGTGTCAATTGCTATGTTTACGTTAGGTAGTGGGCTATGCGGAGGAGCCAGTAACACCGCTATGCTCATTGCTGGAAGGGCTGTCCAGGGCCTTGGTGGAGGAGGTCTATTTGTTATGGTCGACATTATCGTGGCGGATCTCGTTCCTCTCCGTGAGAGGCAGAAATACATGTCGATGATAATGGGAACTTTCGCGCTGGGCACATTCATTGGACCCATAATCGGAGGTGCGATTGCTTCGAAAATCTCTTGGCGATGGGTGTTTTACATTAATCTACCCATTGCTGGGGTGGCATTTGTGCTGGTTATACTCTTTCTACGCGTACACTATAGACGAGACGGTACTCTTTGGTCTCGTCTAGCAAGAGTCGATTTATTGGGAAACATGCTTTTGATGGCCTCCGTGACGGCTGTTCTGATCGGCCTAACCTGGGGTGGCACATTATACAGTTGGAAGTCATGGCACGTCCTAGTGCCACTTTTAATCGGTATCTTGGGTTTGGTCGCATTCTTGTTTCACCAGAAGTTTTTTGCAGCAGATCCCACGATGCCACTTCGCGTGTACAGCAACAATACATCGCTCTTGTCTTTTATCCTCACTTTCCTACACGGTATTGAGATGAGCTGGCTAAGCTTTTTTCTTCCTATATACTTTCAGGTTCTTCTCGGAGCTAGCCCTATCAGGTCTGGTGTCGACCTCCTCGCGACTGTTATTCCCTTGATGCCTGCCGGCATTGTTGGCGGATTTATCGTCGCAAAGACTGGTCATTATAAACCTACCATGATTGCCGGCTACGCCCTCCTAGCCATTGGCGCTGGTTGCTTGACTCTCCTAGACGCATCTTCATCCACCGCTAAATGGGTCATCTTTCAGATAATTGCGGGTGTTGGAGGTGGTCTCGCTTTGACCGCGACACTTCCAGCCGTTCAAGCTCCTTTGGCGGAAGCTGATGTTGCAGTAGCCACCGCATCTTGGGGCTTTGTTCGAAGCTTTGGCTCGATATGGGGTGCAGCAATCCCTGCCGCCGTCTTCAATTCTCGAATTGACAATCTCCTGACTAGCATCAGTGACCCAGCTATCCGCGCAATTCTGAAAAGTGGAGGTGCCTACGAGCATGCTACCGCGGATTTCATTTCTAAATTAGATGTTCAGCCTGCGGTAAAGCAAGAGCTTATCGATATCTATACCAAAGGCCTCAAAGAGGTCTGGCAGGTTCTCATCGCCTTCGCTGTAATAGCTGTCCCCCTCGCTGTTGTCCTTAAGGAGGTGCCTCTACGTACCGAACTTGTTACTGAGTTCGGATTGAAGGGAGATGAAAAGGAAGAGATAAAGTTGGCACAGGTGAGTGGACGTGAGACTGTGAATGAGAATGGTCTTCGTTCCATAAACTCTCAGTCATCACGCTGATTTGTTACGTATGACAAAAATCCGACGAGTCTTTTTCATGTCAGTTTCAAGACTTTCCCATGGCTTATCTCCTCTCTTGAATGTATATATTCCTCCTACCTAGGTAAGTAAAATAATGTTCCAAGGTTATTGAATGAATTTAGAAAAGCAGTAGCATGTATACTCAACGGCTACGGATAACACCCAGACCATGGGTTGGAAAGTCAACGTTTGAAGTGGAGCGGCCACTTGGATGGAGGCAAAATCATTGTAATGGTTTAGAATGACTGCTTTTCGATATCTCTGCCAGCGCGATACCATTCAACACGCTTGCGCTTCTCACAACCCATCATGCTATGACTCAATCCTTTGCAAAATTACACAGAAGTACATAAATCTTAAATTTTATTCTGTTGTTGTCTCATTCCGCTCCTTGGGTGTTATGACTGACTCCAGGCACACCTCAGTAAAGGCTGATTGCAAGCGGTCTTGTCGGAATATTAGTGACCGTGGTCCCACCATAGCTCGACGTACCTATTTGCGTGCCGACAGTGCTGAGCAGGTTTGATAAGACTCGAATGGTGCCTGGGAATGGAACAGGGGCGCATAATTTTCGACTTTCATCTTTGCCCACAACTCGTCGTAAACAAGTCAATACCGCTTCTGTCACTTCTCGATAGTCACTCAGGTCCAGGTCATTAATTCGATCTTGGTCGCCCTTTTTCTCCCCCTCCCTGGTACCATTGCGATGAAACTAAATAGGTAGTTATACAAATATCCTTACGCTGCATCTCAGTGTCAAACTTTTGATGTAGCCAAGCCCGCCAGCCGCCGCCATGCAAGAGCACATTTCGAAGAAATTCTTCCAACTTTGTATGGTCCTTTTGCTTGGTAGGAGTATCATATCCATCGAATTCAAGGACATCAATCCCTACTAAGATGTCGAATAAGTTCTCTCCATTGGATATTGGCATGACTCCAATGTGAGTCTGCTTGGACCGTCATGCAGTGGCTGGCGGAACCAGCGTGAAGTAATACGAAATGGCTTCTGGGCATTCTTCTTGCGTTACATTGGTCATGTATAAAATATCAGATATCCTAAAATCACTCACCTCCACTTTGCTCCGTTTATGCGAAGTTGAGTTGCTGGCCATGGCTGCTGTACGCTCTTGTAAGTTATCTATGAAGCTTGTTAGCGGTATTCGCGTCTCACAGAAGACACGAGATGTTGACACCTGGAATGCTTCACCAAGTGTTTGCGAGGCACGATGATATGAGAGAGAAGTGGCTTGTTACCATGATGGTGTATGGGACGAAGGAACTGTGAGAATGTGAGAGAGATGAGGTTGAAAAGAGGAGAGAGAGAAAGCAAGAGAGATGATGAAAATGAGGGGGGGAAGAGAAATATGAAGAGGTTGAGAGAGGGGGATTGACGAGATGAGACAGAGAGAGAGAAGAAGGGGTATCGAGGTGTTGGAGAAAAGGAAGGAGCGGACACCCGATTAGGACACGTCGTTTGTCGTTTGGTCTCATATGTGGAGTCATGTGACGCGTATACGGAGGCAATTGGCGAGTCCGTAACACATGATAAAGCCAGATTCAATACAAGCATTTTCTTCATGACTGGAATGGTGCAGGTGGCTCTATACTGGACGGTATGGTATGTCCATGCTTCGGTAAGCTTTGAGCTTGCACTTCAAGAACCTAGAAAATTTGCCACGTCTTAGTGACAAGCCCGTCAGTAGTTCATCTCATGGCTTGCAAGTCACAAGCTACAAGGTACGGTCTTTTACATTCATTATCAACCACGGAGACAACAGTCGGATCTGGGTTAGCAGTTCCTTTCATGTGTAAAATCAGGAACCGACCATCTATTGCTGGGGACTCTCTTTGATAGCGAACTTCGGGACTAAATTGCTTCTTCTCCCCTATGATGTGGAGTGTTGAGATGTATTTCGGCATCCGTAGCGATCGCATCAAGGCCTGGGTTCAATCGGCATGATTAAAACCTCTTTATTGTCGTTAGTAACAGATACCCCGTGCTTGCAAATCCACAAGATTCTCATTGAGTGTGCTCCGCTCGAACAACCTCTGACCCAAACAAACATCCGGATGATCAGTGTGCATACCATGACTTGTCACAACTAAAAATATCGTGAATGTCAGGACGCAGTCAGAAAGCTGCTTAACATTTCTAGGTTACAGTGACAATTTCAAACGTGTACCCCTCAATGGAGACTCATACACATCAAACTCCTGTGACATCCCATGTGGGTAGGCCTCCGTCGCCGGTCCAAAGGCGGTTGTGTATATGTCAATTGCAACAGCGAAAGTTCGATACGACAAGGTCCGTCCTTCATATGGTGCGTGTGCTCGTCGACGCGGTCGCTGTCGAGGATATGACCCTCTCTCAAATCAAAACCCCCATCCACCTGAGAGAAAACTAAGGTGTGTTTTTTATCGCCTATAGCATGCAAGAGAAACGCGATCAGTAGTAGAGAATTTCATGGCAGAACCTGAATCACAGACTTCGGCGCCAGACTCTGCACGTGTGGAGAGTGGTACAGAAGAAAATGTCAACAAATCCTCCTCGATCAGTTCCATCATAGAAGTTCATAGAGACGTCGAACCTATTTTGAATCAGCTTGATGCACTTGGAATGCCCATATCTATGGATATTGCTTCAACTACCTCATACGGGTCAATAACGTCTTTTACTCCCATGCCTCAATCACATAATACAAACCAGTAAGGTGCCATTTCAACGGACGACTCAAAAACCATGAGTCTTTAGTTCAACCGACATCCTTTCGAGCAAGTCATCAACCTAGAGTTGTGCACTAGATGAATGCCTCGACCTGGATGGTATTTCAAGAAGAACTTAAAGCGGCGTCTGAAGCTCTTTGATCTATTGGATCTACTCGAAGAAGACAGCCAAGGCGCTTTGCTCCCATTGACACTCACCAATGAGCGAAGACTCTGGCCTCTCTAAAAGTCAAGGATTCAACTCGCGAGCTAGTGGGAAATGGTTATTATGCCCTTAGCGCTGAGTGTGATGAAGGCAATTGGTGTGAACACCTGTCTTATGTATGCCGAGCTAAAACATCAAGTAGGGGATCGACAATGAGATATCAACCTCCTGAACGTGCATCTTCGCTTTTAATTACCTACGCCACATCGATCATAAGCATATATTGTGAATCTGGCCTAACCCTAAGCTCATTAGCCAAGTATTTTATTCGTGCTCTCGCCTGACATGACATGATTATGTTGTTGAGTCATCTCAGCCGAAATTTGATCGGAACGGAAAGAAATCTCGATCAGAAAGATCAGACTCATGATCAAGTTATGGGCTATACGACGACGTTGATGCCACTACTGGAAGACTTGTGTGATATCGCAGAAAATTCCCCGCAATCCTGCACGACGCGTCCAGACCATTACCTATAGATCGGACAATACCTCTCTAATTACGTGGAAGGTCAATCATCTGCGGTCTGGTGTAATATCCTAGCAATGAGGCTTGCCGGACGTTGCTCCTTCCGCATTCTCGCGGCGGCTTGTGGCTGAACGACGGTCATGCTTTAGATATAGCTAAAGAAGTCGTGATATATCTAAGCAGACTTAGCGAAGAATTGGGGCTCTCAACCTAGTCTTAATCGCCAGTTGTGATCTTCAGAGTGAAATGATCGGCTCGCAGCAATCAACATCTTCTAGGGTATTTATAGCGTACGGTAGACGGATACATCCCTTCAGACCTTGAAATTCATCAGGCACAGGGTCTGGAGAGCAAGAGATGAGGGGCACAATAAGGATTAGATGACTTTGAGTCAACAATCCTCTGGGGAGTATGTACCGATCTGAAATAACACTGTCAATTTTGATATGCGTACAAATAAATCTTAGTATAGGGTTCTTTTGACGGTCTGGTTGTTGTTATAATTGACGGTATGAGATGGTGTTCCAGACTTAATACCGCGCGATGAGGACAAAGTCTAGTTGACGAGTTTACTCTGACTATGCATTGACACCAACTATATAGATTGTAGCTGTACTGGGTATTATAATCATCAACATCTGCTGATTCTAAGGCACACACTGTGTTAACCCTATATCTTAGTCCGCTAGGTATTTCTAGTAGGTTTTACATGTAGTCTCGCAAAGATGCGATGCGGTTGGTAAAAAAGTGTTTAATAACATGCATACAGTCAATCGAGTCGATCCTGTAAACGTGGACTTCGTAGCATCCGACTATTCAGAGACCGTCAATATCCACAGGTTGAACTATCAGGTTTTGGGTTTGCTCTGTTCAAGATGATCCCTTGGTTTAGGCCTCGCCATGGGCCACCTGTGGGTAGGAATGTAGGACCTATTATCTGACCTATAAATAAGAGCCTAGAAAAATTATTTAAATCTATCTATCTATAAATAGATACTTAGAATCTATAGATTATCTATAAATTATTTATTTATATATAATTTTTTAATTAGAATATATTAAGATATATAAATATTATTAATTTATTTATATAAGATTAAATATTTTATAGTTATATTAATAATTTTATTTTTTTAATTTATTTTTAAAGCTTTTTATATATTTAGAATATAAAATTAATATATTTTTTATTATATTTTTTAATATATAAATATAAAAAGTATTATTAATATTATAAATTTTATTTATTTTAATAGATTATAATATTAATAAATCTTATATAATTCTATTAAAAGATTATTTAAAAATATTTTAGAAATATATATTATTAATATAAAATATATATATTAATATTTAATATATTTTATATATTAAAAATATATATATTTATATAAATAATAAAAAATAAAAACTTTAATAAATATTATTTAATATTATTTTATAATATTAATTTAAAATATTAAATTATTATTTTAGAATATTAGATTATTATTTTAGAATATTAAATTATTATTTAATTATTCTAATTCTTAGTTTATTAAATAATTCTATTATTTAAAATATTTTAAATATTTAAAATATTTAAAATACTTAATATATTTAATATTTTTAATATTCTTATTATATTAGAATTATTTTTATTTAAATAATCTATTTTTTTATATATTTATTAATTAAAGTTTAATATTTTTTTAATATATATATAAAGCTATTTTTATTTTTTTTATTTAAAATAAAATATAATATTAAAAAGTTTTAATTTAAATTATATAATATTAGATTAAATATTAGATTAAATACTAAATTAAATATTAAATTAATTATTAGATTAAATATTAGATTAAATACTAGATTAAATATTAAACTAATTATTAAATTAAATATTAAATTAAATAATAAATTAAGTATTAAATTAAATATTAATTAAATTTTTATTTTTATTTTTTTTATAAATTTATATATATATAAGAATTTATTATTTTTTTTTTTTTTTTTTTATATTATAATATATATTTTTATATATTTTTATAATAAATATTAAATAAGATTAATCTATAATATTTAATAATAAAATTAATTCTATATTTTAGATATAGAAATTAATAATATATATATATAGCTATTAAATAAATATTAATTTAATAAAATAATTAATAAAATAATTATAAAAGTTTTATTTAAATATTTTTTATAAAATTAGTTTATAATAAATAATAAAGAATAAATAATTAATAAATAACTAGGCCTCGCCATGGCCCGCGGGTCTACCCAAATGGGCCACCCATTACCCATGTCTTGGCGGGTAATGGGTAGGAAT
>JAKLMW010000038.1:222740-326164 GCA_022813215.1 Talaromyces ruber | reverse complement strand
TTGTTTTTTATCAAAAAATATTTCTCTACCACAATGTCCCTCTTTTTATTTTTTATTTTTTTTTTTTTTTTTGGTTTCCCCCCCCCCCCCCCCCCCCCCCCCCTCCTAGCTAAGTGAAATGTTAGCCAATTGGATGCATGAAGATAGCTTCCATGTGGCATGCGCCCTATTTAAGGTCCGGGGGAAGACCAGGATGGTTTGGAATACGAGATTCAGAAAAATTAGTGCCTGGTTAGTAACGTGGCCCGGACAAGGGGTTGGTAATTTATGCAATTGTTGCTGTGCCTTGTCGCGGCCGGCAAGTTGTCAGGGGTTAGAGCTCGTACATGCATGGGAATTTTCTTGAAGGAGTAATAGTAGGCCCCAAAATCATCTTTAGCGGCATGTAGAAAGTCAGTCCCCTGGACAGGATGTTGTTAAGCCTCAACTGACCCTGGTGGGTTTTTATCGCTGCGCCAGTACGATACAATCAACATTAAGCATACTGTCGCAGTCCTTGGAGGGGTAGATAGCTTTGAGTCTCATAGAGAGAAGTCCAAGATTTTGGCAATGTAAATTTTGAGTAATTCATACAATCCAGTTGCCGGAATCTCTACATCTACTATGAAGATATCTCGTCGTCATAAGAAAAGATCAAGAGAGTACCCCTGAAACAATGGACAACAAAACGCCGTCAATCTCGAACTCCCGTCACAAAGTAATGTGCTAAGTGGCCGCTGGGTCTATTATCTCGTCTCCTGGGGCGCTTGATAAAAGCCCCCCAACGACTTTGGCCTTCTTTTCCAGGCATAGTAGCGTGTAATCACAAGACATCAAGAATGCCATGTGCCGTGATTGACAATAACGACCGGCTCGCGTGTCGTGTAGATCACGAAGACATAATGTCAGCTGTTGTAGCAGTTTCTTCACCTTGCGAAACGATAGCAGGTACAAGCGTCGGCGGAGATCAAGCTCATCGTCATCCTCTAGCTCGAGCACTCCCCACGAGAGCTGAGATTCAATCAAACTCCGGAGGAACGTACTAGCGCCAGTGACGACACTTTTAGCAGATGTGAACTCGTCCGAGCATGAAGAATCATTACTCTCTCTCTCTCGGTGTGTCCAAAAACCATTATCTCCCCCGCCAACGATGTGCGTTGCGAGTTCCCGCGGGCGAGCATCTCAAACTCGTCAGTGACATAGCCAATCAGTGTGGCGATAGTCATTACATGTACAGGCTCCGCATGCTCACGACTATACGTGCATCCCATCGAAGATTCGCATGCCACCATACATCGCTTCAACCTAGCGAGCTGCGCGTCGAGCGATAATTGTCGGTGGTCCTCGTCGCCGCAGATGATTGACACTAGTATCTCTGTGATGCCATCGTAGCAGTTGCATCCGCCGCCACTTGGCGACCACTTTGCTGGGTTTGAATTGGTCGGTATTATTTGCGGTGACAGCTACTGGGGAGAGTTTACAGGCCGATCTCATCATCGCCGCAGATGGAGTGCATTCCGAAGCTGTCAAGCACGTCCTCGGTGATGAGGTCGTCTCAGCCGGCGACACAGGTTGGGCCTGTATTCGGTAGCTAGGTGGTGCCGAAAGATGGGCTATTTTCAGATCCAGAGACTGCGAATATGATCGAAGACTCAACCACAAGGTATTTTACGGCAGCCGAGGGTGCCGCTGGCTTGGTTTGGTATCCTTGTCGAAGGCATATTTGTGATTTACTAAACAAGATTGTCTGAAAAGCTGCTAACTGAGCTGAGGTGTAGTAACGAGGTGCAGCATTTCTTGTATCTTTCGCGAGAATTCGATGCTTCCCACGTAGGAGAAGGTATGGGAGTAGCGCTGTCCAGCCGTTATTGAGAGTCGACGAGCACCCCATAATGATACTGAATATAGATTTTCGGACCATGGTAGAGCCAAACATGCCGCGAGAATATTCCAAAAAGCATTTTGCTCCAACTCTGCAGACCGTCGTCAAGTGAGTAGAATTGGAAACTTGCGCTTGCCATGCGCTACCTGCTTACAAACGATGCAGAAAAGCGAGAAACGTTAAATTCTAGTAACTGATTGCTAGAGGACCGATAAACAAGTGGCACAAGGATAAACTTCTTCTGATTGGTGACGCAGCTCATCCCATGCTTACTTGTAAGTAACTATCTAAGTCGTTCCGATTTTGTAGGAGTAGTGCTTGCTAAATCCGGAAAAATAGTCCAGGGTCAAGGTGGTGGAGAGGCAATTGAGGATGGAGGAGCCCTTGATGTCTTGTTTGACCAGCTTCATGACAAAGGAGAAATTGAAAGTCGGCTGCAGATTTTTGAGCAAGTCAGACGACACAAGGCTCAGCATTGCAAGTTCTTTCTAACACCAAGCCTCCTCCGCCGTAAAGCGTCCGTGAAGCTGCTGCCAAGTATGTTCCTGGAGCTAACTTTGATTCCACCGACGCTATTAATGACTACGTGCTGTCGTTCGACGTAATCGCAGAGTCAAAGGCAGCCCTTGCGGCTACTTTAGCTTGAACTGCGAGGACTTTTGGTAAAAATAGGATCCCTGCGAGGTTTAGCAATCTTGCATACATATGTAACCAGGAATCTTGCAGCTCAGTGAAGATATGTCTACAACCTGTTGTTCTAGGATATTGATCATGTTGTAGGTGCCAGCAATACTTAGGTATACAATAGCGAATATGTTAGTATCTCAACACAAGTGATTTTTGCCAGCAAATTGGTCCTTGGTTATTGCCACTACATAATCCAAGTTAAAATAAACTGATGTTGCTGTCAAGATCAGCTTAGGGCTATTCTCTGTCTAGCCCTAGATTTTCGAGTTGCCCAGCGGGCAATTCCTGCAGGGTATTTGGCGTAATTACTAGGCTATGTTCAACGAACTAAATGCCCAGTCAGTCTTGTGACAGACTAATTTACATAGAATATATAGCAGTGCTAAACTCGTTCAACTAGCGTATCCGAAAGTGTTGCTCGAGAGGCCGCTTGGCCAACAGTACGCCACGCGCGGATCCTAGAGCCCGGGGGGAAGACCGTATTCCCGGTCGGGAATCGAAGATATGCTTGACAGATATTGGTTTAACTCGAGGGCTACTAGGTAACATGACTATTGAGTAATCGGGAACCAGGCCAGATTGCAATTGCGGTTGGTGGGGACCTCTAAAAGGTTTGAGATAAGAGGTGTCATAAGGCGAGTACTAAGGGGCGTACTAGGCGAAGAAGCTTAAGAAAAGGATATGCATGACACACTTCATCAATGCTGTGCTAGGCATTTCTTGCGACTCATCGTTACCACTGAACAACGATGGGCTCAACTCATCCCGTCGTCCTCCTTTGTGGGGATATAACAGACTCATGGGTTGAGAGTATAGACTACATCTACGACTACGCCACCAAAAACACCATGGCTCGAGTCATTTTTGATAAAGTTGTTCGCCGCCCTCAAATCTGAGGTAAGAGCTATGGAAAGTTTTCTGCGGGAGAGTTTTGGAACTTGTATCAGTTTCCAAGAGCTTGCTCAGAAATATCGCCATTCAGGCGACCTGGTAGGCGTGGTGCACGCCTTGCTCCTCTACACAGTGAGATCAGCACTCATGTTGGAGTCAGTGTCCCCGGTAATCACGACTTAACGTGGCTTGCTGGCCGTTCGAAGCGTTGCACACCGAGAACCACGGTTGCTCAACCCGGGCGAGGGTACGCCAGAGACGCACTTGGTCGGTATATCTAGAGGTCTTTGGAACGCCGTTGCAGCGCCAATTGCTGCCAACTTCTCCATTCTGTATGATGCTTCTATCGAGGCCGGCCGGGCATACGCACGACTTTGCGGTCTTATATTTACTCGGTCGAGAGCTATAGAAGATCGCACTGGGGTCTGGAGTTGGGTTATCGTCGACGTGGCCGCTGATGAGCTCGAATCAATTCCCAAACGGTTCCAAGATGCAGTGGTAACACCATTTCCTTTGAGAAAGTGACCCACAATTGGCGATATCCGTCTCGCGTTTGGCAGGAAAGTTGCCAAAGCCCCAGAAGACGTTATGGAGGCGATATATTCTAGTGAAGATGAGGATTCTTATTCCCCGACTCCTGATAGAGACTTTGTCCCTATCTCGGTACTAGAGTTGGTCTCTAACACTCAGTCAAGCGTGGTAAATATCGACAGACAACTAGAATCATCAAATTTGAAAGCGATTGATACTTCACCACCCCCCAGCATTAGGATCACACTTTTGCATGGCCGCCCAAGTACCAGCAAAACGCCTTTGTACTTGATAGCCGACGGTACAGGCACAGTTGAATGTTTCATCTACTTACGGCCATTCAAGTCCAAGCAAACTGTCTACGGCCTCGATTCTCCATACTTCCGCTGCCCATCCCGCATGACGAGCGACGTCGGTATTGAAGTTGTCGCTGGGCTAATTGTAGAGGCTTTGACCAAAGCGCACGACACGAGTCCATTCATGATCGGTGACTATTCTGCTGGCTGTCTCGTCGCCTTTGAGGTCTCGCGGCAGCTTGCCGCGGCCGGGCGAACGGTCGAAGGTCTCTTTTGATTGACATGTGCTGCTCTGCGGTCGCAGTTAACGGATCAGTGCACACTCCTCGCCGAGGATGAGTTCAGCTATGAGGTCTTTCAGGAAGCCGTCAACAGGGACGGTCTATGGAGTACACTCGGATCCAGCCGTGATCATTTCCGCGCCTTCTTTGTTGCCATGAACCAATACACCGCAACCAATGATCCCCGCGGAGAGACCTGCGAGAACGCCCATCATCTGGGCTGAGCGAGGTTTGGTCAACCGTGTTTCGGATGACTCTGAGCTGATGAAGAAGCTAGAAGAACGGGGAGTTCCAACCAGGCCTTTTCCGGGCTTTATGGTAGACCCCAACCTAGGAACATTTGCATGCCTTGTCCCAGATAAGGGCGGAGCCGAAAATTTGGGCTGAAAGGGTTGAAAAAGTTCACCAGCGGAGAGATCATGGCTCTCTCTGTGTCGGGAGATCATTTTGAGCTGCCCTCGCCTCGACATGTCCATCTTCTCCAGGTGCAAATGAAAAAAGCTTTTACCTACTTTCCATCGCATTAATATTACTGGAATTCATGCATTTGAATGCTATTCCATAAGGAGTTAAGTGAATTTAAACTGAGTCCTTGAAATATAGATCAATTACAAATTGTACGTTATATATTATATAGATTGAATTGAAACGATTGATAAACGAACACAAATATTTGAAAGAGCATATGAATGATCTATGTAACAGATGATTAATAACAGAAATCTTTCGATGTCCTTAGTTCAATTTTCATGAATTTCCAATTTTGACAGCAACATTGAGATCTCCTCTGTTCATGTTTAAAAAGCGATTGCCTATCAAGTACGAACAGATCAAGCCATCGATTTTGGGCTACTTTCCTTCTCAAACCAAGGATCAGGCTTACTGCAACCTTTATGTCGAAGAAAATAGCCACATTCCACCGTATAATGTCCATAGATCCTTTTTTTGATCTTCCACCTTGGGCTGAATAGAGACAACCCGTGTTTAATGGCCACTTTCAAAGCCTTCTAGCAACATCCGCATGTCGAAGACGGGTAGACAGGCTGGCAAAAACTCGTTATTGTTCATGAAAGCGTCATTGAATCTGCCAGGTGGAGTTGCAACGCTAGCAAATGCTATTTATATTATCTAAAGGAGGTTTTGGTTCCCATTTCTACTATCAACTGAGTCTTGCTAATTTTACATAACTTATTTTCTTTCATCCATTCTGGTTACTCGTAGCGTGTCTGTTGGAGTATTTTCTAGGCTAATACTCAGCTACCTGCTAACTACTTGAAAAGAAGACCGTTATGATAGTTTAGCTCTGACTGTGAGCTGGTCTAGTCAAGGGTGAATTTCACTGGCCGATGCTACATAGGCTCGTTTTGACGAACAGCAAAACTATCGTGACCTAAAATCAATCCTTCACACACAAAGCGGACCCTAATCCCTCCCTTGTATCCTCAACCTAGTGATTTCCTTGAACATATCCCACGCCTTGAACGGCAGGACAGTACTAGAGAATATTCTTGAGCAATATCTTCACAAATCCTTCTTTCTTGGCTGCGTCTCGGGGGAAAAATAGATCATTTTCCTTGGTATATTTTCGAAGCGCATTCAGGGATGGAAACAGGCGAGGTTTCTTCCCAGATCTCCGGCAGTCCATCAAATCGACAATGTTCACGTTGACTACCGATAGTGCCTACAGGGTCAACCCCTTGCTGTCAGTACCAAGCTCTGCCATATTCTAATGGAAATTATTTTTCTCACCTTTTTGCACTGTGTAATTGACGGAAGACGCTCGATCCCCAATTCGGTGCAGAGATTCTGCCATGACTCCAATCGAGTATAGTTTGTTCCGAACTCACTATCAAATTCCATTCTGACATACTTGTTCCAGTTGCGTTTGTAGTTCTTGGAACCAATCTTCCATTGTCTGTGAGCGGCTAGACGGGCGAAATTCTCACGAAGACCGGCGGATGGCTCAGATACGAAGCTAGGAAAGTCATCGAAGAAGGATTTGATATGAGAAGAAGAGGCAGGCTTCGATTTCCTGCCCATGGTTGCTCTGGCAGATGAAATCTTGAATGAGAGTTACAGGATAGCTGCAAGATATGGGCTTTGTGGGATGAAGAAGATGAGAGATGTTAGGCAGTCGGCTTGTCTACCTTCAAATTAACCTGAACTTAGATGAGATCCCAATTTATAATAATAGAGAGCCCATAAGCGACAAGCTTTGGTTTTCTTGGTCATTGTCATATGGCATAATGGACGGCAAATTGCGTGAAATTCTGCCTCTTTCTAGCCCTAATGACATAGTACAAAGAATAACGCCTTTCTTAAAGCAATCCATTTGTCCTGAGTGTTTGTTTTTATTTTTTATGGCGCAGTCTCTGCTAGAAATAAGCCAATCATGAAAGATCCTCGGAGTGAATGCAGTTGTAGGTACTTCGTCGTGCCACGTCAAGTGGCTATGGGGATATTATCATGACATGGATATCTGAGACATAGAATTAGAATAATATGCGCTATTGGCTACAATACTTGAGAAAGATTAAACCACGTACAATGCCACAGCCTGACAGTCATACATTCATGCGATCTATTCTTGTTTTCTTCTCGGGCGGCACAGTGATTAAATTTGCCCTAGGCTGAACCCTACAGGGCCGAATTACACACACAAGTTCTGTCCGGATAAGAAGGTCGGCATAATTTTCTATTTAGGTAGCATATAGCATAAACATGCAATTTCTTGACATGGTCTACGCCATCGGAGGCGGTGCAAGTGTTCAGCCACATTGGGATCCCCTGTCAAGCGCTAACATCATGCCCCGTTAGGTATACGGTAGCTAGTTTGCATGTTTTTGGTCTTCTGTATTTCACAATGGCTCGCAAGCAGACAGGCGGAGAAGGATAAAACATACCCGTGCCATCGCTCACCTACCCCATCCTGGTGTAGGTGCGCACAGGTACATGAAGAAAGAGTGCTTGATTATGGCCGGCAGCAATAAGCGTCGGCGACATGCCGTCAAGTTCAAGATCTCGATACCTGTGAACCTCAAAGCTGTTTCGAATGTAACCCAGTAAATGTGCCAACTGCCCTTTTTAACCAGCGGAATATTGACGTCGTGAGTGCAACGCAAGCAGTGATGATTATGATGTTATATTCAATGATTGTCCAAAGCGTCGGTCAGCTAGATTCGTACCGTGCGGTATCTATTTCCGCTTCACGATTGAAGACAACGCGAAGTAGACATGTTTTGTGGATGGCAACAACCCCAGAGAATATATCCAGCACAATCAAGATCGACAATTCAATCTTGCGGGAATTTGTATGTCTCAGCTTCCAGAATACACTGGCTGGATAGGCAGCATCGATAACCTCGAGGAGAGCCGAGAAAGCTGGAATATCAAAGGTCAACATCATTCTCCCATTTGACACCTAGGCTTACAATTAGGACCTCATATAGCGCAACGAATGAGATTCTCTCTAGACTCTCTATGAGCGTTCTGAATTTTCTTTTCGTACTGTGTCGAGTTAATTCTGGATTTGAATAAAATCCAGGTAGAAACTGCACTCCACACCACACGTGTCATCTCAGATCGTCTCATAGATGCTACTCGCTTTCTATGTCAGTGAAATGAAGATAAATGTCAACTGGTTCTCAGTGCCGAGCGTCTAAGAATCACCCTCTTCTCTATACCATGTGGCGGACAGGTTCCAGAGATTCTCTATAGGATTACATCTATGGATGTATGTATGTAATTACATTCACTAGAGTTAACACAAAGTGGAAGAAATCGATGGATCGTCATATTTCCTAACCTTTCTGTATTAAGGCTCAATTCATAAGGCTCTACTCAGAAGTCCAAACTTGATTCTTTCTCAATTCGTGTCGGGCTCAATGTCTTACAGTAATTCGATGCACTCTATCTACAACTGTGTTTCTGTATCCCGCCACCTAGTAGATATTCCAAGCGCATTACAACGAAATACATGCACACGATTGATTACCTTCAAGTATTGATACAACCCTAAATCTAAATTACATCAAATCCCAGCATTTGAATCGGTCTTTTTCATGCAAGTCACATCTCTCCACGTTGACAATTACCCCTGCCGAACCCCTTGCTACGTGCCTATGCAATGTACGTATGCATCTACATCCCTACACAAGGCACGAACCACGTAAATAGAACCAGACTACTGGAAGGGGGTAGGGAATATAAAGATAATAGATTCAATAGACCCATCATTTATAGACTTGGCATCTCGATTTCCAGGTTCATCAGGCTATTGTGTGCAGATTCCCCGGGTTGAGTAGATTAGCTCGTTGGTTATGTAGTAGAGAGCAAAGAGGTGCAATTCCTTAAATCTTGATTCTTGACATTGAAGAAGATTTAGTATCCAGAATTGCTCTTTCTAGTCTAATATATAGTATACGATATTTTTAGATCATCTGCTGAAAGAAAGAAACAACGGCATGCACAAAAACGACATAGGAAGACAAAAGGAATGACAGAAAGAGACCTTGAAACCGTCTTAACTGTCTATCAAAGAAAAAGGAAATTCTCCGAACATACCAGCAGACCAGATGAAGAAATGAGACCATGCAAGATTCAAGGGCGATCTACTTGCCTCCCCCCGACCCCTCTAAAAGCCGAACGAGGAAAAGTAAAGAACAAGATGCAAAAGTTGCGGAGAGTTGGAGATATTTCATACATTTCCGACCACCTGCCAGGGAGTTTACTATGCATGTATATACTAAGTAATACTAGGTAGAATGGATCAATGCCATCCAGTCTTTTGTCTCCTTGCTCGTGGTGCCCCCCTTGATTGGAGATTTAACCTGACTAGGAAGTTTTCGCCAAGACAGGGATTTTTGTGTAACTCCTTCGTTTCCTTGATAAAGGCTCCATACAGGATTCTGTGTAGTTTGACTAATCGTTCGATGCTGTGTGGTTGTATGTGACTTTTAAGTTGCAGGTTCCAAGGATCTCCTTCAATGGTGTGAGGCTCTATATCAATCGTGGGGCTGCGGTGACTCTCCTTGCTCGTGGTCTAGTAGATTGCAAGGAGAATATTGCTTCATGATATACTGCTAGTAGTATTCTTCGAAAGTTACGATCCGATAATCCATCTTCATCAAAGACTACAACCGCTAATCAAGTGTTGAATGATATTGAAGCTTAAGGCATTACCAATATCCAGCCTGGAGTGTATTGAATTTTCTCCAAATCATACTATAATGGATCAATGTACATAAGCATTCAATAAACAATTCCATATTGTGGGCAGCGTCCAGGTTGCTTGGATATGCAATTACCTCTCCCTGGCATATGAATCACAAGTCATTCGATTCCTTGCTCTAGGCACATGGTCATGCCGTATCCTTATTCACTTCAAAGCTAGAACTGCATTGCTGTTAACAAATAATATGCTTCATTGTTCAATCACTCCTCGGTTTAATTTCGTGTCCCGACAGGCTTACTGGCTTCGTAAGGTGGTACCTCGAATTTGACAGCTAAGGAGGCATGTCTTCTTAGAAACATAGCTATATTTTATTATCAGTAGGAGAGTCTTAAGAGTGCTCGTTTCATGAAGTATACACCAGACCAGCGATCCGCTAACTTACGATACATTTAATTACTGGAAGTCATCTGATGTCTACACCTATACAGTACGAAGTAGGCTTTGACGTGATCAGACAACCCCTAATTCACCGCGGCAAGGGTTAGGGTTCGATCTATACTTTTGATGTATACGCAAAACACCACATGTTTTTGTAATTTTGCATGATTCCTGACACTGAACAGACATGCGCCATCCATAAAGAATCAACACTCAATGCACCTCTCAACGTGGCGTCTATTGGTGAAGCATGGCGTGGATCATGGCATTCTCCATGACCGTCCCATGGATTTGGGCAACTACGTTAGTACGTATTCCATCAAACTACTACTCGCATCTAGAACTGCAAGTCATCTACTAACACTGCAGCAGCAATTTTTTGTTTACATGCTATGCTGTAGTTAATCAGTACAAGATTGATACTACATATGATGTCAGACATTCGGTGTAGCTATCTAGTCCATCTCATGTTTTGCATTAGTCTCAACTTTCGACTGATCCAATCCCAATTTCTTTGCCAATAATAAACATCAAACGATCAAAAGTCAATTACGTAGTCCGTTCATTAGTGACTTGTATACGTAGTAGAGTTGTTAGTTGTTTTGATTAGGGTTTGAGCGGTCCCGTGTTTACGATGTTTTATTTACTGTTGTTAGTACGTACGACGCGTCGATTGAAGAGTGTATAGCGTCATAACCAACTCTGCGAACTCACTACACAGTCGACATGAAGGGCAGAACAAGATTGCAGGAATCATCAGAATCAGATACGTCACAGATGATCCAGCCATTTAAATACGGGTCTGATGGTCAAGACTAGAGTCGCTAGTGTTGACGGGCTCAGCGACAGGTCTGTGCTTAGGAACGCGTTTCACGGCTTGTCTTCGGCTTGAGTTCTTAGTTCTTAGCATGACCAGTCTACCGCGCGTGGGTTACTATTCGATTGTTAAGGAGAGAAAGATGAGGGGTAGTGTCTCATGTTGTTGGTCGTACACGTCTTGTCTGCCGTTGTTTGTTTTGATAGTCGGAATCAGGATGTGAAGGATGTGCATAACCGCGGGCGATCTCGTGAGTCGAGACACAGAAGGACTCACGAAGAGGGGCAGATTGAGAGTCCACTGACGTCAATCGGCCCCCAATGATCAATCGTCTCTGTCTGGCCAAATGTAGAAAATGGAGAGATAAGAGAAAGAAAGACGGAGTGCATGAGGTGCCTCAAGGCTAAGGCACAAGGGTAGCATCCGGATCGGCCAATCAGAGCGCGTAACGCAAGCCGACGGTCACGGGACTTGGCATCTTAGTCGCGTTTTCGGCGTTGTTTACTTCTTGGCAATCGCGGCTTCTTTTTGCTCGCTTTTTTACTCAACGAACAAGTGCGCTCTCGCTCGGAGCAATTCGTGGCGACTATCGCGACAGCTTCTGAAATTTCGTTCTACCGGGATGACCTTTCAGCTGGCCATGGTCCATGCCATGCGTGTACGGAACCCGCGGAGTACCAACTCGTAAATCCAGTGTTGGAAGGTCAATCTCGAAACACCGGACGATGGACACCAACAGCCCAGTTAGTGGGTAAACGCAATTTAATCTATCTGCTAGTCAAACATTACGAGTTGTCCCATGATCGGATTCGCCGAATGCAATACAATACGATAACCCTGTCTTTGTTGGGACGCTGATTCGTTCGTTGCTCGGCTCGCGTGTGACGGCTTAAACGAGAATAGCACATTAGACCGAGATCGCTTCATCAGTGCATCGCTTTAGAGTAAGCTAGCTCAGCTGGCAGAACAAAATTCCAAACACATGGCGCAGGACCACTGTCAGCGGCCAATCAGTTGGCATCGTACGAGTCCCATAAGGCTTAAGCGCCGTGAGTGAGATGCGCGATGGATCAATCAGAGTTTGAGAAGGCTGAGCTGAATGAATGCGGCCGCTGGTCTCTGCCTTTTACGCTGTCGTTCGAATGACTACCGACGAATGACAGGGTATCCTGTCCTACCTATGCTGGAAGTGTCTATTCTACACCGCAGTTTGCGATAGCGAACAATGGTACTGTTGAACACACATAGTAAACTCATGAGCTCTTCAACGTAGACTGTAACGAATTGACAATAATTGAAACGCGACCTGATCGACCGATTGAGTTATCATCTATTTTATTTCTGACTAGTGCGGGGTTGATCAGGTCAAGCCACTCGGCGAGAGTCGGCGGAGTCAGCGATGCTCGCCATTCTCACCGTCGATAACATTCACGCCTACTCCGTTCTTATGCGTGTGCCATGTTGATGGCTGACGGATCCGATCGTTCTACTTGTTGCAGTCCTGCAGATAGATACGTCCTTTGAGCCTCAGGCTCAACCAATCACAACATCCAAACATGTTTTCTTGAGCTGAACATGCAGGCCCATGACTCGATGCAATAATACAAACAAACACCGGACTCTTAAAGATGAGATGGATACTACGTAGTATCCAGACATACACCTGCACATATCTTGAAGATCGCATTTTTGTTTCCGCCTATTTAGTACGTATAGTGGTAATATATGATGCGTCTCATTCTTCTCGATCGAGGGGCTCCCAAGGCACGGGAACGCGTGTGGAGAACGGCACACGACGAGAAGCAGAACAGAAAATTTTAAGGTCGATTTCGGATCGGAGAGGAGTTGCAAGTGGGTACGCTACGTATGCCGTATGGTTTTGATCGAGATTTGGTCTGTCGAGATAGGAATCGAAATGAGAGACGAGATGGTGTTGACTTTCTGGATACTAGTCCGACTCAGTTGATGTCAAGTAGATGCCCTAACCAGCAGCTACCTACAACTACGTAGGTGCGTATCACTGAGAATTGCACCGAACGGGCGATCGCAAATTCCACATGTTTGAACTCTAACAGGAATTACTGAATGCAGCATTGATCTACATGGCATTTCTCCTAGCACGCACTACACTAGAGTTACTCGACTTGAAACTTACGGGCAGGAGCCGTCAGAAATTCAGACTATTCGCGACTGAATATACTACGATACAAATGGATGCTTGTCAAGATATTTATATCTCAACCTCGCAGGTAATTTTAGCCCTCGGCAAAAAAAAAAAAAAAAAAAAAAAAAAGAACAAAATAACGAACAAAAGAAAGAAAGAAAAATTTTTGAGACTAGATACAGTGAGCCAGAGTTTTGCTGGCTCTGTTGCCGGGTTGACCAAGCCGCCTCATTATGTATGGAGTACAATGTACGGAGTACACCGTATACTGTATTTTTAGCAGAAGATTGGAGACTGAAAGACTGAAAGAACACAGAAGTAGGAAGAAAGCGATTGTTCTTTATTATTCAAAGTACATTTTTATTCAAATCTATATATAGGAAATATGTATTGAATGGTGAATGCGGGACATTTCCTTGCTTGTATCGCTCCTTGATTCAAGAGCAAGGCCGACTCCATACCCCGTACATACAGTACTACCCGGTACGTGCTACGTAGCTAAAGCCTAAAACCAATAATCATCGCACTAAGCCGTCTAAATTGTTAGCCGTGCAAGCACCCTGTCAGAGGTAGGCGGTTGTTGCTGAGCAGCGCCTATCGGCTTTACTGACTTGGTTCTAGCCTTGTTCGCTCTGCCCTATGATACGGGCTATGGCTCGGAATTTGGGGCGAGCTGGTTGGCTGGCAGGCGTTTGATTAGTTTATATTAATTAATCAATCGCTAGATTCGTTACTACAGTGATCTGACTACTAAGTAAAGCCCCGTACAAGGCTGTACTCTGACTCTCGTCGTTCGTACGCGGTAGGAGAAAGGGTTGGAGCGAAGGGTTTGAGGGATGACCGCAAGGAGCATACTTCTACTTTATATTCGATAGAATCGTACTAGCAGATAGAAATAAATGTTAATTGAGGAACGGGGTAAATATTCAAGGAGAATACTCCGCAGAGAATACCTTACATGCTTGTTCCTTGCCTGAGCTCACATCGTTGTCCCCTTGGCCCGCCCAAGCTATGTAGATGACGTGGGTTTTGGCCCAATGGGCGCCGAGAAGGTCGCTAAGGTGCAGCTGGAACGTGTTACTCTTAGCTACGACTGCTAGGCGGTTTGTGATCTGTTACCAGCCCGTGCGAGTATCCTCCGATAGATGTCTGTATGTGTATACAAGTTACAAGAATACTGAGAACAGAGAGTCCAAAGATACGTGTGAATAGAGCAATTGGTACATAAAGATACTAATGCTGAGAAAAGAAGAATAGACTCAATAGGCAAATACGTACTTCGTACGTATTGCTGCGTACCGCAGCCTCAGGCAGCGGATATCTCCCCACTTCCAGTACGGGTAATTACCAGGAACTGCCCTTCTGCTGGTTGCCCATTGCAACAACAAGTCTCTTCCTCTTCTTCAGCTTCACCTACCCTCTCTCTTTAACTCGCCTTTTCCTTTCAACATTCTTTCTTCCTTTCTTCTCTCTCTCTCTTTCTCCATCCACAACGGTGTCCATTGTTCGCTCCACCACGATCCTCTCTTTACCTCTCTACCTTCACCTCTCCCTCTACCTCTCTTCCTCTGTCGTACTCTTCACTCCGACTACTCTCACGACAAACAGACCTCGCCGTCGAATTACGAACAGTCCTGGCCAACTGTCGAATGATACCTATGATCGCTTACGAATTGGACTACTTGCTGCTGGAAACAATGTCGATTTGAACCAGTTGCTCGCCTCTGCCGTACCACCACTTCGCTTCCTCACCTCTGTTGGACAACATTGTTGGAAGATTTCAGGTGCATACAATTGGAAATAGAGTTGGATTTTACAAAAAGTCAAGACGGAAAAAAAAAAATTAAAATTGTTGGGGCCGTCGTCCATCCGAAGCAAGACAAACAATCGTCTCACGTCATTTGGATGATCGTCTATGGGACAACAACACAACTGGTTGAGCTGAATTGATTCCCGTCTCATCCACCTCAACATGGAGCATTCTTCACCACTCGCTGCAATGCAGCCGCCCTCAATGATGTTTGGCCGTTGTTTCGGGAACGATGCCCCCAAATTTCGATCGCTGGGCGGAATTGGTGGTTTTGGGCCTGGTAGCTTCAATTTTAAGGACCTGTCTATGAAGAAGGCTCCTACTTCGGATTACTTCAATGTCAAACAATTCACAGGTCCTTCTCCGGCCGCGAGTTTGGCTGCCGATTTGTCACAGAATTTTCACATCGACCAGAGGTGAGTCAAACAGCAGTCTCGTTCTAATCAATTGCTAATTTAATAGTCCACAACTGGCTACACCTCGTCGATCATTGTTCTCAGCAAACATCTTTCACGGACGTGGTAAGAGAAATGCTATCCTGCTATGCGGCGTCAAGCTAACATTTCAGACGAAATGATGACCACACCTCCGTTGCCGGCCTCTTCGCCCATGACGGATATCATGGAGACATCTCCGCTTCCTCACAAGCTCCCATACACTATTGCAACGACAGACGTAGTGCTCCAGTCACCGACACCGGAATCGGAAACGCCTTCGACCGCTAGCACTAGTATAGGGGGATCTCTACAAGCATCGCCCATAGAAGATGATTCGCCTGGTGTTCCGCAAGAGTGAGATGATCTTAACTTGTCGAGTTACCTTACTAATACTGATGACAGACGTATACGTCCACCCCTTCTGCGCCCATCTTTGCTTCGCACCAAGGCCTACTCTACTCAGACCCAAGTCAACAGAGTGGCACCCGAAAGCCAGTGCCCTCCTTTTCAATTCGGCAATGGAACCAGCGGCTTGTCCAACTCAATGTCTCTAGCTGACATGTTCAATGAGTCGTCACCGCCACAGGATCGAATGAGTGTCAAGAATTCGTCTTCTAACTTGCTTGGTCCACGCATTAGACAACCCTTTGGTCGTAACAGTGGTTCTGCATCTCCAGTGCCTAATGCTATCCGTAAGAACGCTAGTGGAAACCCTTTCATCCGCCCGCGCAAGCAGTGCAGGAGGTCCCTTAGTATGTTTGAACATCCAGAGGACATTGTACGCCAGAAGCAGCCGGATGTGGTTCCTGAGCCCACGCTAGCATCGATCATGGACGAAGAGCCTACACATACTCTTCAACTGCCACACTTCGTACCTGCGGACCAACCTGATAGTCTCCCTCGAATTGAAAAGGGCGTATTGGTCGATATTCTGGATGGAAAGTTCAAGGATCGTTGCGAAAACGTGATGATCATCGACTGCCGATTTGAATATGAATACGAAGGCGGACACATCAACGGAGCTGTGAACTTCAACGACAAGGAGGTTTTGGCCACCCAGCTCTTTGCCGATCCCAAACCAGGAACAACTATTATTTTCCACTGCGAATACTCTGCCCACCGGGCTCCCATCATGGCGTCCTTTATCCGCCACAAGGACCGCGCATTTAACATTGAACGATACCCCAACTTGACTTTTCCGGAAATGTACATTCTGGACGGAGGATACAGTGCATTCTTTGCGCAACATCGATCTCTCTGCTACCCCCAGAACTATGTGGAAATGACATCCAAGGAACACGAATTCGCTTGCGAACGAGGGCTTGGAAGAGTTAAACAGCGATCAAAGTTTATCCGCGCTCAGACATTTGCTTTTGGACAGCAGTCTCCTCAGATGGAAGACAGCCCGACAGGACGCTGCCGCAGCAGCAATAACGACCGTGTTCGAGGCCTGGATTCGCCTTTTGAAGCGCCTGAAGCTGGACGCATGCCTGGCCGTCGTATGCTTTCTTATTAAGCTGCGATTTGAGTCCCCTTGATGGGTGACGCTTACGGTTTATGCCTATTACTACACCTCACACATGACGTATATCATGGTTGTCATGCCTATCCTTATCTCTTTCTATTTCTTTTTCTTTCGACTTTCGCATTTCTCTTCAAGATCGGATCTTCTCCTCGCCTCATCCCGTCACTTGTATCGATACACACCACACTCCGAAGGAAGAATTTCACACATTGTATAAGACGACTATTCATACAATGTTCTCGATACCCAGGCGCATACGGTTCTGTCTTTTTGTTTCTTGTGCCCAAGGCACCCTTCTTATTTCAACTTTTATTACACGACTTATTGTCTTTGAGCCAGCCTTTCTTTCTATCTCCCTATGTCAATTTGACCCACGACGGACGCGACAGTCGACTACAGCCACTCACTCCATCGCTACATCCTCAGCTACAACAGCAACAACAACAACAACCACCACCTCTTTCCTATGTGACGACCTGCTCAGATGGCATCTGCTATCAATAATACAACATCACCCGATACATTACCCGGTACCGGCCGAGAATTGGACAGTCTCTGCATATGACTAATGGATTGTCCAACCTCTGCTTCTCTGCATTCTATTCCAGTCTACTCTTTTAATCGACAAAGCGAAATCACTTAAATTCTTTTGTACAGTTTTCGCGGTACCGTTTTCTGTCACAACACAGCGACAAAACTGCCTAAAATCATACGTCCGAATCTGTTTGTGCTTTGTTAATACTGCATTTGTTGTGGAGGATTGCTTTGTCAAGTGTGCACTCCACGATATTTGCATTCTAATTTTGTTAATCACCACCACCTTGGACGTGTACGCACACAGAAAGAATTGTACATATGCATATTCAGAAAACAAGTGAGGAAGGAGCATGAGATGCGCCGTTAGATGTATGTAACTGAGCTATGATATCCTCAATTTATCTTTGGTGTTCAGTGTAAATAGTGTAGTTGTAGTAGTCACCTGCCTGGTAAGAGATAGGGCTAGCGATCTCCACCTTGAAAGGTACATTTCCCCACCTGTACAAACCTTGAATTACTCCGCATTTTTCTCGAGACCACTTCAACACAATGAAATACCACCGCCTCTCTTCTCTCTCCAAAAACGCCTTCGAACACGCACTCCGCCGCCGGATTATAAAAAAGTGATCATGGACATAGACGACATCCTCGCCTCCGTCACACGCGCCACAACAAACCACTTCTCCCCCGAATCCGTGACCATCGACCACCAACACCTCACGCGGCTATGGGTCGCTGAACGCGCTGTGTCGGAAGTATTGCCTTGGCCGGTGGAATTGATGGATAGGATGATGGAGAGGGTGCGGAAGCAGGTATCCCGAACCATCCCTACAAAACATCACAAAAGAGGAGAAAATAATAGGGAGTACTGACGGGTTGGTTGGTCGGCGCAGGTCGAAAATATAGAAGACCTCACAGCTTCTTCATACGAGAACTCGAATAAAGATTACACGAATACTAGCGGTAATAGCAATAACAAGAATAATACGCTCAATTTGAAGCTCTCGATATTGCAGACCGATCTCTCGCGGACACAGTACCTGATTCGCTCGTATCTGCGCCAACGATTATCAAAGATTACGAGATTTGCGATGCATTATCTCGTTCTTATATCGCCACCGGCGCCCTCGGCGGCTTCCCAATCTCAGGATGCGGAAGGGGGAGGGGGCGTGAGGACGGAGGATACATTGCCAAACCCTACATCAGCGTCTGGTACAAAATCGACAACGCCGCTATCGAAATCAGAAGCGCAGTTCTTATACTCGCACCAATATCTCCTCGCATCGCATTATAGGCTCAGCTTCCTAGCCTCCTTTCCACAGCAACTCAGACGTCTGGATGATAATGCTGGAGGGACGAGTATGATCCAGGGACCCGATATGCGTGAGGTTGTCGTTGTAAGGTGTTTGGTGCCTGAGGTTGCGGTTGTGGTGCCCGCGGATGAGATTTTGGAGCAGGAGAGGGAGGGGGAGGTGGTTATGAAGATGGGAGAGATTTGGGTAGGGAGGTGGGAGGGCGTGAAGAAGGCGTGGGAGAAGGGGGATGTTGAAATCCTGTGATCTTAGGTGGGTATGGCGTTTGGAGTATATATAGATGGATGGGATGCGCACAGCGTTTGGACTTGGAATGTACGTGGTGCATTACAACATGGCATGAATTACGAGAACTCGATTGAGATATGTACAGCTATGGATACTGTAGAACGCTCCCTTATAGATGAATATAAGCTATCACCATCCAAGCAAGCCATGCATGCGCCGGTATCATGCATCTAAAAACACCTACCCTGCCATATAATAATTGACGTGCGCCACCTGGCTAAAAGAGACCCGAAAAGAAAAAGAAAATTACGCTACATATCCATAAGCAGGTGGATCGGAATCAGGAATTCGTTCCAGATATTCACGATCAATCAGACTCTCGATTCGCTTCTTGATCATGTTCACATCCGGCACGAAGCGGGCGGCAAGTTGGCCCAGTACTTCGGTGAGGAGTTGTGAGTGAGCGAGTCTTTTGCGTTGTCTGCCACGATGTTAGCTAATTGCGATAGAGATAGTAAAAGGAGAGACAAACTTCATTATGCGAACAACAGCAGCTTCAATGCTCCCCCCTCGCTCTTCATTCATCTTCTTCTCCGTCTCGGTTCGCTCATTGTGATTCTCGACTTTGTTGCCGCCGCTGCTCACCACGCCAATGCGCACCTTTGTGAACTGGCTTTTGAAGGATGCATTATAAAAGAATCGATCCGTGGGTTTGACGTCTTTGCTCATGGGTTCCTTTTTCAGGACGCGGGTTTTGGGCGCCACGGCGAGGGATTGTAAGTTTCGGATGAGGTCGTGGTCTGGAATGCGGGTGCGAGCTTGAATTTCTTCATATGTTAATGACTCATCGAGAGGGAGGTCATTAAAAAGCAACAGGATAACCATGGCATAGGTCGACACATTCAGATCATGACGGGCATATTTCCCCTCTGCGCGGGGAAAAGTAGCTCGGATATCCGCCGTTCCCATCGATGCCTGCCATGACAATTTCCTGCCGCTATGTTTATCGAGATAGAACTTTTCAAAGCTTTGTCGGACTATATCGACATCCTTGGGAAATATGCAAGGTAATTGCATATCGCCATCCTTGGAGCTTGACATGATCTCCATCGGCCACATTGTACTCGTCAAGACGCTGATTTCTAGCTCAAATCTCTTCGAGTCAGCTGCTGTTCGCGATAGGTGCGCTTTGTAATTGTTCGTCAAGTCTTCCGAAACAGCCATATCCTTGAACATCGCCTCTAGTCGTTGTGTGAATTGATTGCCAACCTCCATCTTCATCTTGGAAATCATTTGTCGCTCAACATCCATGCTGACGGATCGCTTCATCAACAACCGTCGTGAAAGATGTTTCTTGTAATATGTTTCGAACAAGTCCTTGTCGCGAATATATCGTAATAGCGTGATTCCATTCTCTAAAAGACTGTCAACCTCGGCATCAGTTTTGCCCTTGATCCCTTTCTTCAAATTCTCATCGAAAAACAACGACAAATACTCTGAGCTTCGATTGTTCGAGTTGATAAAATCCGAGAAGCTGTTGGTAAAGGATGTGTGCATGCCCTGATCCGACGCAAAAGCCCGTTCCCATATCGTGTCAAACTTCTTCTTGAGATTTAAAATATCACCCACCCATTTGATTGCTGCCGCTGTCTGTTGGTTCACAGGTGGCGCCGTCGGTTTCTCCTTTTCATATTTCTTCTCGCCATCGGCTTCTGTGGACTTGGCCGATGGAGGCGCAATCGCAAATGCTTTGGCTGCAGCATTGACTTCATTACCCAGCTGAACAATGCGGGTTTGGATGGATCTTGTCAATGCGCCCTTCTTCGGGTCGATTCGAGCATTGAGCTCATATACGTTGGCAAGGTCTTGTGTCCTGTCGTGATCCAGCATATATCGGACTCCACTGCCTTCAAGGTTAATAACATCGGAAATATTTTTGCTGATCAATTGTTCGTCTATAACCGCTTTAATCTTTTGCTCCGAGTAGGGTGATAATGTAGCGTGGCAACGCTCTTCCTCCTCTGAAATCCGTTCGGAGCTGACGCGGCAAAATGTAGCTGCATCTGCAGTTTCGAGTAACCGTTTTCCTTCGTTGTGGTAGAATACCGTACTAATCTGTAGATATGTGGGCTCAAAAACGGAAAGATAAAGCTTCGCCGACTCTTCTTCCTCCAGCGTTTCGTAGAGTCCTTCTAACATGTAGACGCAATGCCGGACTAGCGGTCGATCGATCATTTCTCCTGTTCGCTCCAGCTGGACCATGAAAAGAACAGTGGACTCGAGGATTTTGTATATAGTCAGGTTACTGTCAGGAACCGCCGAACGTAGGACGTGATCTCGGAACAGACACATAGCTATCGTGTATATTGAAGGTCTCTGATCATTGTTCATGACTTTGTCCTATTACAGAGAGAGTCAGCGTCGTCAGCCATAGTGAAATTGACTGAACCTACCATATACATTAGCACATCCGTGATCATGCCCATACAAAGCTGATGATCTTCCCAAGCTCCCCTCATCGCCGCCAAAAACCTCTCCCCAGCAGCCCTGCGCTCATTCGCTTGATCCGTAGTATCCGTAGGGTCAATATTGAGGAGCAACACCGGCGACACCGAAGACATGATGTTCTGACTGACAAGACTGCCCAGCCACTCCTGCTCCAGTTGCTTAACTCGCTCGTAGAGTTCGTCGCCCTTCCCCATCAACACTATTCGGTATGAGCTGCGATAGAGCTCCTCGAAGGATAGCGAGGAGGCATTCTTGGTGTGAATTTCGCGTAGTGCAGAGCCGAGGACAGACCAGATGGCTTCAAAGTCGTCGTTTTTGCTGCCTAGTGCCTGTTGCCGGAGGTGTTATTATACTTCTGAGACGACACCGCTTATATCGTGACTTGAAAAGTATGCTTACCCTTCTAGGAGCTCGGACCTTTTGTCTCGCTCTCATTGCCATCTTCCCCACGATCGAAAAAAGCAGACGTTGAGTAGATAAGAATGTGTTCGACGATGGTGCAGTAGAGCTTAATAGGCGGGGCCGGAAGCCGTTGAGGGGTTGCGAACAGTCAAAGCCTGAGATTGATCAGTGTCAATCTCAGACTCAGCGTTCCATTTGAAGTAAATATGATCGATGAATATGAATAAGAAATGAGAGCGAACTCGATTTTGCTGGATGTGACGTCTCGAGGCCTTAGAGCTCCTCCGCGATCTTCTCCGGAAGAGCATGAGTCGGAAAAAGTGTTGATCCGTCGCAATCTTTTGAGAGCTTTAGACGTTGGCTCCGCCACGGGCAATAGTGGCATATTAAAAGCCTCAGTCCAGTCTTCACATTATGCTCATTTCTCAAGAAGCGAATATCTTTCAACACTTCGGCAAAGCACGATAGAATATCAGAATGCGCTCACCAACAACTCTCTTCCGTCTTTTCCGCACCTCAAGCGGCCATCTCCCCCGAACTCGGATTTCAATCAAAGCTCCATCTCCTTTCAGCACCTACAACCCATTATCACTCTCCTCAAGAGCCAATACTATCTACGCGTACAACACCCGAAGATACAACTCCAGCTCCTCCGACGCAGCAGACCCCAATCTACGACCACTAACCGACCGCGTCCCCAGCGCATCCGCCGACGCAGCCAACGCCGAACAAAACGCCGCACGGAGAGCAGAAGAACCAGCTTACCGTATCGTATTCACATGCAAGCCCTGCGGTGAACGGTCGGATCATCAAATGTCCAAGCATGGATATCACAAGGGCACAGTGTTGATTACGTGCCCGTCATGCAGCGCGCGCCACGTTATTAGTGATCATCTCGGGATATTTATGGATGAGAAGAGTTCGTTGGAGGATATCTTGGGTACGAAGGGTATGAGGATTACCAAGGGCGTTTTGAATGACGATTTGGAGATTTGGGAGGATGGGTCTGTGTATAAGGCTGGGTCGAATAAGGAGGGTGTTGATATCAGCTCGGATGTCAGTCCCAAGGAGACGCCTTGATTCCTCTCCAAGGAGCTTTGATCCGATAAACATCGGGATAAGGTCTCTTGTAATATATTATGTACATATATGGAAAAGTGTTTATCTTGCTGGATCGGTTTCCGCAGCGTTACAGGCATGGGTTTGGGTTGATCCTTAACATGTATAATAGACAGTCATTCATACTTCTCAATTCACTTTTTATCTTTCAACTATCTACAACAATATCGACAAAAATAACGCCGTATTATGCACATTTTAGAAACCTCGTCTCCGCTCCCTGAATTCCTGGCCCCTTTCTTTCCTCTTGACGTGCTTCTTGTCGTTCTTACGTTTCTTCTCGCGGCCAAACTTCTCTGGATCGGCAACAGCCTCAATGCGACGTTTGGCCCGTCTTTGTTCCCGACGTGCTCTAATATTCTCCTGAATACGAGCCATTTGGTCAACATACTCGGTCGTACCGAGCTTCTTCTGCAAAAGATCCAAGATTTCCTGGGCATTTGTAATTAACGACTTCCAACCTGTCTGAAATTCTGGATCGTTGGATCGAGGAGCCGGAATGTTTGGATCGATCAAGTGCTGTAGAGGTAGAAGGATAATTGGCAAGAACCCTATAAGCTTTTCAGCGTCTAGGTGACGACAGACTGCTGCCAAAAGAACCATGGTTGCGGACTTGGGTACAAGTGCACTGGGTTTTCCGGAGATCGTTTCTCGGCGTAGTATGTTAGATAACTGTTGGAAGATGTAGCGTAGCAGACTCTTGCGCGAGGTGATTTCCATATCAGCCTTCTCTTCTTCTACATCGCTCTCATCGTCCGGTCCATCCTCTTTGGCTTCCTCGGCCTCTTTCGGCGAAAACTCAACGCCGTTGATTGCAAAGCATCGACTCAAGAAAACAATGTTACGGACACTCTGCAAGGCAAGCTCTTCGCTAACCCCTGGTATTTGCATGGAACGGACACTGCCGCGGGTGAGTTTAATCATTCCGTCTTTGTCAAGCTTAAGACCATGTTTACTAGCCAAAGGAACATTGGCATAGCCTTCGGTCGCGTTCGATTTGGCTATGTCAGCAAGCCATAATCCAACCAGGTTTGCTGCACAGGTTTTCACCCAAGCGTGTGGATAGAAGAGAGATTCCTGGACGCTGGACCACAAGCCTAAACACTTTTCACTGAAGGCAACCGAAGGCACGGCTTTGCATACCCTGAGGAATAATTGCCATGAGAAATAGACCGTCTCCCAATCCTCGCTTTCCGTATCCTCGATAATTGGATTGATTAGCTCAGGCAAGGTCTCGACAACGAATCGGCTTTCCTTTTCCTTCTCGGTGCCTTCCGCCTCAAAGAAAATTCTCATAGCTTGTAGACCTGTGTTTGCGAGTTGTTTGTTCTCCATCTGCTCGAGCCAAGAGTGCAGTGGCTTCAGCATGATCTGTAGACGCTCCCGATCAGCTCTTCCAAAGAATTCACTGAGAAGAAGACCGGCCATTTGACGGCATTCAGAAGTCTCATCATTGGCCATGACGAGCACAACCGGTAAGAAGAAGGTGCTGATGATATCTTGGCCAAGGTCCCCGCCAGTTTTGTTCAACAATCGATGCACTGCTTCCATGACAGATTCTCGTCCTTCACGGTGCTGGTAGTCAAAGTTCTTTGCAAGGAAAGCTAGCTGTTTGGACCAGCGAGATTTGGCTTGAGGATATTCCAAAAGAAAGTGAACGTACACACCCCGAGCCAGATCACGAGCAGCCTTGGTCTGATTGGTGACCATCATTCTTGCAATATTGTCGACTAACTCGTAAAGCTCGGGAACAAGGAATTTTCTATCCATCACAGCGCGAATGAAGTTGAAGGTTAAACCCTGGCGATCAGGTTCTTCGATGTCATTTGTGAGACGCTTCAAAAGATACGAGAGATGATTATCCCTCAATTCTACCGTCTTTCGTTCTCGCAACACAGAAGCGATGAATTTGAGTGCAGCTTGTGCGGCCTCCGTGTTAGTGCTTGGAGCTTCTTTGACGACTTTAACAGCTTCAGCAAGATAGGTTGGCGCGTTCTGGTCGAGCTCAGGGAGAGGTAATTTGATAATGGCCGAGAGCAGACGCATAGCGGAAATCTTGACTTCTTCGTAGGACTGAATCACTGCGTCTCCAACAATGGGCAAGAAGCCAGCCAGATTGTTTGCAGTTAGTATGGAACTGTATTTGTTGAGGACTGATCGAAGAACATCAAGGGAGAACCGCGATAGCTTGTAGAGATATGACGAGGTAGTTCCGCGTTTCTCTCCTCTTTTCATACCTTTCATGTTGATGAGAAATCGCTTATTCCTTGCCGTTTCTGTGTGAGACAGCACCTGTGACTCATTTTGATCTTTGTACGATTCTTTAATCACTTCGTAGCAAAAGACAAGAATATCCCGGCTCTCAGCACCCGGATTTCGCAGTAGACCGAGACTTATTCTCCTGAAGAGCTCATCAATCTTTCTCACCAAAATAGCTGTAAGTTTCTCCCGTAAAAGCATTTGCAACGGCGCAATGAGCGCACCCAGGCGTGTAACAGAGCTGTTTTTAGCAAGCAACTCCATCGAATCGTAACTCTTGCTGCTCTTGACTTCTTTCATTTGACTAACGTAGTCTTCGGCATCTTTCTCCTGGCCAACAACTCCAAAAATATCATCCATCACAATTGCAACAGCTTGTTCAAGACAGTGATCTAAAGAGCCCTGTTCGAATTCATCTGTGGTCGATACGAGAATGGAATGCATGGTAAAAGAGAGAACGTGGAGCTGGTAACCACGAGCGAGAGCCGTCCTCAGCTCTTTCAAAATGTAACCAAAGTAAGTCGGGCCGAGAATGATCGCAATGTCTGCAAGAGTCTTCCTGGCATTGTCTCGGGAATCTTGTGCCTTACTTCGTAAAACGTAACAGACATCCAACAGAACTGCTGGTAGGCGGATAGCCATATCTTCTTCGGGCAAAAGTTTGAGCAGCTTAATGCTAGTCACAGCAACAGGAAGACGGAGACTCATTTGAGCCTCATCTTTGTGATGCACGAACTGCGTTAAGAAAGGCAAGAAGTGAGTTGTCAGCTCCGTCGAAATCTTTTCTAGTGTGGGTAGCGTCAGGGCCAGGCGGCATTTAGCAGGCTGTTCTGAAGGAGAGTCTCCATCTATCTCCATAGTATACTCAGAGTTTGTTCTGGGATGGCGTTGTGTGAAAGCGATTGACAGGGCGTCAGTCATACGACCAAGTAACCGGATCATGTTCCTTTCAATTTCGGGCTTGCTTGTCATATTTGCACGATACCTGCGGAAAATTGCTCGAAACTGACTCCACTCCAACCACTCACCTAAACAACCCAAGGTTGTTACAGCCTCTGCAGCTAGATTATGGGCGGTCTCGTCCTCAGCGATATGGAAAATAAAATGCTCAATTAGAGGAAAGAAGATGGAGCTTATGTTCGCAGAGCTGATCTTTCCGCTTGACGCCTCACTTGCAAGTCTGCGTAGGGCACGCATGCGTCGATGCTGCTGGATGTGAAGAATGTTGTTAAAAAACGAAGCTTCCTCGTCTCCAGCAACTAAAAGCACGTGCATATCTTGTACGCTTGGTAGAGTGGGATTGAGTTTTACCAAATGACCCAGGGCTACTATGAATTCTGATCGTACTTGCTCAGATCGTTGACGTACACCGGTCTGGAGAGCTGGCAGCAAAACGTTGTCTCTGAGGGTAGCAAAGTCGGACCTATTCGATTCACCGTCTGCAGCTCTTTCAATAAAACGTTTGATACCATGTGAAGCACTCGATCGGATGGAAAGTTCTTGTTCATCCTTGACATGGTACAGCATATTGAACAGGAGAGGGCGCCACTGCTTAGGGCTGAGACTTGTCCACAAATTTTCATTAACTTTTCTGAAAGCTGCAAGTCGCCGGTTGTAGTCAATGCTATCAAGCTTCGATGTGTCAATAGAATTGAGATCAGCACAGAGAGCGCTGACCTCCTCTAGCTCAGGATCATATTTGGCAAATTCATGTAAAACAGCAGACAAGACGTTGCGGTTCTGTTCATCCTTGAAATAGTCGAATAGAGATGACACCGTGCAGAATACTTCCTCGAAGAATGAAGGGTCCTTATCAATTGAGGACAAAGGTATGAAATGCTGCAGAGAGTGCAACAGACCTGACTTGGTCTTGGGTGAAATCTTGTCCTGTGGTTGTCGTAAAAGATAGGTGGATATACGCACAAGACTGGCAATTTCAGAAGATGTCTCCACACAAGGCGCTATTAGGGATAATGTTTCCACAGCAGACACAAGAACAGAACGTGCAGGATTTGATTGCAAAAGCTTGCTGAGGTTTCCCAGGATGCGATCCACATATGGCGCAAGTATCTCTTCTCGTATAGCTTGAAAGGAGATATCGCTCACTTCTCCGGATTCATCGACAGCCTTACCAGTAGACTGATTGATAATGGGCTGTACTATTTGCTCCAGAATAAATACCTTGACATCATCGCGCGCAGATGGTACAGTCAATGTATCGACAACAGCGGGAATCACCTCTTTGCTGAATCGCGTCAAGTAGAAAATAGACTTCGGAGCAGACACCCATTCGTGGAAAAGTCGATGAAAAGAAGAAATTCCTTGTGCATTCTCGATGGCGAAGTTTTCCAGCCTGGAGTTGATTACTTCGGTGAATAGCAGACCCACGAACGGTGTCCAGTCAGTATCTGGAGCGATAGAGAAAATCATACTAGCGCAGCGGATACCCACGCTGCGAATCTCTCGCAGTACTGCAGCTTTACTTTCTAGGTCCGGCGAGTCCAAGGCAAGCAAGCGAGAGGCTCGCACAAGACAGTAGAATACCGCATCCATTGACTTGGTAGCATAGGTATGCATGCGGCTCTGAAGGGTCTCTAGCATCGTTTCAACCATTTTGAGGAAACCGACCTGCTTCCGCTCGCTGGCTAACTCCGATTCGAAAGATTGATTATCAATCTGACCATCCTTGAGCAGATCGACATCAAAGAACACTCCAAAAGCGATCTGCACAAAGAGTTCGAAGTCTGGCCCCGACATTTGAGCAAGAATACGAAGAATGGCCTTCCTCCTTCCAGTTTGGCCACCAGAGCCGGAACTAGACGCAGCTCTAGATATCATACGCCCGTAGAGAAGACGTAGAAGAATTGGCAGGATATCTGCCTTGTGACCTTTCTCGATCTTACTATCTTCATCATCGATATGAACGAAAACAGAAAGTTCCTCGCGAAAGCGAGATTCGTCTAAAATGTTGAGCAGGTTCTCTTCGTAGGGACGTATACCAGGTGATTTCCAGGTAAAGAGTCCTTTCAGTGCGGACTTCTGAACCGCAGAATCTCCATGGGCGGTGAGACTCAATAAAGCATCATACACTTGTGAAGACCTGAAGAGAGATCGGGGGTTGATGAACTTCTCGAACAAGCCAAGGAGCGCTAGGCGATCCTTATAAGCCCAGATCGGAGCGACATCTACCACTCCAACAGCCTCGGAGATTTTCGCATCGCTTTCCACGATCTTCACGTTGTCAATTTCGGTCGAGGCCCATCGAAGGAAAAGAGGAACAATTTGACGGGCACGCTTTTCCGCGAGTTCAGGAATAACATGTAGAACTTGTAAAGATCGAGCTCTGGCGGTCACGGGAATTAGCTCAGACACTTTATGGTTAGCAGTGAAGCTTTCTATTAGGGCGTCTTTTGGGTTCTTGGCTTTTTCAAATTTAGCCTCAATTATTTTTTCGATCTTCAGCGAATTGTCACATTTGAACTCCGACCAGTTCTTCCCCGGCTCTTCGTCTGTAGGTTCATCATATGTGGCATCAACATTATGCTGTAACCACAGCATACACAATTCAGTGACGACAACTTCCCCAGCAGGGTTTTGGCTGACATTTTTCAAAGTCTCAGCGGAATCAATCCACAATTGTCCTAGCTGCTTCGAGAACATGCCAAAGCAGAACTTAGGAACTAATCTGCGGAGCCAAGTATGATCGATGACCTGTGGGTATAACAAGCCAAGCTTGCGGACCTGCATGGATAGAAATCGAGAAGTCTGTAGGGATAATTCACTTTCTTCTATCTCGATTGCGATGCCGATGGTGTTTTGTAGATCGCCAGTTGTTGCTTTGGCCAGCTCGAGGAGTATTTTCAGTGAGAGTAATCTCAACGCCTGTGACGGCGATGTAAGATTGTCAATGAGACTTAATGCAAAATTATCCAGATCCTCCTTGGTTTCAGTGATCAGGCCGGGTAGGCGTGTCATATAATTTAACGTGGCCTCTAAAAATGGTTTTCGACGAATGAATCGAGGTCCGACTTTCAATATCGACTGCCAAAGGGATCTATCCAGGGAAGCGCATTGATTGGCGAGAAAAACGTAAGTCTGAAACCCTTGACCACTGGAGAACATATGCAGTGGCTGGTCTTCAAGAGCCGATTCATCGAACGACTCCGTCACCAACTTATGGAGCGATTGCACTATCTGCGGAAGAAAAGCAGCGTCATTGGAAAGTGAGACTGCCGCGGGAAGTTTGGTATAAGCATTGAGCATTGCAGTCTCAGTCAAAGACGAGCCAGGCTTATTTAATTTCTGGAGAATATGCGTTCTCCACTCTGCTGGACAAGCAATGAAGCCTGGCCGTGAAGATATGGACGTGACACAACCGACTTCCTCTAGCTGAATGAGTGAAAAACACAAGTCTTCTTCCTTAGTCTTCCAAGAAGAAATCAAAAATCTGGACCACGAGAATTAGCAAATATAAGGGACCCAATGAAGATGATTGATCTTACCTCTGAAGATATGGCAGAACAACGATCTGAAATCTTTCAGGCCCGAATTCGGAGAAAGTTGAGCAGAAGGACAAAAAATAGGGCGCCAAACGCTCGTCGGATACAAGTTCCATGATGGGTCGCATAAAAGGCATCATTTCGTCCATGGGCGAGAGTTGCAAGGCGTAGGCGACAGAAGTAAGAATTCGCGGAAGAGTATCGCGATGATATTCTAATCCCTGTAATGCTCTTTGTAGCAGAGTCAACAAACTTTGGTGAACGTCCTTCCAATCTTTGACTCGTGTTGCTTTTCGAGTAGTCACGCAGACAAATATTAAATGCGAAGACAGCTTCATGTGAGACGGTTTCAGTACCGCTTTGCCACCTTCAACGTATGCGCAGACCACTTTCAAAAGTTCAGGGAATGTTTCGGACGTTGTAACGTGAATGATATTCGTCAGGACACCGCAGACCACTTCTTCAGCCAAAGAAAAGTGCACTCCATCATCAACGGTGGCGTTTTCTATCAGACACTTCAGAATATCTGAAGCATTGGAATATAGACCTCCTTTGATTCCCTTAATCGATTCTGAAAACATGACCATTAAGCCTTCCTTGTAGGTCTCGAGGCTTCGCGACTCTGTAGAGTTTCGTAGATCTTCGAACAAGAAAGATATAGCACGATTCAATGGAGCTTTATTCTTATGGTAAACAAGTCCAGCTTTGCGAATCAGGAAGGACATGGACTCGGCGGCGAATCGTGCGACAAATGTTTTCTGTCGTTCTTTTCCCAGGTATGGGCTCATTATACCCAAAAGTTGTCTCAAGTCTGGTACAAGAAGTCGAGAGAGAAATTTGAAGATCCAGGCGAGGCATGTGAAACTCCATTCTATTACTTCAACATCTGGATGAAGCGCCGCGACGGATGCGACTAAAGTAACACTAGTCGCAAAGTGTTTTTCAAATCGTACACCCAAATCTCTTGCGAATTGTGATAAGAGACTCAAAAGCGGTTCGATCGACAATTTGTCCCTCTTATCAATGAACTCGACCAATAGCGCCATAATCTTTTCTTCATGGTATAGCACTTGCGGAAGACTTTCTGAGAGCGAGTTGACACGGCGAACGAATTCGGTAAAAAACTCAGACAGATTCATTTCACTCCAATGGTCCAATGAAGACCGGAAGTGTGAAAACGTCTCATCATCCTCGCCGTCCTCTTCGCCGAAGTCGGTTCGTCGCACGCGGTGAATCGGGTCGATCTTCAACTTCGAGACTCGTTGCGAAAAAGTCTCGAAGCGATGAGACTTTGTTGTTTCGGTGCCTTTCTTCAGAAACTTCGCAGGTTTCCCTCGCGAGCTCAATGAAGGTGCCACCATTATCGGAGAATGGATAGGCAACTTGGGGTGGCAGCAGGCGGGTTAGTTATGGCATGTTGATATGGATTGAGACAGTCGAGGTAGGCGCTATCAATAAAAAAAATGATGTCGGATCAGGAGAAACGTTGCACCGCTTATCGGACCACGCTAGTCCTTTTCAGTGAAACAGCTCCGCGGAGAATCACGTGATCCGCTCGCATTCTCCAATGACGGCATCCGCTCATTTCTCTCCGTCAAAAACATCAGTAGCATCCTGATATTGGCGAATCCGAGCTTACAAGCACGTCAAATGAAGTTCCCGTCAATATCAAAAATTGAATGGTGACAGATTCGCTATTTTATTGCCATTCGAGTTGTGAAGTGCATACACACTTCAAATTCTGGACAAGTTCTTTGAACAATAATGGCATCAAAAATGTATTGCTTTTCCTTTCCCGTGCACAAAAAGATCATATGAGCTGACTATATCCACTAGCTTGGTCCTGGGCAATGTCAATTGCTCCTTTCAACAAGTATTCACCAAGGTCGCCAAACTTCAAATAAAGCAGAACTTCGCGTTTGCAATTGTAGTTGGCGATCTATTTGGTGAGGGCGCAAGCGAGGAGGAACTGAATCAAATTTCAGCTCTGCTCGCGGGCAATGTTGCCATTCCTCTGCCAACATACTTCAGTGTCGGCAAACATCCGATTCCGACCAGGGTTGTTGAAAAAATTCAGGCAGACGATGAAGTATGCCCTAACCTGTATTTCATCGGAAGAAGGGGCACATTAAAAACATCGGAGGGCATCAGAATCGCTACTCTCGGAGGTGAGGTCGCTACAGATGGCCATTCTGACCCAAACATCAACAAGAGATTTCACTCGCTCTATACGGAATCTGACGCTCGTTCGCTTTACGGCGTTCATGATACTGACATCTTGATTACACATGAGTGGCCTAAGGGTATCACAGCACGGTCTCGGGTTTTTCTACCAGACGGCAAAGTAGCACCTGAAGGCGTTCAGTGCGTAGCTGATGTTTGCTCGACATTGAAACCGCGGTATCATTTCTCGTCCAAGGCCGATTTTTTCTACGAACGAGAACCGTTCTTTCACATGCCGACAGATGACAATCCGGACGTGAAATCTTTGACTCGTTTTATCAACATGGCTCCTTATGGAAATACAGAAGGGCAGAAATGGATGTATGCGTTTACATATGATCCGAAAGCCCCAATTCCCGATACTGTTCCCACCGGTACCACAGTATCCCCTCTTGCCAGTGTTGCTAGAAAGAGACCTGCCTTGGAGAGTCAAAATGAAGGCTTTCATCGATTCTCAAGGGGCAGTAATGAGAGACCCCATAAACGCGCGCGACGGCCTCCACCAGGCCCGGGAGAGTGCTTTTTCTGTCTTTCTAATCCGAACATTGCTACACACATCATTACCTCAATAGGCAACGACGCTTACCTGACCACAGCAAAAGGTCCGCTCACAAAGTCGGATACCTACCCGCTCTTAGGCTTTCCTGGCCATATGTTGATAATCCCTCTCATACACTCCCCTACGTTCACATCGATAGCGGATCCCGAGGCGCGAAAGAACACATATGATGAGATGCAACGGTACCGTAATGCATTAAACGATATGGTTCGTGAGAAGAGCAAAAGCAGTCTGGGATCAGTCACCTGGGAAGTCAGTCGTGGCAATGGTATCCACGTACACTGGCAATACCTCCCTGTTGCGTCGGACCTAATAGCCAGGGGCTTGGTAGAAGCGGCGTTTAAAGTCGAAGCCGAAAACTTGCAATACCCAAAAATTACATCCTCTTCAAATGAAGATGGCGCAAACGAAGTCGGAGATTACTTTCGAGTCTGGATATCACGACCCGCAACCGACGCCGATGACTCGAAGGAAGAAGCGGGGTCGACGAATGGTGGCTCGGAAAAGATTTTGATTCTGCCGCTGAATCCGGACTTCAAATTCGATTTGCAATATGGGCGTCGGGTGATGGCGAAGCTGTTACGACTCGAAAAGAGAATGGACTGGAAGGAATGTGGGCAATCGATGGAGGATGAGGTTGCAGATGTCGAGGCTTTCAAGGACGCCTTCAAGAAACATGATTTCTCCCTGGAAGAAGAATGAAAATAGAAAATTGGCCAAGAATATGAGGAGATAGAAGGAATGAACTGGCTTTGTCCGGAAGGAAGGAGCGATCCGTCAGAACTGCCTCAGCCGCCCATCTTCACAGCCTCCTTTCGTAAAAGACTTCTAAAATCTCTCCCGGAATAGGACATCTAATCCGGTCAATCTTCGTATCTTTTCTTCTTCTTCATCCAACCTGTCAACTAACCATATCATATTGTTGTATGCTTAGACTCCCATTGACCGAGACTATTCGACTCCACCATTCATTACAAAGCTCGACATAGAATCGCCTTATTCGCTCATTGCATCAACATATGACAACGGTGATTGCTCAACAATATCAATAACCGCCACCAATCACTGGCATGAGACACATGGTCTTGACCAGTCTAGAGGAGTCTGGAGCTGTGCGTTTCTTTTCGTAGCTTACGAAGTATAAAAGCTGACATGAGTCTGGATTTGGCAGAAGGTCGCCTGGATGATTCAATCCTCATCTCTAACTGTACACTACAGAGTCCTAACAATTACGATCTGAGCCTCCTGCTTCAACTGAACATGTCGAGCTCAAAACAAACAACTTCTACAGCTGTCACATCTTCCTCATATTTTTCCTTTACCACCCAGAATCGTTCACAAGTCACTCGTTATCCATCCTCCAAGTCTGGACGAATTCCAATATCTGAAACAGCAGCGTATTCCTGGCTACGAGTTCAGAAAATCATGGAACTCTCCGTACAGGTACGTCGGGCAATGCCTTCCCAAGGCGAGAAGCATGCTGCTCTTATGGCACGCATACATGCCGCTAGCTATGTGATGTGTCATATGAAACGGGAATTCTAACAATAAGGCCTCCGCAGCAGCCTAAATCAGAATCGCTGGACAACCCGACATCCCCCGAAAGTCATGTCGATGCTTTAACTCGGATCAATTCGTCTGTTTCGTCATCTGCCTCATCTGTTACGACAAACGACAGCACAAATTCCATGAGAGAAATGGATAGAAAGACGGTTCTCATTAGCAGGACGGATCCTATGGCCCATAGACAGTCAACGCAGCCGATCACTGGATCGAGTCGGGAAGTAGCGCGATAATGTCGATGAGATGCGAATGAAATAGGAGTGTCTGTTGCGGCCTTAGTATCAAATATCGCCCGTTCCCATTAATAGCGCTTGAAGATGCAGCGCTATGACAGTGTAGGCTACGCAGCGAACGAATCCATGTCAACCCACCTCCAATCTTTTCTTACTGCTTCTTTCTGGCTTTTTGCGTTCTTTTTGTTTGTTCCTTCGTTCTACCACAATGTTCTCATACAGAAAACACTTGACCGATACGCCCTGCGAAGGGTAAAGGAGAATGTATAATTATCGATGTTTGCATCAATTATGATTTCGCGTCCAGTCAGAATCTCCAGGTACTATATACACATAGTACGAGTATGTAGCAGCTTTACTACTTTCATTAATATAATACACGTAGAGTGCTTCAGTGTCAGCCCTAGGCCTAAGGGTTATGAAACCATGAAGAGCGGAGAGCGCCTGGAAGGAGCCATTTTGTGCTGTCCCTCGCTTTTCTTCCGCCAACCTGACGACTTGCCTTCTATCTTCATTCATTCCGCCGCATCCTAGACAAACACAACCGCGATCGTTCGAAACCCGTGTTTCTCCAGAGTATTCTCGTCGAGCCACTTCTTATCGGCAGTTCATGGTTGGTCCGAGACAGTACCACCCTTCGCCGAAATTGATTGTGTGAATTGGGCCCTTGACAGCAATTGAAATTGCTCCCCTCCCATCCTACCCTACTCTCATCCTACTCTACTCTATTTTGCACAGGACCTTATATTACTTTTTCCATTCTAGATCGTGACGGAGAAAGAAGTAAATCGGGACTCTTGTACCCCAGGGTAGTATGACCCGTGTATTTCTCAAAAATGCCCGGGGTAATGAAGATCATATGCCGGATTAAATCACATACAAGCCATGTCCTGATGATGCAAATGAGGTTAAAACACCTATACATTCACTGATGGACCATATGACCTTGTGCAAGTTACTGAAAGATCACAGAATGATACAAGCATTCGACCTTGTGCTCTCGGCCTTGACGCTCTCTGCTGTATCTAGCATTTTCCACAATGGATACTCTCCCGGCTTTTTCAGCCGCCCTGTAAGCACTACCATACCGTCCTCCCTGCGCATGAGCATTGGCTCCATGGCGCAGTAGAATTCTCACAATCTCCTTGTTACCTTGCCATGCTGCCACTTGCAAAGCATTGCCGTATTTGCCAGCCTTTGCGTTGACATTGGCCCCCAGGTCCAAGAGCAAACCCACCATTTTTAGATGTCCGCCAGTGACAGCAGCCTGGAGCGCATTGCCATAGTATCCACTATCGTGTGCATTCATATCAAAGCCTTTACAACGGGAAAACACACGAAACAACTCAATATAGCCGTTCAGTGTTAGGATTTGCAGCATATTGCGACACCGGAAGTCATTGAACAGCCTATAGCACACAGTCAGGATCTTGCCTTTTGAGGATGCGACAAGAAGCTCTGCAAGAATGATCGTTGTAAGACACCAGATGCTTGTGCGGTTTCGGCATGGTAAAATATGTACTTGGACGTGTACGGCAGGAAAGGGTAGCTCCTCTGAGCAACAAAGCGTCATTCTCAATGGGCAGTTGCATGCTCATCAGGTACGCAAAACAACATCTTTTCAAATAGTCGTGGCTCGTACCAACAGGATTCTTCCGTAATTTCGAGTCTAAAGTCCTCAATCTTCCATTACGAAGCAGGAAGTCATTAACGGACAGATGAATGAATTGCAAAGTGGTCTCCCCTTTCCGCCTCTCGATCAGACCTTTCGAGGAATGAATGATACGATTACTGACCTTGTTACTCGAAAAAAAAAAAAAAACAACAGTCCGATGCTAACAGGTCATTACATCACACGGCGTCCAGAAAGTTACTATCCCCTGTGCTTTTTGACTCGGTCCGTCTGTACCAATGCACACCAGCCAACGGTTCGCATTGCGGGGAGCGGCATCCCGTACGGATGGTGTGACGAGGCATTGGCCGAGCGGCTCAGTGCCCATACCGCAGCGCTCAACCGCCACACTAGGCTCTTGGGTACATAATGTACCTGAACACATGTGCGAATTGCTTCTGAAATAGGTATCCGTATCTGCAGCATACAAGTCAGTCGCCCCCAGTGCGTGCAGTATCATGGGGGAAAAAAAAATGAAAATGAAAAAAAAAGTAATGAATAGTCCATGCATTTATAGATACCACCTACCAACCAGGTACTGTAGGTGTAAAACGTATAAGCATGGTATATATATATAAACAATCCACCCGACTTCCTCATTTCCAATCCATCTTCCTAATCCAGGAATTAGTCCATTACACATAGCCAGAGCAAACAAGCCCCATTCAGTCCTGGCAGCAATCGATATCAAATCATCTAGACAAGTCTGCATATATTCATCCGTTGTACCCGAACCAGGAAAGCCTCAAGTTCAAAAAATGACACCAAAAACGCCGCGGAGTCAAACCCTTTCAAAACGCCAAATTCGGAAAAGAGTTTTCTTTTCACAATCATTTTGCGGAAAGTTGTATTTTTACGCATCAACACCAGTGAAAACAAGATTATACAGCGCGATGAGTATTCGGCGCTGGTCGTCGACCAGCCATCAACAAACTAGGTGGTCGGTCCTCTCCGCTAGGTGACTGATGATCCGGATCTTCTAGGAAAGATCCACCCTGATGATGCTGATTGAGCGGAGGCGGAGATGCTATTTGTGGCGAAAATGCTCTATACGGGCCTTGAGGAGCTTGATGACCCTGTTGTTGTTGTTGTTGTTGTTGTTGTTGTTGTTGTTGTTGTTGTTGTTGTTGTTGTTGCTGCTGCTGCTGCTGTAATGGTGGCGAACTTTGGGTTGTTGGATGGTAATAATCGGACTGTTGATGGTCATATGGAGAGTATCCGTTTGAGGCTGGTGGGGGACTGCGGGTTTGTGGGTAGCCTGGTGGTTGGCGTTGTTGCTGCTCGTAGGGTGCGAAGCCGCCTCCCATGGCCGGTGGGGATCGGGGAGCTGAGGATTGGTTGTACGCGCGGGGTCCGCTGAAGTTGGGCACCTGTACCCTGGGGGGAGGCTGGTTTTCGAACCCGCGATACGGTGCAGGCGATGCACGAGGGGCGTATCCCACGGCGGTTGGCGGGCCATATCCAGGTGACTGGGCTCCAGGAGAATGAGGACTCTGGTTGAAGTAATGCGTGTCCGCTGGGTTACCCCCATAATGTCCTTGATCGCTGTGGTTAAAGTATGCGTCATGTTCACTGAGGTTCCCACCCGTAGCATTGCCGGGGTGTGCTCCATCATAACCACCTCCATGTCCGTTGGGAGTATTTCCGTTGGGAGAGTATCCTTCATCGTACATTGGCTGGGGACTCGGATGTGGACTGGGATATGGACCAGCGACCTGATCATATCCGCCTCGTGACATACCGCGCGACAACCCTCCAGCCACCGGCGCAGGCGAAACTCGTGGAATGTGATGTAGAGGACTCTTAGAATGATCTCTAATTCCCTGCAGATTGTCCATTTCCACCTCTTCATGCTCGACATGATGATCCTCAACCCGCCGGGTTTGTGCATCGGCCCACGTCGGCATCGGTGGAAGCTCATCTTCATTCACGTGCACATGCGCCGCCTTGCTCGGCTGGTCAAACGAAGCAGTATTGGGACCACGATATGCGGGCGGCGGTCCAGCGGATAGCGACGATGCTGCGGCAGTGGGTTGTCTGTACCCGAAGTTCATAGGTTCTGGCGGTGGAGGTTGGTGATAGTATGGTTGTTGTTGAGGAGGTTCTGCATATTTGTTTCCTCCTCGGTTGTGTCGAGAGCCGCCGCAGTCGCAACAACTGTAACAGCAGCCGCAACAGCCTTTGCAGCATTGGTAACCGCAGCAGAGACAGCTAACCAAGCAGCCTACTATACCCAGTATAATAAGAGAGCCGACAATAATACCGGCAATAACAGGCCATCTATTAGACTAATCGTCAGTTTGCGTCTTGGGAGCTAATAAATGTAAATGATACGCACTTGCAATAAGTCTTGGCCATACAATTATCCCAACTAGAAAAGGTCGACTTGACCGAACTGGCTTCATCAGCGACGCTTCGCTCCAGGAGCGACCTGATCATTCTGTCGCCGATAGTCGAACTCATGGTTGCCCTCGCAAATGTAGGACCGACTAATCTCAGGCGGAAAATTAGACGATCGCAGAAGGAATTCGAGTAAACGAGAGGCAAAAACTCATATATATATATATTCATATAGCGCGACTGGTCTGAGGTTAGTCGAACGAATGCGCGCGCATGTGATTCGGATAGGAGGCTGTGTCTGTAGTGAGCGAGAGTCGTGTGTTCGCCGAGAAAAGAATGAGTGGTTCAATATTTCTCCCTCTTTCGCGTTCGGGGTATATTTTATAAAAGATCGTGAGCGTGAGAGTCGTTTAGCGATGGTATATTGAAAGAATTTGCGACAGCGTTCCGAGTTAGTAGTAGTCGTGGGTGATTCGATTGTACGAGATAACGAGCGAAGGCTGGGGCCGAGACGAAAATGACAACTCAGATCAAAAGTGACTGGTCACGGCGAGTCTCTCACAGCGATTGACGAAAGGAGAGACAAGAACAAGAACGACAGGTATAAAGAGGGCAGCCCCCCTCGTGAGATGTGGTCGAGGGTTGCAAGGAGGATTGTGTCCTTCCCCGGGGTTGGCTTACTTAAACAGAAAGAGGAGTTCGTGACTTACTCCATAAAGGACATTAGCGCACGTTAGCGCTTGTGGGCTCCCGCTTGTCTATCATCAGAATTTGGTACGTACGTCCGATATGATATTTACAAGTATAAAAAAAAGTGTCTTCATGTCACAGTGTTTGGTGCTCAAAATAACTACCTGGGATTTTGTTATTCCATATAAGATTCTCATGCCTGCACTTCTGATTCCTGTACAGCTTCACGTTCTTTTAAAGAAAAAAGTTTTTAATTGAGATCGTCAGCTAGAAGATCTCCACTACTCGAGCGTCAACTTCCTAGCTCAAATGAAATATGGAGTGGGTATCAGAAAGGGAGATTTTACATGGCTAGTACACAGTCAAAAGATGCTGTTCAGAATGTGTTGAGCATTATGTACATTGTGTTAAAACACCGCCACCTCGGTACGGATAACATTTCAATTCCCGCCCAAGGCTCCAAAATTATTAAATCACGAAGAAAAAAAGCGGTCATAAAAGGTGTATTAATAGCAGAAACCAAAACTATATCATATATCAACACCGTGACACCAAACATTTCCGAAGGATAAAAACAATCAAATGTACAGAGATCCTGCGCTTGTTTATCTTGCCATCACGAGATCCACCGTCCGATACCACGACCATGCCTATACCAAGATGTCCAATGTGCGAACTTATTTCTTAGCTGGTGGTGGCCCCGGAGGCGGCGCGTATACTTGTTCTCCGCCATGGTACGCGGTCGGGGGCTGCTGCAACTCAATTCCATTCTCTTGTTGGCTGCCGTATGCATTGGTAGGGCCTTGTGGCGGACCATAGAATCCCTGATTCGGATCTTGTCGTTGATACTGAGGAGGGGGTGCCGGTTGATAATCGCCTTGTCTATATGGAGGTGGTGCCATCCAATGTGTGCCGTACATAGGGGCTAAACCGCGCGCACGGCGACGGCGAGCATTTAGGCAACTATATGAAGTCGAATCAGCACACGAACAGTATCGCAGAATTATGTTGTCGTCTTGGGAGACTCACGCAAATAGAAAGAAGAACACGAGAGCAGCTCCTACAATGACCGCAAAAGCCACCCATCGACCCCAATTATTCCACGACGAGTAACAGTTGGTATAATTTCCGAAACCATCATAACTAGCAAAGAGGTCAGTTCGAGTTCTTTGGGTGTTTATGATGTGTCTGACTTACCAGTAATCTCGTTGATTTATGACACCCATCTTGAGAAGTCGCTTAGCTGTGCCGATATGCTTATCTACCCAATGTGGGAAATATATGAGAGCAAGATGTCCGTTTGAATGGGCAAATAGATAGTCGGGTAGTCTATGAAGTAGACAGAGAAAAAACGATGATTAGGCAGAAAAGGATGAAGAAGGAAAAAGATGGAGTTGTTCCGAGACAGAAGGAAATAAAGTGAGATCATACTAGAAGGTTGGCTGAGCAAAGGGAAGTGGCTGAGCGTCTTGGCTGGTAAGCTTCACGTCTTGCCCAATCCGGACTGCTGCGTCAGATTTAGCCAATCAGAGGCTGTTTTCGCCTAACCTTTTACCGTATTAGGAATAGCTGGCTAGAAATTATAGTGGGTCCGACAGCGTATTGCGTATCCAATCGGCCCAATCAGAGCTCATGATCTTCTCTATATGAGTGATCTGATTGGTTCGCCGCGACGGTCTATTCCGCTTTGAGTCTTGACGTCTTTCTTTCTTCCTTCCTCTTTGAGATTCTAGCCCTAATTCAGCAGAGACTCGCGAACCATTGAGCGAAGGTTGTACAGCCAACGGTCAGCAGAAATATCGTCACTGTTTTCCAAGGTTGCCTCACTATATGTGTATTGATTCTCATGTATGTGTCCATGCCTGACTCCGCAGCAGAGTTGAGACATGTTGACGTTTCACCAGTCAGCTGCGCATCAAGGAGCCCGCCCTGCTATGCACGTACCAAAATAAATTGCTCGTGTTCATTCATTAATTATTATCAAAGGGTATCTCAACATTCAAATCATGGCTGATGGTCATGCATTACCGTTTTCCTGAGACTTCGATGATCCAGCCTTCCCATGCTCCCGAGCCAAACGCCATTTCCTATGCTCGTATTTAAAGCAGACAATATGTACCATCACTTTTGTGCTTGCGAGCCATCTCTTAGCTCAGCAAGCCTAATGTCCCCTTCCTCATCTCTTGCGCCTTCTTCTCTCAGAGTATCAACTGAATTCATGCTCATATATCCCTTTGCACTAGCCTTTCGACCATTGGCATTATTCCCATTATTTGGGTCCGCATCGACAAATCCAGAATCTTTATACCTGCTCCCACGTTTCTGGGCGCGAGGCTCTGCGACACTCCCCGCACCACTAACGGAATCATCAGTACCAGAGGCAGATATCTTGCTTTTCGCTGAGGATACGAGCGGTTTGTAAGTTGGTAGGCAAGCCGAGACGATGGCAATACCGGTGTGGATGTTGAGCCATAAGGCGTCTTTGTCGAGTTGAAGTGCACCGGGGCCGCGGTAACAGATGACGACGCGGATGATGCCGGTGATGATTACACTGTGTATTCACGCATATTAGTTCCTGCATGCCGTGGAGAATACGAATGAGACGAGGAGATAATACCAGCTCCCAAGCATAAAGATCCCACAAACACTCAACCTCCGTCTCAACGAAAGCTGCAACTTCAACACCTCACTAATCGGTAACAGAAGCATACAGGCCTCAAACACCAATTCCGTAACCATCAACACAATCCAATAAGTGCCGAACTTGATACATTGTGGCGTTAAAGATTCCCAGTATGATGATGGCGGGTTGCAAACCCAGATCTCCACGAGGGCGCCGGGTATCGCCCAGATGATTTGTAGTATGATAAGTAAAAGACACAATGAGGCGACGCGTTTGAACCAGCCGGTGTCAAATATCCGCCGGTAGAGGAGGAGGATGGATATGTTGGTGAGGGCGATTGCTGGGTAGTAGAATACTCCGTAGATGTAGATGTACTATGCGCCCGATTGTCAATGACCTTAGCTTTTTCGCAATATCAAGAATTCAATATCTGAACTTACTTTAGCATATGTCCGATAATTCGGGTCTTCAGTTCCATTTTTGATATGTAGCAGCGCTTTGGCTCCTACGCAATCGAGTACCGTTTTAGCATGCGACGAAAACAGAAAGGGTTGCAAGACGCACCTGTCATTTCCAGCCCTTCGCATAGTAAAAACATAACAAGTGCAGCCAATATAGTCCAGTCGTCCCACCCAAGTTGTGCCCTTTTGATACGTCGCGCCACAAAACGAAGGATAACGGCCAGTACACTCAACGCCGTGAATACGGAGCCTGTGGCTAAGATGGCGGGCGCCTGGCTGTTATCCACGGCCGTCATATTGTGTTGGTCGCATGTAAAGTCGTATGTAAAGATCTGTTCTCTAATGCGGACGAATAAAAGTCGAAATCATGCCATCATGAGGGTGTTGGCCTCAGGCACAACGTGTGTACAGGGTAGAGCTGTTGTCATAAAGGTACCCTCCCATGGCTGAAAATAAGATAAAACGAAAGACCCCCACGATTATTATGGATCAACCTGATCTGCAAGTCTCAACAGACAAAAGATGACGAGAGGGCAAAGCGGGAAGGGACTGACTAGGAGGAGCATTAAGGCCTGTCAGCTTAATCACGTACAGTGCTTGTCTGTACGTTGCATACAAATAAACTATAGATTCTTCAGTGCGGAAGCTGCCGCCGCTTGCTGTCACTTTGACCGTCTCGCTATCACGTCGCGTAAATGCAAGTCACTAGTTAGTCACTACGTAAAGCGTAATCCGGCCCCAAACCAAGCGTAAAATACGGCGCTACGCCTATAAGATGGGCGGGTTAGCGACCAATTGTCAGCAATTTTAGTTCCGGGTCCAGGTGCTGTACAGGGTGGCGTTTGCAAGTGGTTACTTTAGTTGTAGTATAAGCTTGCTTATAAGGACTAGCGTTACTATCGACTTCTTCAATAGGAATAAGGGTACCAAGTCTATCAGGTTGCGGATCCGCTGCTGTCCGCACATACATATCCATGGACAAGTACGTCGTTATAAGGACATCTTTACCTATGCCCCCCAAGCGCCGACTCCAGTCAATACGTACACCTGTCGGGCTGTGACTGACGATCAACTAACCCTCAGATACTTAGGTGCAAATACATACGAATTTCCCCTCAAACAAAGATACTAATACTACCAACCCACTCATCCAATAACGCAACAACCTCATCCGGTTTCTCGCTCGCAATCCAGTGACTACAAGCAAACTGCGCAACGCGACCATTTTTGAGATGCTTCTCAAACCCTGGTTTCTGGAAAGCCGCATGACAGACATAATCGTACTCCGCTGTGACTAATAGAGAAAGTTTTTGCTCTCGTCGGTTCTGAATTTCGAGTAGAATGGTTCATCGATGCCGCGGATGTATGATTTATACCTTTGACAGATATTAATTCTTTCGCTTTTATTGGATCTGGTGTAAGAATGACATACCAGTTTAGTGGTCCCGTATATCCTCCCTTCTTAAAAAGTCGTATATGAGTCTCGCTCTCCTCTTGGGTCATCCAAGAGGACGGAGGCGCGACTTGCCCGGTGCTCGACCATTCTTTGGCAGCACCTGCAGGGCCCATATGAATTCTCCAGTCTTCGGGTGTTGTGGAATATAAAGTAGCGAGGTTAGGGAAGGCGCATTGGCCGTCTAAGATAGCAGCAGCGCCGTCCTCGTTGAAGAATCTCATGTATCCGTAGAACTCGTGTCCGAAATATTGGTCGGAGAGGGAATTGATAAAGTCGATCTGAAATGGTGCGGGAGGAACGTAACCGACAGCTAGGAAGGCGATGCCAGAGAAGTATGAAGAATGAGCTAGAGCAATTGTAGAGAGAAATGCAGAGCCCTTCAATCAGTCAGAGCCTCATTCCGACAAAAACAATAGGAAGGCACAGACCAATCATGCCAAACACCAATAATCTTCTTCAACCCTTCAACCTCCAGAATCTCAATAATCTGATCCGACATCCGCTTATGTGAATACGCTTCTACTTCCACAGGCTTATCCGTATCTCCAAAGCCCAACAAATCAGGCGCAATGATGCCATACCCTTTCTCTCTCAATCGAGGTACCACATGTCGCCATTCGAAACTTGAGCTTGGGAGTCCGTGGAGGAGTAGGAAGAATCTGGGGATTTGCTGGTGTTGCGGCTGGGATGCGAATGTAGGCGTATGTTGTGCCGTCGGATGTGGTGGTGGATTTACTGATAGCGGGATAGAGTTGGAGCGCCATTGTGTTCGAATCGCTGCTTGTAGATATTGTGCATATATATCATGAAATCTTCGTAGTTGATTACAATCCATTAAAAGGACGGGTATGTTTCGATATCTATTACTCTGGCATATATGATTTCATGCGATGTTTCGATTATACGCACCTGTCCATCTAGACCCATGCATATCTTATACCGTATAGATTCACCAATCAATGTAAGCGTTGGATGATTACTATACAATGAAAACCATATCCACACACAATATGTTAGCTGGTTTTCCATATGGTGGGGGGGGGGGGGCCGAGGTCATCCGATTCATGTATTTGGATTATAAATTGATATTGAAAAATCATAATTAAATGGACCATTAAGCAATACTATAACCTAACTGTAGCATCTTCAGTCAGAAAGATGTCGCAGAAATCATCTTTCGGCACCGAGTGTAAAGAAGGACAAGTTCATATATCTACTAATCTCTTGTCTCATATTCCATAGACTGTACTCAATAACTCAATCTACTTTACGACCCCCAGATATAGGAATTATGCACAGGGGCAATATAAAGCAGCAAGGCGAGGGACTTTCCTAGTTGGGAATTTAGGGCTTTTCAACTATTCATGCCTGAGGCATCAAATTCCTGTGTCTTGCTCACATCTGGCTATGAACCTTGCAAACGATTCCATCATGGCGGTTAGACAGAAATGGGTGATTATCCTGTGTACTTGTGTACCGACCTGTCTACTTTCTAGTAAAAAGTGGATGTGACAGATAGCCATTGTTCGCTCACTTCCGAATTAGAGACTACAAATTTTGACCTAACTTGCCGATTGCGCTATCGCTAGAGTACGTACTTATAGACACTACTTCAGGGATTTGGAAGCTAAAATTAGAAGTTTAAAGCTCGAATAGAAAGTCTGGTGGAGGAGGATATCAGACAGTGATCGTCGGCCATTCAAAAGTGAGTGATGGGCCGGGCTCTGGTTTGTTCCCCTGAGTTCCAAGTCGTAGTTGTCTCGTCTGGCTTGTCGAAATTTCAACAGGTGCTGTTTAGGAAGCTTTTAGATGGGGACCGTAAGCAGGCTGTGCTTTGAGAAAACGCCGTGTTCTCGTAATTAGTCACTGTAGCTTCTTCTTTGTATTGCACTTTTTGTTTTTGGATCCTCTCGGATCTCGTCGGCGTTGTTTACTATGAGGAAATCATTGGTAAGGTACTGCTTCCAGTAGCAAATGCCATTTTTGGGCTGTAACTAAACGCCATGCTGGTGGTTAGCCAGCCGGGCATTCGATGAAGGTGAAACCCTCCTTCGAAAGATACTACTAGCGCAGCCGACATCTTGATTTGAAGGTTCATCATCGATGGACGGTTGAAAAGGGCATACATGTATGAGCTTCTCTCTTCTTGGGGTGAAAAGTTGTTTGTAGTACATAGGTACCTACCTAGCTAAGTTACGTAATCTTAGTCATACGTCCTTTAGCGTTTACACGGAGAGATGGACACTCTTTCAATAGTTCGGAGTCTGGTGTAACTTAACATAGTGCATGTACAATTGACTGATAGTCTGATGGATCATCTCATACACAGTATAATCGTCTAATCAAAGCGAAGTATCGCCTACAATACGTATGTACCTCAATATCGTGTATGAATATGACTGGGGATATACCTCTGGCTAGGTAGATTATACCTCGTAATTGTATAACCCTAGCTGACAAGCATCACAGAATCAATGATCCAATCCGCGAAGTATTAGTGCACATTATATGCATAGATCCAACCCTTAATAGATTGCATGCATGCACCACATCCAGCATTTGGGTTAGGGCAAATCCAGGATGAACAATCGATAGGCTCCCAACACTGCCAACACATCACTTGGTCCGTGTGTCTATACATCCTTTACCTGCGTGTATTTGTACGAATATCCAACACATCATCTTTTACTAGCAAATTAGCAATTTATACTAGCTAATAATGTGGTGGCTGCATGCTCAATGTAGGTGAAGGTTTGTGTTGGATCTGCCATGTATGATTAAGCAAGTGTTCATGTACGATGAGTTGGCAATCGGATGATGGTATCACATTACTACCTACGCAAGAGGTTATATTCTAGAGATGCCCAAGTAGTGGAACTCGACCACCTTTTTAAATGGTTGACTTTTTATTCTCTTTTCCCAATTTTCAACAGTTGTTTGCGGAAGAAATACTTTGACATCTTAGAAGAAAGATTGAGGTTGTACCCTTGACCCAAGCCTCTCACGGAGGAACGCCAACCGAGTCCTTTCTCACTATCTTTATTCTTTTTTTTTACGACATGACTAGGACAAGTGTTCAGATTCTGTAATCGCTAATAAAAGCTCCTTATATTAACACCAAAGAAGATCGAGAAATACCGAATGTCACAAAACCACAAAATCGAGCACAAGTGAACAAAGCAAATGACACGAACACAAAAGAACAAACAGAACCGCCATCGCTGGCGCGCAGATGTCGCTGCATGCGTCTTGACAAAGAAAAGAGAAGAAGAGATACACAGATCGTTACTCATTAAGTCATTTCCTCGCAGTTAATCTTCAGTCCGTTGACGATTGATTGGATGACTACCGACTCGCTCGCGCAATCAACCAATGCAACACGGCATCCAGATTCGTCTCCTCCTTTGCACTGATTCCATAGCAACTTACTTCGCGGCGCACGATGGACTTGAGATCCATCTCTTCAATCAACTGATCGACCGACAACTTGTTCGGGAGATCGGACTTGTTGCCCAGCACCAACAGTGGGATGCCGTCTAGGCTTGGTTTGTCTAATAAGTCGTGCAATTCTTCTGTTGCGACCGGCAAGGCTGCGTGGTCCGCAGCGTCGACGATATATCTATTCAAGTCAATTATTTCTACTCTTGTGAGTTGACATTTTCATGTTGGTGGGCTTACACTATAGCATTTACCCCACGACAATATCGCTCCCACATCGGTCGGAATCGCGGTTGGCCTCCCAAATCCCAACTTTCACCAACAAAGTCAGCACACTACCGGATAACGCTAGAAAATGCAAAGGAACGAACCATTTCAACGTCACATGGCCCTTTTGGACCTTTTTGGTGTTAAAGCCAATAGTTGGTATGGAACTGCAGGGGGGGATCAACGCGTTAGTCTTGACTCGTGAGGGGGTCCCGATTCAAGGTTTCCCTTGTGACAGATTTGATGTCCACTATCACGGTTACACCCGGATTGGCTGGAATGGGGACTTACTCGATTGTGAATTCTCCTCCCTGTGGATTGATGTGAGCAGAGTTCAATAGATCGGCAGGAATAATGAAAAGAAAGAGAAAGACGTACAGCTAAAACACGAAGCAACGAGGACTTGCCGGCGTTCTGGAGACCGATCATGGTGACATCCATTTCAGTGGCCCTACAAGCACAAGAGACGAACGGTCATTAGCCGGTTGATCAATAGACATGGCGAGTTGACTTTGATAGCATGCTTCTGGCTCGTGCGGGATATGGGTCGACCCGTATCCAACCATCGGCGCCATCTCCGCGAAATGATCCATTTTATTTTCTGGTTCTGAAGGAGAGCTGGTGACGTTATGGACACAGACACAGACTTACCAAAACATGCGCAACAGCCAGTCATAGATGGTTCGAAAGATGCCGGCCATGATGATGGAGTGAGGTGGGAGCGGTCAAGGAAAGAAGAGCAAAGGTATAAGGAAGAATGAACGACTAGTAAGAATAACGATGATAACTCAAAGAGACGCAACCCGAGTAAGCAGTAATAGTATTGCTGATAGTATGGTCGATGCTCGTTCGAGATTCGGCAAAATCGCAAATCTTTGATGCAACCAAGGCTTTCTTTTCTTCCCCCTCCATCGGCTGACCAGCAGGTCCGAGTTGAGTGCGATCGAAAGTGAATGAGTGACCCGAGCAGAATTATTGATTATTGATTATTGATTAAGTAGTGTTGATGTATGGCGTAGAAGGTTAAGTCCCAGGGTCGCTAAGTAAGTGGATGAGTTCTTGTTGGAGGAAGGGAAAGTCTTTGGTTGAACGGAAAAGGCCAAGTGGGGTGGCTGCCTTTGCTTTTAGGCCTCAACGCGGTTTCTTCTTCTACAGTCAACAATCTACTATTTTGACATCTATTATTGTACGCTTTTGAGTAAATACTATACTGTTCCATTAGAGAAATAGTGGCACATTCCTTCTCATCCAAGTCAATGTGGAAAATTCCCAAGGCGCACATGACCGACCGGAGAACAAATGGATGCCTTGATTAGTGCCACTCTACTAGCTAGTACAGTAGTTTATCATTAATCATTTTACCATGGAGAAATATGATTGATTTTTGGAGTATAATGGGTCATATCAATGCTTTAATGTACGCCGATTGGCTAGCCCGTTGCAAATTCTGGCTGTCTGGCTGGGCTATTGATATGTTTATCCAGAGACTAGGGACTAATAGGATATGCACGACATCACGTTGGTGTTTAGCAGCTCGCACAGACTAGAGCTAAGGGTCGGATAAGTTACGGTGTACATGTAGTATAGTACTATATAGGCAGCTCATAAAGTGAGTCTGCCTTGTAGCCTAGAATTATATTGTGCAAAGTACGCCGGGATTAACCATATTGCAAGGCTGCAAGGCACCGATTACGGTAGGAAAGTTGGCTGTCATCCACTCAGATTGTATGTCATTCATGACTGCATCTTCTAATCACTATGTATGTCATCGTACTGTTTCAGACTGATCACTCTTGTCATCTTGTCACTATCCTTGCCATGTATTCGATCTACAGCTTGTCAACCAACAAGCTTAAACATAGGTAACGGCAACCTCAGATGAGCTTGGGAGAGAAACAGACGTCAGAACTTGACCGTTTTGCTCAAGATCAATCAAATCAGCTCCATCGGTGCCAACGGATTCACCGTTGGAAAGACCAGCCGAGGCAGAGGTAAAAGTGACCGTTCCAAAATTGTCAAGGGTCACCAAGCTGCCGCCAGACTCATAATCCTCAACAATCCATTCAGCATTCTGACCTCCAAGAGCAGAGGAAGAGTCAGGTGCAGTCAGGTCCTGGTTAACGGTCTGGCCGGTACTCAAGTTCTCGATGGTGGCGGTTCCGGAAGTGCTAGAGCTGGCCACAACCGAAACAGCAATGGTGTCTCCGGCATTGATGTCGATGCCGGAAAAGTCATAGGCATAGTCCGGGTACCATTCGTACCAAGCATCAAAGGAGGCAGCACCGCTGGCGTCAACACTAAAGTCAATGCCGGTCTGAAGAATGGCGGCGCTGTAGGTGTCGCCGTCAATACCGACCCAGGCGGAAGATGAGCCTGCTTGGCCGTTGACAGCCTGAGGGGTTGGGACGGTGAACTGAGCAGACACGGAGGTGAAAGTGGTGCCTGATGGAGGCGAGGTCAACACGGCGCCGGACCAGTTGGAAGAATAGTCAACATTGGTATTATTGGTCTGTTTGGGGTGCGATAGGCGGTTGCGTCCAGCGACACGGGCAGCAAGGCCATGGCCTGCAGGTGCAGCAAATGCACCTGCTGCAAAGAGAGCAACGGTAGCAGCAGTGAACTTCATGTTTGCGTTCAAAAGTGACAAGAGGTCTGATAATGATATCAAGAAGGTCTGGACAGATGAGGAAGTGTTGTGATTGTGTTGACGAGAAAGTCAGATCGCATGGCTGCAACCCACCTTATATACTTCTCTACGTCCCTACAAGTCTGACAACAATCAGGACGTGATTTGCAATTCAACACTAGAAGTGCGAATGGTTACATCGACAGACATCTGCTAGCACGTCTTCCAGTCACCGAATGTTTAAATGACAGACGACAGAGTCACGATTCGGATTCGGATTGGTTGTCATCTCGACTTCTCCTCATCGCATTCGACAAACGACATTCCACACTATTGCTGGATCACCTTTTTTTTGTGCTCATGCAGAGATAGTCATAGATGTCATATCGTTCAGCTGTGTTGAATATGGGATCTAGTCGTGCCCCTACACCTGGTAATTTGACATAAAGCCCTATGATAGGACGTGAATGTGCCGAAAATATATCAGGCGCCGTCGACTTTGAGCAAGGTTGTCAAATAACAAATGTCTCGTCAACCTGAGCATTTTATTGGAGGTTCGCGATGCTTTCTGTCAGTCACCATCATTTCGTATAGCATTTCTAGTCTATAGGAGGTAATTGATCGACCACACAAATAAACTTGAGCACTGTCAGCACTGCTAGACCTCTCAGATGGCGCCATCTTTGTTAGCCTCGGTCTAAATGGATGGCTTGCAGGGGAACAATAATATGATCGACAGGAAAGATGTGATGGATGTAACGCTTGGTGCAATCATCCGGATATGTTTTCGCTTTCATGCTGGACGCAAGTAAAGCAAAGTAGTCATGTGTACATGAGGTATGGGGGGTGTACAGAGTTCGTCTGAACCACTGATTATTGATGGCGTCGCTAGCTGTGAGGCCAAACGAAGCATGGTATTACGAAAGTACCGCGACTTCGAATTCTCGAGTGAGCAATATCATAATAATAAATCCAATTTTCGACTCTCGTGACTTTGGAATGATGAAGGCATTGATCTCTCGAAGACGAAGAACTTGTGCCAAACAACAAACCAAAACGGAAAGAGCGGCTGACAAATAGAGAAAATATCACGTGAAGCCTCTGGGCATGATTGAACGACGACAGCTCTATCAGCACGTGATGATAGCAGTCCGATCCACTCTAAAAATTTCCGGAAGGAAAAAGTCGAGATGGCTTCATCCATTAATGTCGACGAGAGACATTCAACCTACTGATTGAATGCTCCCAGGCCATTTCTCTTCAATCACACCCGGAAAGAAATGGTCTGTTGGTCGATGAGATAATCAACTTGTTTTCCACTGCATTGCATTCTGTTTCTGCATTCACAACATAGTGAAAGATTTTTTAACGACTCGATCAATCGCAAAATGGCTCCTGCGCCTACCGACACAGAATGGACCGTAGGGTTCGACACCCTCCGGCGAGAAAACCTTTTCAAGAATCCGCCAAAAGATAAATCCCCTTATCCCATGCTACAGGCGGCTATCCGACCTCACGTCGATTCATTCAATGCGCTTTTCGGAGAAAGCAAGATCATGGAGGAGGCTCTGGCGGATATGGGAACCAAGACGTTCTTGGATGGCGATGTTGAGAGTCCAGAACAGCGAAAATTACGAAAGGCTCGCGGTGGCGCACCTCCACAACGCAACAGTCTTAATTTGCGCATCACGGAGCTGTTCCTTGACAAGGCCGTGCTGCCGCCAACCAACAAATTCGTACCTCGTAAGGCTACTACCGCCAACCCTGATTACCGCAACATATACCCTGCCGAATGCAGAGAACGACATGCCACATACCGAGGAAGATTGCGCGCAAGGCTTCAATACCAAGTCAATAATGGAGAATGGCGCGAGTCCGTACGAGAATTGGGTCAGGTACCGATAATGTTAAGATCCAACAGATGCCATTTGGAATCGTTCAGCCCCCAAGAACTGGTTGATCATAAAGAAGAGTCCGAAGAATTGGGTGGTTATTTCGTTGTCAATGGAAACGAGAAGCTTATCCGAATGTTGATCATGCCCAAGCGCAACTTCCCTATGGCCATCAATCGACCTTCCTTCCAAAAACGTGGTGCCGGGTTTACCAGTTTTGGTGTGCAGATTCGGTCCGCTCGACCTGATCAAACTACACAGACCAACGTCCTTCATTATCTGTCCGATGGAAATGTCACATTCCGATTCTCATGGCGAAAGCAAGAATATCTTGTACCTGTCATGTTGATTTTGAAGGCGCTTGTCGAGACCAATGATCGCGAAATATTTGAAGGCATTGTCGGCAATGCCTCATCAAAAGGATCTGCCAACACTTTCGTCACCGACCGAGTTGAACTGCTGCTTAGAACATTCCACGGTTACAACCTCTATTCTCAAGCAGATGCCAGGCGCTACCTTGGCAGCAAGTTTCGACCTGTTATATTTGCACCGGCTACGTGGTCGAACGAGGAGGCTGGTGTTGAGTTTCTACGCAAAATTGTGTTACCACATCTTGGCAACCAAAACGTGACGGCCACACAAGACTACGACAAATTTAAACTGGTTCTTTTCATGATCCGAAAGCTCTACGCCTTTGTTGCTGGCGACTGTGCCGCGGACAATCCTGATGCTGTCTCTAATCAGGAGGTCATGCTTGGTGGTTACGTTTACGGCATGTTGTTGAAGGAAAGGCTTGAAGAATGGTTGTTGAGTTTTGGCAGACTCCTCAGGGACTGGTCATACAAGGGCGGCAACCTCAAATTTACGGATCCTTCCTTCGAAAAGGACTTCATTTCCAAGGTTATCAAACGCACAAATGAGAACTTGGGTGGAGCTTTGGAGTATTTCTTGTCGACGGGTAATTTGGTCAGTCCAACTGGATTAGATATGCAACAAGCCACCGGTTTCACTGTTGTTGCTGAAAAGATCAACTTCTATCGATTTATTGCCCACTTCCGCATGGTCCACAGAGGTACCTTCTTTGCTCAACTCAAGACCACGACAGTGCGTAAGCTGTTGCCCGAAAGTTGGGGTTTCATGTGTCCTGTCCACACTCCTGATGGCTCTCCTTGTGGGTTACTCAATCATTTGGCTCACAAGTGTCTTATTTCTACAAATGACTTGGACGTTACGCATATTCCCCGTATCTTGGCGCAGTTGGGCATCAAGACCGAATCATCGGCTGAGGTTACTGAGTCTGTCTGTATACAATTGAACGGACGTATTATCGGTTACTGCTCACCAAAGCAGGCTAAGATGATTCACGACACCCTACGGTTCTGGAAGGTCGAGGGTACGCACGATATTCCCAAAGAACTTGAGATTGGCTACATCCCGAACATGAACGGTGGCCAGTACCCCGGTATTTACATGTCCTCACAACCAGCACGAATGTACCGCCCTGTTAAATATTTGGCACTCGACAAACTCGACTATGTGGGTCCTTTTGAGCAACCGTTTATGGAAATTGCTTGTTTGGAGGAGGATATTCGTTCCGGCCTCTCAACACACATCGAGTTCACACCAACCAACATGTTTTCAATTATTGCTAACATGACACCATTCTCTGATAACAATCAGTCGCCCCGTAATATGTACCAGTGTCAGATGAGTAAGCAGACTATGGGTACTCCGGGAACCTCAATCGCCTACCGCACCGACAACAAGTTGTACCGAATCCAGACCGGTCAGACACCCATCGTTCGATCACCATTATACAACGCGTATGGTTTGGATAATTTCCCTAACGGGACGAATGCAATAGTCGCGATAGTAAGCTATTCAGCTTTTGACATGGATGATGCGATGATTATCAACAAATCCTCACATGAGCGCGGTTTCGGACATGGTACCATTTACAAAACGAAGTTCTACAACCTCGACGATAAGGATTCGCGACGGAATAAGTCCAAACGTGAGATCAGCAAGCTCTTTGGATTTGCTCCTGGTGCCGAAATCAAAGCTGAGTGGCGCACGACTCTAGACGAAGATGGTCTACCTCACCCCGGCGTCAAGATCAAGGAAGGAAGCTACGTTGCAGCTTGGTATAGCGTCCGATACGATGCCGGTAGTGACTCGTATGTAAACGTTGACGGTCAAACTCATTTCCTCAAATACAAAGATGCAGAAGAAGGATACATCGACACCGTCCGTCTTGTTGGAAATGAGAACGGAAACGAGCCACTACAAGCGATTAGTGTCAAGTTCCGTCTCCCGCGTAAACCTATTGTGGGTGACAAGTTCTCGTCTCGACACGGCCAAAAGGGAGTATGTAGCCAGCTATGGCCTGCGATCGATATGCCTTTCTCCGAGAGTGGTATCATGCCTGATTTGATCATCAATCCCCACGCTTTTCCTTCTCGTATGTCCCCCTTACCACCGTTCCTCCAACTAGGCAATCCAAGCTAACGAAACAGGTATGACAATCGCCCAAATCATCGAATCCATGGCCGGCAAAGCCGGCGCTCTTCACGGTCACCCCGTAGACTGCACACCCTTCCAATTCAACGAAGAAAACACCGCAGCCGACTACTTTGGCCACCAACTCCGCAAAGCAGGCTATAACTACCACGGCAATGAACCCATGTATTCCGGAGTAACTGGCACAGAGTTTGCCGCCGATATTTACCTCGGTGTCGTCCACTACCAACGTCTCCGACACATGGTCAACGATAAATTCCAAGTCCGTACCACTGGTCCCGTGAACAGCGTCACCGGACAACCAGTGAAGGGTCGTTCGAAGGGTGGCGGTATCCGTGTCGGAGAGATGGAGCGTGATTCCTTGCTAGCGCACGGTTGCGCGTTCTTGCTGCAGGATCGATTGATGAACTGCTCTGATTCTACGCGTGCCTGGATCTGTCGTGACTGTGGCTCATTCTTGTCTACTCAGGTTGCCGTCTCCTCCACTGGTTCGTCCGCTTTGACTGCCGGAGCAAGCAAAGCCGCTCTCGCAGCAGCTGCAAAGGCTACACCAAACAACCAAGTCATCACATCGAATACCTCGCGCATAAGTTCCGTGAACGCTCTCGGCGGCACAAACGGTATCGTGCGATGCCGTCGTTGCGCACGCGAAGCTGTCTTCGACGATTCGCGCGCCATGATCTGGGAGGATGGCGATGGCAACCGCTTCGTTGGTGGTGACAATGTTACCGTCGTCGTTGTCCCGGGCGTGTTGAGGTATTTGGACGTCGAGTTGGCAGCTATGGGTATCCGTCTGAAGTTCAAGGTTGATCACTAGATAGGTCAAGATGAGAGAAAAGTTTGTCTATTTCGTGGGTGAATGAATGTATACTCTGTCATGTCATTTTTGGGCAATGGGTTGTTTACTCTTTTCTATTGATCCGTTTGTGTTGCATATAGCTAGGCGTTTACGCCATTGTACTTAGTCAATTTGTCAATTTTTGAGTCAATACATACCGGTCATGTCTACATGTGTGCGATCTACTTTAGACGATCTCATAGTGTCAAGTCTCAATTTAGGACTATCGATAAATCTAAAAAGACATTGATGGAAGAAATCCGAGCGTACACGCGTTGGCCGGAAATAAAAGAAATTACACCTCGGCAGTAACGTTCGTGAATTCTCCCTTTTCCAACTTGGTCTTCCAGAAAAGGGGGTCGGTATCGTTGAATCCATGGTGAACCCATCCTTCTTCCTTGACATGGTACAAGTTGATGTAACCGCCAGAGTATGCGTCACGGTGAGTAGCAGCAAGAATACTTCGTCGACCGAGTTCAAGGGCTTCGTCGGTGGAGAGATCGTATCTGTATTCAGCGTCTAGCACACCGTAGGCGAAGGTCTGACCGGATCCGACACAGAAGAGGTTTCCGGGGAGACGGGTACCGTCGGAATCAATATAGTAGAGAGCTGGGCCTTCTTGGGGGGTCATCTGGTCGGTTTATTAGCCTGTTGATTTCATCATCTGTGGTTGGGGTAAACGAACTCCTGCAAGCATAGTACCCATGCCCAATCCCATGGACTTGTAAGAGTATGTCAAATTCGCCAAAATCTTTGATGCTGCTGCGACAGTGATTCTTCGCTTATGTCGGAGTTCTGCGATAATTAGTTACCTAGCAACAAACCAGACAGCGAGGTCGTCATACCATGAAGAGTACATTGCTCAGCCAAATATCTCAACCAGTATTGACAATCCTAAAATCTCATCTTAGCATAATCATCGCAAAAACACCAAAGAGGTACCTACAGCTGCAGTACCAGCCATAGTTCCCAACAAGCCGGGAACAGGAGCATCCTGATCCTTCTTCAAAGCCATATTCAACCTTGACACGGGAATGACCTTCTTTACTGTCTGACTGGCGATCCAGTTACCGGCCGTAGCTCGGGAATCTGTGGCGACAATCTACTGTCCGTGTTAGCTATATTTTCTCCTTTCAGGCGTCCGTGGATGAATCCAGTGTAACGTACAATCCCGTGCTGAAATCTGAAAGCCAAAGTTGTCGTTCCGTGAGCGAGTTTGATGGGTGCACTTGGGTTCGAGTGGTCATCTGTCATTGCACGGAGGAAGGAGGCGGGCTATAAGATAAACAATGTTTAGTTTCATGTTCATCCCAAATGAAAGTGTATGATACGAGCTGCAGATAAATTGAATGCTGTTCTTCCAACGAATGCATCGCACCACGATCGCACATCCAAATATCAAAAGATAATTAAGAATTTCGTCAGCAACATACCTTTGCAATAGGAGGAAGGTCAAATTTCAGCGACAACGACGGTGTGCATCTGAGGTCACGCTGCTCTTCTTCGGAGTACATTGCATCTTGAAACGGAGAGCTGGAGTACTTGGCGACTAAGGTATCCATCTTGAAGTCGTCTGCGGGGGTCTCGGTTTATTGGTATGAGAAATCAAAGGAAAGGGGAGAATTCTGAGATTATTGCGATGAGGAAAGAAATGAGTATTATACAGGGGAGCTGTAGTGGAGATGGTGGTAGATGCTGAGATGATAGCTCCTGCTTAGAAGGAAGCTCCGAAGCTTCGCGTCACAGCTGCCTGATCGGTCACGTGATTGATTAAGTAATAAGGTTTTGCCTCGAAGATTGTAACCCTAAAGCCCTAACAAAAACTTACCCTAAGCTCAGCCCTAATTTACCCTCTCAAACTACTACGTCAATAGACTCAATACATGTTCGAAATTAGCTTATAACAAGATCGCAATTATGTAATTGAATGAATATGGTAGAGAGAATTTTGAAAGTGGTAGAGCTACACCCGAAGCCTCCTAACTACCCTCGTATGCTCTCCTCTGTTTTACTTTCATAATGGATATATGTCCCAAAGTCATATCAAAGAAAGCGTACTATTTTTCATAATTTGATTACAGCAATCTAAGGAATAGCATCATGTCATATCATATCGTATCAGATCATTGAAACAAAACGCACGTCAACGCATCAGACAAGGATCGTTGCAAGCGTAATCTCATAAAAAAATCTCATAAACAAAAGAAACCATACAAGAGTATACAGTAGTAACCAGATCAGCTCTATGCTGTTGCAATAGTAGCCGACTCGTTGAGATCGGTGGCAACAGACTCCCTGTTCCCAAAAGCTTCAGGCTCAACAGCAGGACGAGCTTCAGTTTCTGTGGATCCAACTCCGTCCGCGACTGAGGCTACCTCTTGTTGTTGACCTGCGGCTACAGCCTCTGGTTTCGGTACCAAGTTCTGACCCATTTCACTTGCATTGGACGTGATGGGGTAAATGGATGGTTCCCAAGCGCGCAAATCACCTTCGGCGTCGTTGAGAATGTCTCGCGCTGCGGTACCTTGGTCATAGGGTTTGACGGCATCTCCGGGAACGATGGGGGTGTCATCAAGGAGATTGACTAGGCGGCGCGCATGCTGGGCGAGGATGATTTGCTTCTCGGCACGTTCGATGATAGCGGCTGTATGGACGTCAAATGCTTCTTTGACTTTTTGTCGTGTCTAGCCGTTGTTAGTAGTCGACCATCATAATGGAAGAAAGGAAAACATACCACATTCGACAGCTGCGCCTCGGCAACCAAATTCTGTGCCTCAGCTCTAACAAGCTCTTGCTCCAAGGTAACAAGCTTTGTGTTGGAGGGATCCTTGTACTTCAGCTTCTGAATCTCGTCCGAAATCTTGTTTCGTGAATCCCTCGACGGCTGCACCGAACTCTCCGTATTACGAATTTGCTTCAACACGCCACGATACTCCTCCAAATTCTGCGCAAAGATATCCTCTTGCTCTCCAATCTCGGATAACAGCACACCTAGCTTATCTGAGATATCAGACACGCTTTCATCACCGGTAGCTTCGCCCCAGTCTGAGAGTTGAGACGCAATAGAGACTCGCTCGCGGCCGGCAGCTTCGTAAGCGCCGATGACGCTGTTTTCGTTTTTGATGATTCTGTAGAGTTTCTTGCTGAGTTCGGGCTGTTGGTAGCCGCGCAGAGTGGTCATGGAGAAGCGATGGCGGTTGCTGGATTTGTCCTTGCCATCTTTCCTAGCGGAGCGTATGGAGAGTGAGCGGTTCCTAGGTATGCGGTCAGCTTTCTCGTCGAATATCATGGAACAAAGAAACTTACATTGTGATCTCTGTGTATAATTCGTTTCAAGTATCTCAACTGGTATGATTTACTGGGTATAATTATTAGCGAAAATAGTCCAGGTGGAAGTTAGGGGGCATATACGAGACGCAAAGAAGTGACGTTTGAGGCGTGAGGGGCGATCGCTTCCCCCCAAAAGTGGAGCTGACGTCATCCACAGCTTCCCACTCGTTCGTCTTCTCTCTTACTCTCTTACAACAACACTAAGCACAACCTGAACAAATGATATAGTTCAATTCAGATTAACCAATAACACCAAATGAAGCGAAACTACCAATCCCAGGGTATCAAGTTACAATCCGTATACCAGCCAACCCCGACGCTCAGATGCCAAATCGACGCAGACAAAACACACCATAGACTCCGAACCTCTAACTATCGTACGTGAAACCAACAATGCCAACTCCAACAATGACATGAATTAGAAAAATGCAATGAGGCTATGGAGACCGATCGATAATGTGCACGTCCATGTATCGACCGTCTTCTCCTCGCCGCCGGTATTCGATGTAAGTCGGCTCCCGCTCGTACCGTTCAGGAATCACTTCATACGAACGAGTAAGGCGCCGGGTGCGAGTGATTGTCGTATATGACGAGCGTGAATAGCGCGGCGATGGTGATGGCGAGCGCGTGACAAGACGGTAGCATGGTGAACTGTAAGAGTAATAATATGTGGGAGTAGATGGGGGTTCGCGGTAGACGCGACGGCGCTGAATGATCCGGACGGATGATGTGGGTTCTTCGATCTCTTCGTACCAGCACATGGCGTAGGTTTTGTAGGTTTTTGTTATGAGGATATAGTGGTGATGGTAATGTGGTGGTTGTGGATGTAGTAAGGAAGAAGGTGTAGGTAACTTCTTATGTTTGCCTGAAGGCTTGTGACGGTTTTAATATTGATAGGCCTTTCCACTGAATGAGACTGAAGCAAGACAGTTTAACGTGACCATCCACCATAAACAATGGAACAATGGTTCTTTATATACACAATGACTCTCTCACCAGAACGCCTAGTAGCGCGTGATACTTGACCAAATCGGAAATTTAGCTACTAAGACCCTCGCATGACATGCATTGTACCTGACAGTATGACGAAACTGAACAGCCACACTTTTTTGTCTACCGAACAAAAGAAATGACTATGTCATACAAGACTTGTCCAAGATCAAAATGGCCGAATCCGAGTTTGAGGCTGAATCGTCCGTCGCGAGAGGTCAGAGGCACAACGGGAGAACTGCGCCACGATGTCAACACTATCAATAACTTCATGCATGTTTATACCGACATCGGCAAATCATACATCGTCATAAAGAAAGTCTATTAGATTTCATCATATTAGAGCCTATCACAATACATTTCTCTGGATGTTAGCCTTGCTTGGAGGGGAAGTGTGGCTGGTGCCTGCCTCGGTGGTGAGGCATACTGCCTTCTACAAACACTCCTTCCACGACTTTCTTCCTTCTTTTGTCTTCTCTCTTCTCCTTTTTCTTTCAGATTCCATCACACAGGATGAAATCATCTGCAGACGTGGATTGAGACTTCATGGACCAGACGCTTGGACAAAAACAATCACCGGTATTCCATAGTGCTACCCCGAATGATTCTCGTCTATGCCGCTTCCCAACAGAAATCCTCATCGAAATAGTCAAGCTCCTGCCAAATTTCTCGCCACTCTGGGCACTTATGAGCGCTTTTCCTCGTTTTGGGTTCTTTTTTCTGCAGCTACCATTCGAAATTTTCGACACTTTCCTCGAAAAGGAGACGCCGCCATGCATCCAAGACCCTTATGCAAGTCGCACTGGTTACACGCATCTCACCATCATGGTTCCCTGATATCAAGGATGTCACAAAACACATGTCGAGACCCAAACCTTTGACCTTTATTTCGGAGCCTTGTCGCAACACATTGAAGAGCCGCACTTGGCTTTAAAGGTGGCTTTTGCGGTACGCGACATGGTTGAAGTGGCGCATAAGATCCATGCGGTAGCACATGCCTGCCTGGAATATTACGTGGGAAAGTCAACGACCATAAAGCCAGAGCGCTGGGATGCAAGTCTTCCACCGTTTGGCCATTCGCAACTGGGAGGTCAGCCTCAAGGTCTTCCTATTCAGCCCACGCCTACCGGTCCCGCAACTTACGAGGAAAAGCAAATGCTCATCAGACTCCTCTGGCGCCTGCCAAATCTTTACTGACTTACGCACTGCTGCTAAACAAGACTATTTGCGGCATTGGTCAGGAAACGAATGTGGCAAGGTCCAAACCTGGAATGTCGATTGGCTGTTCCTCTACTTTACCGATGACTCAAACAGGGAAGAGTTATTTCCCACTTATATGGACTCCTGGAACCCATCTTGCGAGAAAGATAAATTTCGAAGCTTGATAGATTTTATCGTCGATATCACAGCGGCAAAGACGGAATTTCCGCCGGGTTTACGAGAACTAGAAGCGCTTATGAAAGATCTGCCTGTAGACGTATACGAGAGTGGTTATCACGTAAACTGTCTACCGCCTAACCCCATACTAGAGACTAGGAGAGGGCTAATGACAATTGACGATTTGCTTCCAGCAGCTTTAAGCATCGATGAAATGGTTGAAAAGCCTCCCGCGGGATGGAGGGTCTATCACAAAATGACCACAGATCATAGATATTATTATTCGAGTGTACCGTTTGAGCCTTATCGGAAGTATGGATTTGCGTTTTGGCAGGCTGAAAGAATGGCCAATTTGGGGTTTAAGGAGTACGACGGGTAGGAGGATGATGGATCGGTTCTGCGCGTATGTTATTTCGTATGGCAGAGTATTTTGAGGGGTGTTGATGTTTTGAGTGCCTACAGCTATCGTCATGTGGTTACTCAATGATGAGTTTGATCATGTCACTGTGGTTATTCTCGAATGAATTTGAACTGCATCAGCCTTGTTTGTGCTACCTAAGTAGACCATGCTAGCTGGACTCTGCCTCGCTGTGTCTTACCGTTCGTATCACCTTCAATCAACAATCCCTTGATCATAGGAGCCTACAGCATATATCTGAAATTCTCTCCATAATTTTCCTCCGCCGTCACGAAGCCACTCTTCTCCTGCGCCTGCCTCTCCGTTTTCGTGCCATACAGTCTGTCCAATTTTTTGTTCTCAAATACCAACAATGTCCTCAACCCCACGCAGAGGAACAGGTTGAAGAACATGAATGCGGCGCAGATCCATAATCCGCGTGCATATCGGGGAGAATCCTTCGAAGGAAAGGAGTTTGTACCGAGAAAAGGGCCGCATTGGCCGATGAGGTTGAGCATGACCATTGCCATGCCGCGGCGGGTGTCGGAGCCTTGGTTGTCTACCAAATTTATGAGATTACGGACGTAAAGGAAGGGGGACGGGGAAGCGTACTCAAAACCCAAGATAAAATGTTACCAATAGCTGGAAAGACGCCACTAGCAGCAAGAAACACGCCAAAGTATCGGACACCCACGGGTTCCGCAGCAGCAATAATGACGTATCCCACCGCACCAACAGTCGACAAGACTGCAATAACGAGACCTCTTTGCTCGAGTTTATCGGCAATCCAGGTTGAGAATATGGTAACCAGAAACGAGAGGAAGAAGGGCGGTGCTTCGAGTCCCTGAGCGTTCACGGCTGTGAAGCCCATGTCTTCCAGGATTGTGGGCAGGAAGACGGGGAGGGAGGAGTAGCTGACGTTGCAGCTGAAATACATGAACTAGACGAAGTCAGTTCTCTATACTTTGGTTGTGGAGAGATTAGAGATTGGGAGGCGAACAGCAGTAAACCAAGGCTTGGGGTCAAGCAATGTCTGCCCAATATCCTTCCAATCAATCTTGTGCGACGCAATCTCCTCTCCACTCCTTCTCAAACTCCTCGCCTTCGCAACCTCCCTCTCTTCCTCGGTCAAAAATTTGGCTTCTCCCGGTGAGTCAGGCAGTAAGAAATACGCAAACGGTACAAACGCCAAACTAGGGAGACCTTCCACAAGAAACAAAAGTCGCCAGTTCGCGATATGCGGATGTCCGGATGTGATGCCGTATGCGAGAGCGCCGGCAAATGTTGCTGCGAGAGGAGCGGCAGACAAGAATATACCGCATCGAAGACCAAGCTCACGACGACTGTAGAAGAAAGATAGTAAGTATGGGACACCGGGACCAAAACCAGCTTCTGCGGCGCCCAGGAAGAAGCGGAGGGCCATCATTCCGCGCCAGCTTTGGGCTGCCGCTTGACAGGTTGCAATTACGCCCCTTCTTTTGTCAGCTTCTTCTAGATGTTGTGCTGATATATGGTACATACCATGCAAACATGATAAATGCAGCCCATTGACGCGGCCGAAGGACTTTCCACATCAGAGCTTGAAACTCGAATAGAGTGTAGGAGATGTAGAAGATAGTCAAAAGCCAGGCGTATTTTCCGCTGTCTAGCCCTAGGTCTGTCTTCATTCCCGCAATTTCGGCATTTCTGTCCATTTTCTTTAGATTGGTTCTTCTTCGTTTCAGTACTCAATTAAGGCAAATGGCATACCCGATGTTGCTCCGATCCAAATACGAGAGCAAAACTAGATACCCACAGCAATTAGCGCAAGATGATCCTGGCGATAAAGGAGTGGCCGATGTACATACACATGAATCCAGTAATCACCGGAAGCCGACGATCAAGTTTTCTGAGAACACGCTTCTCGACAACCGGGTCAATCCCAGTCGTGATAGGCGCCAATTCTGCATCGCGCTCAACTTGCGCGTCATTCGGTTTTTCAAACTCGGGATAAGAAGCCGGCGCTTCTTCTATATAGTTGTATTCCTCACTGGTCGCCATTTTGCTGTGGGACAAGCTCGAATGCTATGAGCGTGGGGATTGGAACAGGGTCGAGGGGGGGGGGGGGGGAGCGAAATCCGGGGTAACGAGTCTTGTTTATAAGTCAAAGGAAAGTAGAGTGTAACCACTAACCGGGTACAAATAAGCTAAAAGCCTAACGTCCAGTCACACAGTCGGGATATTCAGGAAAGAAAATCCTTTGTCTCGAAGCGCGTGGGAGCGAACGCACTCTTAAATGTGTCTAGGAGGCTAGTCAAATACCCCGAACCACTCGCTTGACGTAAGACGCATAGTACAGAAATAAAAGCTCTTTGGATCCTTAGTCGGGGAGTACGCCGAATGATGGAGATGGTCACGCGTTGGGCTAAAAAGCTTCTCCATAAATGGCTTCGATATACAGAGAAAAAGCAAATGGAGAGACTTCATTGGGTTCGGGGTGCTGGACCCTTTTTCCGGAATGTGTCGATCATTTTCCGTGTTGAGGAGAGGGTAAATGTTTTCCCATCTTAACTCTTTTTTTGTATTGCGACAACTTGAAGAGTCGTCTGAAATTTGGTGAGTTGTCTGTGTCTTCGTGAATGAATCCGTAACAAAGCATCTCGCCCCGAGTCTCAACTCCCAGGTATGCAGGTTAGTCTTTGTTGTATCTGAATCGAGGTCAGGTTGCGGTTACACCGTTACATCCTTGAATGCGAAAATACCCCGCAAAGTTCGGGGACTAATCCTTCGAAAAAAAAAAAAAAAAAAAAAAAAACTGTGCGATCTGATCCCTGGACAGTAATCGAATCATTGGCTGGTTAATCACTCCTTTGATATAGACTTGTCACATGTCGGTGGGTGGGATTAGGAACATGGTTTTTAATGTTCAAATTCTCCAATCTCAGATTCAGCCGGTCATTAAAATCCATCCCGAGAAGTATAAGTGTGACTTGTCTTAATCATCTAGTCGTATTTCAAACGGTATTTGATTGTTGTACACTGGATAAAAGCTGGAAACTAACTGAAGTTCGGGGTTCTCTGATAGGTGGAATGGAAGACTGACGTATTCCTTATCTTCACAAGGATCTGGTATATTAGCACTCTTGTAGATTCTGTAGAACAAATTCTAGACCAAAGTTGGAACTTACAAACATCAACAAACCATCACTATGCGAACGCCGGCCCGCCCTCGCTTCCCTCCACCCATCATCAAATTCGCCGAGCGAGATGATATCCCAGAATTGGTGCGCGTCTGGCTTGCAGCCGAGAGAACCGATCTTCTCATGTTTTATCACTTCCCCACAGAAGAAAGCAGGTCGGAGTACGCCAAGGAAGCAACCAAACAATTCGAAGATAACTTCGATAAGCCACATCTTCTCGTGTTAAAGGCTGTGGATCCTGAGACAAAGCAGATCACGGCCATGGCCGTTTGGCAGAAGAGGGGATACAAATTCAGTCCTCGGTCGGATGACATATTCACAGCTGGCGGTATCATGTTGAATAGGATTTTGACGAGTAGCAGTGGCGGGATTGTCTCAAGCACCGATTCAAAACCGCTGGAACGCTATATTGCAAGCCAATTCGAGCATTTCTTGGCTTCATGGAGTCGGGATTCAAAACATCTCTACCTCGCACTTCTCATGACCGATCCTCGGTTTCAACGAAGAGGCATCGGGACCGCCCTGTTGGAATGGGGTCATAAGTATGCCGACGAAGCCGCAATCCCAGCATTCTTGATTGCTTCCCCAGTCGGACATCCACTCTATCAACATGTCGGTTGGAAAGATGTCGAGACGCCTTTGCAGATTGACATGTCTCAATGGGCAGCTGGTGCGCAAGGAGGCGATATGGGTTGGGGAGTGTACAGGTACTACTATATGCTGCGCATGCCAAAAACGGCTGCCAGTTGACTGACTGGTCAATGTGGAAGAAGAAGTTAGAAACAAATTGAGTCACCCAAAGCCAAATTGATTGAACATCATGTTGAATGCCTCAGGCATGGAGTTTTGTTGTGGCCTTAGGCATTAGTGCATGGATGGTAGTCGTAGTCCGCCTGACTTTCGCATATCGACTTTTTGAGCGACTTCCAATTCCGCGTCGCGTCCAGAACAGAAGAAGTAGCTAGTACAAGTAGCTTGTCTATCTCGCCCAACCACCATCGACGCTCGCTATTTTATCTGCAGAGTCTTAAGCGACTAGTTTCAGAATCAACTGCGATTTTTTCCAATCGTTGTATCTCGAAATTGATCACACTTGCCCAACATGCAGGACCCGGCGGGTGGACTCCCCGGCCAGTTGGTGAGCTTTTCCGATTGCATCAAGACTCAAGACTGGACTTATTGCTGACAATCGTATACTTTCAGGTGCCGCATATGCATTTGGTCTCAAGAAATCGATACCCAGCGATGACCGCCTTGCCGACCGAAACTGTCCTTGACTACCTGCTTGCTGCCCCCAAGGTCGTCCGCGAGATGTATCCCATGTCCTGGACATTCCTAGATGGTCCTCAAGATGGGACCACACTACTCACATGGCAGCCGCTTGGTCATTTGGGGACTACTTTCGCGAGTGATGGATACGTCTGGGCTGACGCAGAGCAAGCTTTCACTTTTGAGACCCGAGGCTACGTACGTTGCTATCGCTCTATACTTCGGATTGATGCTAACGAACGATTCAAATAGACAATCGAGATGTGGGTTCAAAGAAGTGGCTATCACCCTCCGCAGGAAAACATTGCAAGCCACTCGCGCCGCCGTTATCGACTTGTCCCTTCCAAAGTCCCCCCCAATGCGCCTCAGCCCGATCCTTCCCTATGGATAGTCCATTATGCGCGCGCCGCCCAGAACGATATCATTCCCGCTCAGCGTATCCCGATTACTCCTCAAGTACAGACAACGCTTGCTCAGCGACGATTCCTACAAACCCAGGGTCAGCTCGTTCGTAAGGAGTTCATGTTGCACGATCGCAACAACTGGCCTACAATCACATTTCCGGCTCAGATGGGCGCACCAGGATTCGCGCAGCCACAAGCATACTATGCGAATGCAGGTCCTGGCCGGCAGCCACCATCTGGTGCATATTATCCTCCTCAGCAACCTGGTGTGCCCGCCGGTCAAGCACCTGTAAAAGCGCCTCGCGGTCACCGTACATCTGCAGGCGCAGCGGCCGCGGCAGCAGCGGACTTTGCAATGGAGGATGAAGATGTTTCTACCGGCGATATGCTTGATATGCTCACTCCTCGTGAAATCAGTAAGATTCGTTATCAACAACATCACGAATGGATGGAGGAGATTTTTGCGTCGCCTTATACAATCAAACAAATTATACCCGTCGATCTCGGTATTGGCCGCAAAGGAGAGCTCGAATCGTTAACTACTGGCATTTTCGAGGCTCCTGTGTCATCGGCTCACTCCAAAGATGGCAAGGACAAAACTACAGCTCTGCAAGGAGGCAAATTGGATCCGGAAAAGGCAGAAGAATTTGCCGACCGAGTCGCCAAGAAAGTCTCTGATATGACGGCAGAAATCGAGAAGTTGAAGAGGCGCCATGAACGCAGAATGGCAAAGATAAGCCGGATGACCGCGCTGAAAGAGGCTGAACTACGACTGCGTGAGGCAGGAGCCAATCCTTCCGAGACCGGACCAGAAATCTGGAGATTGGAAGGACGTATCGATACTTCCAATGAAGAGGAGGCGCCTATCGAGGAGACTATCGAGGATATTTCACTCCGCATGCCGCGGTATCAGGTAGACGACGTCGTGAAAGACCTGGAAAAGACTTACGGTCGAATTATCGTTCCAGCTATGAGCATTACTTGTGTTGAGAAAGGCGGATTGCTGGAACGTATTGAGCCTACACCACAACCTGAAGATACAGCTGGCGCAGACGCAGACATTCTGATGGAAACTAGTATTTTAGATCAATTTGTTGCGTCGTCTACGTCCACGCCTGGGCAAGTAGGTCAACAGGCACCGATTTCTACGGCAGTTCCTACTGCACAACCAGTTCCCCAAGCAGGCGATGGAGACGTCGAGATGGGAGGTGCAGCAAATCTACCTGGACAATTGGGCACTGCTGCAGGCGAGACTGGGGAATGGGTGGTGGTAGGGAACGAGAATACTGGAAATGTTCCTGTTTCTACGGACAAATCGATCACGAATAATGCGTCTGGCGTGGAGACGAGCAATTTCGACGATGCAGCCAACTTCACCAACATGGACTCTGCAGGAGATGCGCTGGCTGCGTATGATGATCAGCACGACGGCTTGGATCTCCCGGATCTCGAAAACTCGGCTTTTGGAGATGCTTTTCACGCATCGGATCATGAGATGGGACATCATCCTGAAGACGATGAAATGTCGTAGATCATTCAATCTGTGAGTCTTGCTTACAGGCAGGAATTTTTCTCAGGGCTGTATTATGAGGCGTGCCGGTTGAAGCTTCTTTTCTTATGGGTTGGAGTTGATGACCAGGGTTGTTGTGCCGTGTATTTAGTATACCTGATCTTGACTGAAAATCATAATCTAGTTGTAGAGCGCCTTGCAAATGCGGCTTTACATAAGTTGCAACTCTTCGACTCTTTCTCAGCGCCACTCTCGCGGCCTAATCCATACTAGGTTTAGCCTAGTATTAACGTAATCTACGACCCGCGTTCAAATCGTAGATACTTGGTAAGCTACACTTAGCTTTGTACATACTCAAATGTTCGTGACCAATGCCGTAGCTATATATCAAACTCTTTCTCGCGATTCGACCAGATTTTCAGTAAAACCCTCCCTCTACTTCGCCAACAGCGGCTACCCCGCTTAATCGACATGTAACAGATATTTTATCTGTGGCAGGATCAGAGGCTTCTACAAAATCAAGAAAACTCAAGCTTCTCAGGAAGCTGAAGCTTAGATAAATAACATGCGCACGTACAGTAATTATCTTATACAGCTAAAGTGGTTTAGAAGAATGGAAACAGGCTTGGGTGTTGATTTTGTTTAAGGAACTTCGGGGGTTGTTATCGGATCTTCATATTCCTAGCATCCGCACAATCATGGGCCCAACAGCCGCAAGCTGGGCTCATGAGATGACCATTAGAACCCCAATGGACTTGTAAATCAAATAATCTTAGATCCTAAGAAAAAAAAAACCTGAAAGTAAATCATGTAAAGCTGAAGTTGCAAAGCGCTATAACATGGGGCGACCAATGATATTTAGACTTGTACTACATCACATATTTTTGCCATTTGCACCGGGTTTTGATATAGATACCCGTATGGATAACTAGCAAGCAAGGTATCAAAGCAGTCTACGCCCCAAAACGAGCAACAACTCACAAGTCGACCGCCAATCGACTGAGAGAAGTCAATCACCAAATTAGATCGTACCATCCAAGCGAACAGTCAAGATAAATTACCGCTCGGTTGCTGCTCGGCTTTGATCATGTCGACCTTAACACACTAGTCAGAACCTACTCCCTGCAAAGAACAAAGGATCTTCGGCGTACGGACGCCGAACCGGATCATCCCTGAGACTTCTTTCCTTTCTTCCCTCCTGCATCAGACCACTTACGTGCGTAGGTCTTGCAGGGCTATAAATTCAACGCCGGACTACGTACCACGCCACACCTGTCACCTTCGCACTCCCGTAGCTAATGTAGCAATATCCCGAATGTCCGATCATTGTGACATGCATGATATTGCTGTCAACACTCAAAAGTGTCAAGTGCAGCATCTAACGCCGTATATGCCTTTTTTTTTTTTTGGAAACTTCCCCGTGCTTTGACAAACGACATGGACACAAATTATCGTTCACGTTGGACCATTTCTTCAGTTTGTTCGCCTCTCACGTCGGCACGCGTTATCAGCAACAGTAGCCATATCCTCGCGAATGACAGCCACTGGAATTGCTTTGCGAGCGATGGATCATAGGTCGATTAGTAAAGCGATGGTCGTGCAAGGTGTTGGACGGATTTCCGTATCACTGTTTTGCTGTTATGCATGCAGCGTCGGAATTGTCCGACTGTTATCTCCAATTTCATTTGAAGATGACAGCAACATCAGGTCCAACGCCCGATTGCTGTGCTGTTGTTCCCGATTTCATTTCGCCGATATGGATGAGGGTTTGGGGAATCGGGCTCATCCATGAAGCTAATAAAGGAACGATTGAAAATGTAGACTTTTGGGGATGTATTTGTAGCCTGTCGTTCTTCCACAAGACTCGGAAGATGATATTAACCTCGGTATCAATATGAAAAAGAAGAGAAGGGAAGATGGTGAAGTTGTACATCGTCACACGATATCCTCACTTATACTACCAATGTATACGAGGGGTATCAAAACGGGGAGACGTTTGAAAGAGGTAATCTATATTGAACTCAATTGGTTGATTCTATCGCCTTGTCTTCTCACAGACTAAGCCAAAAGAGGACTAAATGCCTATCTTAGACTTCGATGTTTCTTCAGGCAAAGATGGACCAATCAGATCAACTTACATGAGCTGCAGTGTGGAAGGTGGAGACGATTTACTACCGAAAACGGCCTAGCTTATTACGGGTCAATACAGCTGTATCGATCGTCTTTCGGCACGTTCACGGCTGCGGATCTAACTTCTCTAGTCTCTTACTAGCCAACGTTAACTTACTTGTACGTAGTTTCACTTCTTCTTCTTCTTCTTGTCCATCTTCTCTTATGCGTTGATCTAGCAGATGACTCGATTTTCACGGCGACCTTATACTCGACACGGATGAGAATGTGAACCATCTGCATCGTTCTAGCGGAGAGACAGAAAACCATCCATAATGAATACGGATCATAGCGACTCGGATACCGGCTCGATTTTCACGGTCAAGACCAGCACCACAGCTCCGACGGAATGGACTTCGGAAGAAGGCAATGAGTCTCGCGATGGGAGCGATGTTATGTCCGTCTTGAGTAGTTTGTATGTCTGCAACTCTACCTCATTACTATGAGGGCGAATGGCTTAGATTTGGGGACTCCTTGTGACGTACAGATATGGCGGTGACTCGACATATTCATTATCATCTAGCGTTTTGAATTATCAGTTTGAAGTACGACTCGATTGGTCCCTGACTACTCGATCTTTTCTGATTTGTATTCGCAGAATGGCCGACGATATCATGCCTACCACGAAGGAAAATATATCATGGTACGGATAGCTCGGAACACCCAAATTACAGAATTGATGATGAACACGCCGATTATGATACTGATGGCGCTTTCCAGCCAAACGACGACCAGGAACAAAACAAGTTGATGCTGGTAAGGTTTGCGCCTTGACGGGAAGGAATGCGATGGCTAAAGTTTATTTCAGATGCATTTGTGCTACGAGCTGGTGTTTGATGGCAAGTTGCATTTATCACCTATTACCAGTGAACCCCAAAATGTTTTGGATATTGGTACAGGGAGGGGAGATTGGGCGATTGATTTTGCCGAGTATGTGGCAATTACCTACAAAGAATATCTGCGCACCATCGCTCACCTTTGTTCTTCTTAGGGCGTATCCATCTGCGCGCGTGATTGGCACAGACCTCAGTCCGATTCAACCATTATGGTAGGGGAACCATTGATTATCAAGCATGCCACGACTTCTCTTCTCGTCGTACGAGGAAACGGTACTAAGACGATTGATTTTCCACAAACAGGGTCCCGCCAAACTGCACCTTCGAAATCGACGATGCCGAAGACGACTGGCTCTACGCCCAACAATTCGACTTGATACATACCCGAACCATATGCGGCGCCATACGGGACTGGCCACGATTCCATGAACAAGCTTTTGATCGTGTGAAGCCTGGCGGATGGTTTGAGATGCAAGAAAATGATGCATGGTTCCAGCGCGACGACGGTTCGTGTCCCGAATGGACAAAGTTATTTTTAGAGAAACTGGACGAAGCGAGCATCCTAAGTGGGAGGCGGCTCAATGTCGCCCGAGACCAGAAACAGTACATGATCGATGCCGGCTTTGTCAATGTGCATGATGAAATTTTCCGAGTGAGTTAATTCTTTCGTCTTTGTTGCGTGACAAGGCGCTAATAGACGCAGCTACCCCTAAGCCCTTGGCATGATGACCCCCGCATGAAAGAAATCGGTCGGATACGTGGCGTAGCCATGAATGAGGGGGTCGAAGGATACAGTTTGGCTTTATATACGCGATTTCTAGGCTGGAGTCCGACCGAAGTACGAATCTTGCTGGCCAAGGTGCGCTCCGAATTCAATGATATGCGAAATAAAATGTACATTGCTGTGTATGTCCACTCTTGATATCTTGTCTCCCAGTTCTTCTCCTGACCGCAGAAAACAGGCATGTCGTGTACGGCCAGAGACCGGAACAAACGGTCACGCAATGATTGAACGGACTTGGCGTCTCTACATCCTAGGCGTTTTCGATTTTGCTTTTTCGCTACTGATATGTATATTGGCGTGCTCTATACCCTTCCTTTCTTATTCAAGATGTGCTCTCACACTAGTCATCTTTCATTCTTCGTTCCAAAAAATATCGACTATGGCGTATTTCCTTCACATCGCTTGACTCGTATATACTGATGATCGACCAAATGAGTCGATTCTAATGTACGTGCTACATGAATGGTCAGAGTGTGTAAACCTTGCACCTCAAACCATTGATATGGCCCGTCCATGATCCATCCTCGCTTTTCTGAACTGCAAACTACGTACATTTAAAGAAAAAAAAAAAAAAAAAAAAACAAAATTGGGAAAAGTCGATCTATCACATCCCGGGAAGAAGAAAGGAAGTAGAACGCGTACCCGTAAGTAGGGTTCCTGAACGCCACGAGACCAATGGCCCACCTCTACGTAGTTGGCAGCTACGTGTGTTTTCACATCAGAAACATCTGTTCAGGTGAGAACTGTGGAAAATAACCTGATCAATAATATGTAACCTGCTATCCATATAGTGATGAGGCCTTCTGCTCGTTATATCCAGGTTCTTCTTTCCTTCGGGTATTTACTTTGGCAGGTAAAATCAACGCCCGGTCTATAAAGCTCTCGGTGCAGGGAATACATGTCAGCTCATAGATGATCCTTTCTGTAAGACATTGAGTTGCTTCCTCATGCTTTTAACGCCTTGCTCACAGTAGCAGTTGCTAGGGCCAAAATGTGATTCTTTGTGTCCAACAAGTCATGTAAACTGATCTCCGCCCTGAAAACATTATTGAACCAGTTTCGAAGTTCCGCTGCAATCAAAGTATCGACGCCATAAGCAGCTACTGTCTTTGAAGCGTCTATGGACGATGCGTCTACGAACAGCGTGTCCGCAACTGCTTTGACCATGGCACCCGTAACGAATTTCTATGCTTGATTTTGATGGTCTGGCCCAGCCTTCATTAATTTATCGTACTGATCTCGCAATTGTGTAGCTGCTGAGTTGCTACCACTGTCCTTGCTGCTGCTAGTCGTGTCGTCTGCGTGTTTCAATGCATCACCGAGTGCGCGCATGAGTAGAGCCACACGTCCATCACTGTGTCAGCGTGGGACGAGCCCTCCAGAATTGCCTACAGCCTCTTCATCTCTCTTTATTGCGGCCAGAGTCGTGGGATCCATGCAAGTGATCACAGTCGCCCCGGAAAGCGGATCATCCTTCGCACCGGCCCATGGCTCCGTATCCTCTGTAAAAGGAGATTCGTTGTTAAGAAATTCAAACTCGCTCAAACTCAGCGTCTTGTTGCGAGCCATGAGGTTGACGGTAGTTATATTGGTGCTGAGGTGATCGACGTCAGTAATCAAACCGAACGATGCCGTAGACGCTACGAGACCCTGACGGCGGCGGTAGCGAGCAAATGATTCTTGGAAGGTATTAGCACCGTTGTATGCACGTTTGGGTTGCAAGCGAAACAATCCCGAATCGATCGATGTGGCCATCACAAAGAAGTTTAGAGGGAGGCTCTTGGTGGCCTCGTGAAGATTCTCGGTGCAAATCTCCAGCATCCCACTTATCGACAGATAATTTGTCAAAAGAAAGATCTTGCAAGACAGAACAAAATCTCAGTGTTAGATATTGTCTGCGAAACGCGATCCATTCATCTCCAACTTACCTCGTAAGAGACGGCGGTATGAACGACACCCTTGATGGGCCTGACAGCATTCGTTTCCCTAATCAATCTAACGACTTCATGAAGCTTGCTGACATCAATATCTTGAGCGTCAAGTCTGTCGACAAGAGCCTGTGCTTCAGCAGTTTACGCTCCACTTCGTGAGACGACAAGGAAGTGGTGAGCACCATGTTTGACCATCCAATCAATGACACCTGTTCCAAGACCCCCAAGACCGCAAGTAATGACGTACTCCGCACTTTCGTCTAATGTAGCTCGAGGCACAGGGGGTACCATCCTCACAAGCGAATCCGGGTCCATGAAAGTGACAACTTTCATAAGAATATGGCCCATACTCAGATTGGCATCCATGACAACACCGAAATCAAAGGATGAGAAGGTGGCACTCTTCTGGAAGAGATCCAAACCCATCATCATAGAATTCTGAACGTCGACTCGTCCGACGTCTATGTAGCGACTCAATGGCGCAACTAATCTAAGCGATTAATAGAGCATGTCCCCAGTGGCAGTACCCAGAGCTACGTCGAAACCCTTGCCACCGCTGGCCCTGATCAATTGGGGAATGGCTGCAATGTCTCTTGAAGAAAAGATCCGGGATCCTGCAACTCCCATATGCTTGATGAGGTAGCGGGCTTTTTCCTCATTACCAACAGTTGCAAAGACTTCTGCCCCATTGAATCTAGCTAGCTGAATTGCAGCGAGGCCAAGGCCTTCGGTTGCCGTCTGAATGAGTACTTTCTCCCCTACCTTCATCACTGTGGCGTGCTCAAAAGCATATACTGCAGTCATATATACCAATGGAATAGTGGTCATCTCAACATAAACGTCACTAGGAGTCAGAACCTGACAGTAGCTTGTCGGGGTGCGCACGTAGTCACCGAAGTGTCCACGCCCCATACCGTACACGCGATCTCCGACTTTCAGCTCCGTAACGGCTGATCCAACAGCAGCTACCTCGCCAGAGAACTTGGAAGAGAAGGAATTCAGATCGAACCTACCCCGTAGAGACCGCAAGATCTTTCCAGTTGAGCCCGACAGCCGCTACCTTGACCTGAATCCAGTCTTGAGGTAGTGGTTTCCACATTTCTTCGTACTGTTTGATGTATAACGTAGTCAGCACACCAGGTGTCTCAAAGGCAGCGCGAACAGGGCCATAGCGTCCGAATGGTAGCATAGTAGCATCTTTAGGAGTCGTTTCAGAAAGTCTTAATTGCGAGGCTAGTCCGGCATCAGGAGTAAGCCTGCTGGCCCATGGACAACCATCTTGCCAGACGAACTCTTGATCTTCGGTTTCTCCTCTGATGAGTACCTGAAGAATAGTCTCTTGTTCGAAAATCGATCTGACAAGGTTGATGTCCTTGACATCACTCTCGGGATCAAAGTCAATCATCAGGAACCGAGATGTCGGGTTCTCAGTGGCAAGCGTACGGACAAGTCCAGCTACAACCCCAGCTTTGGAGTTCTTGCCCTTGATCATTCCGCTCGAAGTAATCCATGTCATGCTAGAGCAATTCCGAATCAAATCCTGGATGGCGTACAATCGTGTTGCAAGAGTATTAATCAAAAAGCCACCGTCGTCTGCATATAGTACATACATATCGAGAATTTGGTGATAACTCTGTCATTTAGTCGATATGAACCGACTTTGTGGCGATTCCGCACTGGTTGTACTTCGAAACCAGCCTCTCCACCAACACGGGCTTATCGGATACATGGATAAAAACAGCTTCTTTGCACTGTCGACAGCATTAGTGACATTGACCGTGTCAACTGCAGTTGACACAATGGTAGCTGCAACAGAGTAAGGCTGGGGGTAGTCATCAAGGATAATATCAGTGCCAGTAAAGCCAGCATTCTTTAGGGCTGAGTCCCAGCCCTCGGCGGTTAAAAAGGGGCTGTCGACACGGCCTTCAGAAATTCCACTCCAATAACCTGCCGATGTTCCCAGGACAACGCCGTGGCCAAGGATAGCTCGAATATTTTCAACAAGCACAATTCGGCCACCAGACTTCACGAGTTGTCTGCAGTGATCAAGATCCCTGGATATGCTTGCAGTGGCGTGTAGACACTCAGATGCGATTACAAGGTCATAACTCTGCTCATAACCCTGTGTAAGTGAATCTTGTACGATGTCAAGCACCAAAAAGTCCATGTCGGGATGCTCAGCAAAAGATCCCCTTGCGATATTGAGGAAACCACAAGAGACATCTGTAAAAATGTAGCTCTTGGATATTTTGATCCCATTCTTACCACGAAGAGCTTTCAAGATGATGCGAGTTGCGCTACTTGTACCAGCCCCAATTTCCAATTTGCGCAAGTTGGGGCTGGAATGGCCGATAGATTCAAAAACACGAGAGATTTGTGGAAAGGTGCCTGTCATTATAACACCATCGTAGTACAAAGAGGTCAAAAGACCATTCGGGACGACCACGTCAAGTCCCGTCTTTCGGCCGTACATGATATCTTCCATGTTGTTGAACAGTTCAGCGCTGATCTTGACGTCGGAGTATTTGGAATTCTCCTCGATCAGGCGTTTGATAAGCCGCTGTCTCTGTGATCCAGTCAATGATTTTGTTTCGTCAATCCATTGAGTTTTGTTAGAAATTCGCCTCTTGCACCACTCGAGAAAGTGATGGATGTCTAACGTTCGGTTGACAGCGATGTTGTTGCCAAATTTCTCATCTATTACCGCAATCACAAGAGAGCAAATCCTATCAAAAACGTCAAAGAGGTGAGAGTTGCTAGCGTTACTAGCAGGGGCTGAAAAATCATGTTGGCCTGGTCGATCTTCAAATTGCGAATGTCTGGTTTCCAGACTTGCCGGATGATAGGCGCAGCAAGTGGCCTTTCAAGCGCTGTAGGACAGTAAGATTGCTCCGAGTAGCTTACGCACCTCACGTTTTGAATATCAAGAGCCACTTCGCCTGATTCATTCACCATCTGCATCGTTGTGTAGGCACCACGAAGACCACGCAATTCACCATGGGCAATACTGACTGCTTTCCCTTTGATACGGGAAGCATTCTGTAGGTAAAAGGACGGAATGTGGACTGGACCAAACCCTCTACGCGCCATATCTGTTTGTCCTCCATGGCAGGCAATGAGACCTAACTGGAAAATTGCATCGAGTGAAGCCGGATGTAGAGAGTAGTCAGATTCGCCAACTATAGTTCCTTGGGTTGCATCGAGAGATACCTTAGCAACTGCGAAATTCTTTCCGGGGTCAGCCTGAATCTCAGACAGCCCTTGAAAGGCAGAGCCATATCCAAGGCCAATCTCTGTAAAACGCCTGTACCAGCTCTTTGTATTGACCGCTCTCGAATCCATATGGGTTTGCAATATTATCGTCCGCGCGCGAGCTAGAAATTCTCAATTTTGATGAGGCCGTTACAGTGCTCTGTCCAACTACCGGTCTTGCGAGAAACAGAACTGATCGTGCAGCGAATCCAAACAGGGCACATGCCTGTAGCCGAGTCGACCTGATCAAGTGTGGTGACAATTTCGACGCCATGATCACCTTCCGGAATTTTTAGAGCATTGCTAATAGAGAAATCACGTAGAGAGAATACTGTGATAGGCAGAGGATCAGAAAGCTTGGTGTACGCACGCGAAGCAGCCTCTATTGCTGTTGCAATGTAGCCAGCAGGAGGAGACACAGGATGAGGAATTAATCGATGGTCGCTGAGCCACGGGGAGATCCTTCAGACGCAAGACGTTGCGCCACTGTGGGCTGATTCTAGAGCCCCCAAGAAGCTTGGAACCGAGCAAGTCATGCCTAAGAATGTTGTGCCCGCGCAACTCCTTGCTATACCGGTTCTCGTAATAGATAATGGGGCCGTAGGCGTACTTGTAAGGCGGCAAGCCAATTGCCAGACAGCCATACTCATATATTGTTGTTGTTGTTGTTGTTTATTCTATAACGTCCGGCCTTACAAGTAGCATTTGATTTCGATTTCTTTCACATCATACCTCTCAATGGAGAAATTGAGATTAATGAGCTTGCGAAAATTGCAGGGCTCGATGTTGACCGAGCTGGTCGTATTCTTCGTATGCTTGTAACGCATCGAATCTTCGCCGAAAAGAGAACTGTCTATTTCACGCACTCGGCTAACTCCTCGATTTTCGCCACTGATGACGATCTCAGATGCGCAGGACATTATATGTAAGTGAACATGCCACTTCCTCTATTTGGAACTCGCGGCTAATTGCTCCGAAGGGTCGATGAGATGTGGAAGGCTGCAACAGCCACCTCACAATGTATCAAGGCTGCGCCCTACGACTCAGACAACGATCATTCTCCATTCAAAACACGATTGGGACTTCCAATGTTCGCTTACTATGCCCAGAATCCACACTACGCAACTCGCTTCGCCAAGGCTATGAAAGGAGCAACAAGAGGTGTGTCCTGATTGTTTAGGATGTCGGATTTTGTACCTTCAGATTGCTGATGATCAAGCAGTGGACCGACAAATCAGCGAATTGAGATATGATTTCCCCTGGGATCAATTACAAGACACGGTGGTTGATGTCGGTGGAGGCAGCGGGCATGTTTCGATGTCACTGGCACAAGTGAGTCGCTGCGCCATCATCGGTTCCGAGTGCAATTATGTTTGCTGATGATCGATTATATGACTTCCCTCATCTGAAGTTCATTGTTCAAGACAGCTCGCTTGACATGATTGCAGAAGGTAAAAGAATTGTTGGCCATCTTGGCGGATCGCGTCTCCTTCATGCAACACAACTTCTTTGATCCCCAGCCTGTCCGAGATGTTGGCGCTTTCTTCATCAGGCAGTGCACGCATAATTGGTGTGACCGAGATGTGATCACCATCTTTCGGAGCTTCGTGCCCGGCTTAGAAGTATCGAAACCCGGAACACCATTGTTGATCAATGATACAGTCATGCCAGAACTCGGAGCTATTCCGCTTCACAAAACTTAGCTCTTGCATCATGATCCAGAATAGCATAAAGAGGAAGCGTGCTGTATTTATTCCACTGCAGACCGACTTAAAAGCTCCATTGGGTTGGGCGTCCATCCTCGATACACTGAGAACATCGTCCGCACCCAGTAACTGTATCGCTTCTGGACCAGGCCAACAAAAGTGGTATAAGGAAATGCTAGTAGGGAAGAACATATGCATCCGTGAGCAAATCGAATCGGTCTGCTTTGCGCACTACATCGATCGCATAGATCGTCAGTTGGAGAAATGAAATTTTCTGATATACCGTAGGCCATTGAATGTTGTCCTTTCACCTGATGGCAAAGAGACACTGCAAAGACTGTTTCAGGAGACATTCTCCGTGCTCAGTGATGCACTTTCGGGAATTGATTTGTAAGAACTTGGTAAATCAAACAGTCGATGCAATTCGAGGTTTAATATTTGGGCAGTTCATCGTACGCTTCGTTACCGATTTAATTTTCTTGTATCCAAAATATATACTTTTAATGAATAAATCTTGTAGATCGACAATACAGTAGATCCTGGCTATGACAAGTAGAGGGCTTTCCAATGTCCAAATATGATATCTAGAGATTCTAACTCATATGGAAATGGAGAGCACTATAGCATAATAACCTGTCTAATCTACAACGACTTCGAGCACTCCTCATGTTAAAGTGAAAAATTTCTAACCTGGTATCAATATATTGATAAGGCCCTCTGTTTGTTATCGTCAAATTCTACTTTCACAGGTGTAGAAAAGTCGCTTACAAGTTTCAGCGATGGAATTTGGAGTATATTGCCATTGCAGTGTCCGGGGATGGTAGTAGTGCTACACCAGTCGACCCTCCAGATGGTATGGTGCGCAAAGAGAAGCGTAAAGAGAGCGCTTCTTTACTTGGATACGAATCAAGCGGCTTATTCGATCATTTGGCCGGTCTAAAGAGCACAAACAGGCCTCGAAAGTCATTGCGGATCTTCAGGCTTAACATCCAGGGGGAAATCCTCTTCCGGAAAAGCAAGAGAGGCTTCAAGAATTGCCAAGGACCTTGAGGTCAGCCTTACTGGGACGCGACATCAACAATCATCAAAGGAAATCGGTTCGAAAGCGGACCCTGAGGTCGATCAGAAGCTCAGGGAACTTCTGGACATTGTTACCGGTACGTCTAACAACGGGCTGGCACTTCCAGATGGGCCAGAGAAGGCAGTGGAAATGAAGCGCAAGCGTTTAGGAAGATCAAAAAAAAAAAAAAAAATAAAATAAAATAAAATAAAATGAAAAAACGTACGGGCCGATTGATAAAGCACAAACCACAATTGAGGGTATCTGTACATGCAGGCTGTTTCAGATTTATGTCTAGCAGGGTCATGCTTTCTAATAGCGTTGCTGGTTGTCTAGAATTTGAGAAAGAATTGAATGCCGTCTCTTAGATTGACTACGAAAGAAAAGAGACTAGACTTGCATCAAGGATAGGTTATAAATTGTCCGTTAGGCTATCTCAAATACTATAGATAACTATGGTCTTCACACAGGTGTGGATTCAAAATTGTGATTACAATCCTCCCAGCCTCTTTCACGTTTAGAGGTACTAACATGCAGCTGTTGACTCGTTGATTTACCGTTGCATGTGCCAATTCTTGGAGGCCCGACCTACTCGAAAATGGGCTTCTGCATATGCGGAGCCAAGTATGTCTAGCAGTACATATATGCACGAGCATACCTTTTTGGGATCCTGCCTGGCATTCTTGAGCTAATATCCTGCATCGTACTACATAGCACATAAGCAAGTCCAACAAATCATTCGGAGCTCTACGGATCATGCATGTAACTTTGCCGAAACCCTAGGCACTTTGTATGTACTGCAACTGCCAGCAAACTGTCTGCAGTGTTCCAGCCCTTGGCCCAACAAACTGATTGGTATCAGACATTATTGGCTACTTGAGGCAGGGATTTATCAATCATCGGAATTTGCCCAATAGTATGCTTTACCAACTGCCCGTTTTTTTTCGTCGGCTTTCTCTTCTTTTTACTCCATGTTTCCTCGCCCTTTTCCTTTTCTTTTCCCCATGGATTGCACGCGCGATCATACTATACAACGGTGTTTATAGCAGATCTTTTTTTACACGTTTTCAGGTTGCGTTGTCCTGGTTCTAAATCTTGTCTAGGATGATCTATAGACCCGGATCATTCTAGTCTCAGCTCGGTAGCACAAAGTATCATGCGCTTTGATAGTTTTCGGGACACTGGGTATGATATGATTTTCCCGGAAACACGTACGATTACTACGGGAGATAGCAAGCATAGGCTCATCATCCATCGAAAAGAGGAGAAATCGGTGGGGCAGGCAGAGAGTATTACGGTGTCCACAAAAAAAAACACACAGACTTGGTAAATTAATTGCCATATATCATGGCGTTTTATAGCCCTGACGAATTGTTGGATCCAAATTGTCCACCATCTGTTGCGCGAGGTACAGAGTCGTGATCAGGAGATTCCTGACCCAATTTATTACCGCGTCCGTCATACCAGAATCTGATTGCTTTCTTTGTTCTTCAAAGCCCTACGAGGTACACCGTAATGGCCGCGAGTCATTCCCACATGGTCGACCTGTCACCTAAGTTGAGAAATTACATAACTATATTCACGCTTGCATAAGCTCTTCAACCAATTTTGCTGATCTTTCAGCGGCTTTTTGTCGTAGACTACTAGATTCCACCTAGCACCTCTAGTGCAAGACAACAAACAACTCCACAAATTTCCCACACCGTCACTTCTGAGACTCAATTTCTCTTCAATGTTGCAAACGGAACCCAGATACGACGTATGCACGTGGGTCGATTGCAGACTAGAGGGAGACAGTGTCCTCCAATCCATCTTTCCCGGGTACTATAGTCTATGCTTGTGATAATACTTAATGCTCCCGGTATAAGAAAGTGGCTTCCCTGCAACGCTAGTCGCTACTTACTTTCCTGTCTAACCGTTCTTTGCTATATAGTACAAGCTTCAAAAATCTGAGTAGGGTGGTCAGTGACATCGCCCACGGATCAATTGAATCGTCTGATAACAGGATATCGAAAACGTCTTGGGCTTAGCGTGACTCGGGCACTTCCATCGAGTTCATCAGTCTCCAAGGGCACACGCATCAACCTTCTTCGGCCATTTCTCAATATCTTTTTTGAAAGACCTGGGTACCTCGGTACATGCCAGATCACCTCTTAAGCGCGAGAAAGAATTGAGAATACACCTACGTCGACATGTCAGGCCCTATTTCCGCACAGGCTGAGGCCCTTGTCTCCAAAATTAGGGACTTTGAGACTTCGAAGGACAATCTCAGTCGAGCTGAGCGTCTTCAATTGGTCCAGTCATTGGAGAAGTTGACATTGCAACTGAAAGATCCCAAGGATGCAATTTTCGATCATCTGACCAATGTATGATTTCACACTTCACGTCATGTCTTTGCAAGTCATGCTTATCTTTATCTCTTTTTTTTTTTTTTTTTTTCGAACGGATAGGTCTTCTCCCTCGTCAACTTGCGAGCTTTGCTGGAGTTGGAGGTGCCGCAGAATATTCCCACGACAGGAAGAATTTCAGCAATAGAACTGGCCGAGAAAGTCAAGGCTGATGTATCGTTGATTGGTATGTATAATTATGGCGGATTTCGAAAAAAAAAAAAAAAAAAAAAAAAAAAAAAAAAAAAAAAAAGACCCAATTTCTGACACGTCAACAGCCCGCCTCATGCGAATCCTGACTGTTACCGGTATCTTTGCCATGGTTGGCCCCGATGAATATGCTCATACGCCCTACTCCATGGCTTACATTGAGGGACATGAAGTGGACTTTCTCAAATTGTGGTATGTATTTATTAGTGGCATACATACATTGTGCTAATCAAATTATCAGCTGCGATGAAATCCTTACAAACACATCCCGTCTTCCTGAATACTTCCGCTCAGTCGGTGGCCGCGACACCACCAGCATGACTGAAAACCCCTTTTCGTGGGGGAATGGCAAGCTCGGATCCAGCTTCTTCGAGATCATTTCTCAAGACCCACGCCGAATCAAGCAATTTGACGTCGCTATGTCTACCCAGGACCACACGTTGCCCGTTTTGGGAATGTACCCCTTTGGCGAAGAGCTCCTTGATCTTCCTGATCTGGATAATAGAGCGTTGATCGTTGACATCGGCGGTGGTAGAGGTCAGTCATTGTTACAGATCAAGGAGAAGTGGCCTGAGCTACGGGGAAGAATGATCCTTCAGGATCGACCAATGGTACTCAATTCGTTTCCTGATTTGCCTGGTATTGAGAAGATGCCTCATGATTTCTTCACTGAGCAGCCTGTGAAAAGTAAGTTTTTCATTATCCGTTATACCGAGCACTCTGTTCTGACAGGAAACGAGACGCGCATGCATACTATATCCGCCGCTGCATACACAACTGGACAGACGAACACTGCATCCAAATTCTGGGAGCGATCGTTCCATCCATGGCTTCTGACTCCCGCGTTCTCATCGGTGAAATGGTCGTCCCAGAATTCAACAGTGTTCGCCCCGGTGGAGTCGAGGATATGGCTCCATACTGGATGGACCATAACATGTTTGCATTTGGTGGACGGGAGCGCACAAAGTCGGATTTCGAGAAGCTTCTTACTGCTTCGGGGTTGAAGTTGGTTAAGGTGTGGCAGAGTGAGGCGTCGAGTCAGGCTGTGTTGGAGGCGAAGTTGGCTGACTAAGTCATGTGAGCGTGGGAGGTACTGAATCGAATATCTCTCTATCTTGTCTTTTGTGTGTGTGTGTGCGTGTGCATAGCTAACTGTGGCATGAGCTCACGTAGGCAAGGCTATCCTCTCGCCTAAGTGAAGCTATGCCCAAACAGGTACCGCTGTCTACAAACAATACAGGGTCTTCCGTCACGCTTTGTATTGATGCGATTATTTGATAGTGAGCGTTCAAATGGTCGATTTTATGTAGTCATCAATCAATAGTGTGTAACCAATAGCTACTCATCAGTTCTTCAAAAGATGACAAATGATGACACATATATCCATCTAATGTGTATAGTATTTTATAAAGAAATGTAGGTGACTCTCACGGTATATCACTTCTTGATTGGTCACATATCATCGTGATCTTAAAAAGTTTCCCGAAAGGGAAATAAGGGGAAAGTTCAGATTAGCCCTAACCGGCGACTCTGACTCGAACGGCAGCGACACCCTCAGCGATAAATGTATGCTTCGATATGTATGAATTAATCCAGCATGATCCGATTTGAGTCATCTGTGATTGCAATGCTGTGAGTCGCAAGGGATTGAGTGACTCTACTTGCTATGAGTATAATCTCGGGAAAAAGCGTAAATCATTATAACAAGTAGTAAAAGTTTCCTCGTACTTTTCTTCTTGATACTTCTACCTTCTGCAATCATTTCTTTGAGGCAGTTGTCTTCGAGTTCAGAGCGTGAACTTGGTGAATTATTATTGAGAATACACAGGTAACACTCTTCAATTCAGTCCAATCCTTCTGTTACTGCAAGCATCCATAATAATGTCTTGGAAATTATCTTTCGTTAATGTATAAGCCTAGGAATTTCAAGTTTCTCTCAACATTTGAAAGACATGGCCAGTAAGGGCAAAGGACCCAGTGAAAAGTATAGTCTCTTGACAATACGGCCAAACAAACCACGATCACAGCCAAATTCTGGTTAGTCTCTTCCCTAATACTGCGAGATAGTAGATGGTCATGTATTAAGTATCATTTGTGACTGATTGATATGGCATAGCAAAGTCAAGCAGCTCGAAAGCACGAGACCAAACTAATGACAGAAAATCAGCAACCAAAAATCACAGTCTATCCACAGCGCAGCCAATCAAATCAAGATCACGACCAACTTCCAGTTAGTCTTTTCTTCTCTGATAATGTTTACTATCCTCAGATTTCAGCTTCGAGTTCCGGTCGTCGCTGATCGATATGACATAGGAAAGCCTGGCATCTCACGGAGTGAAGCCCGAAATGATAATACAGAAACAGGCACCAGAGAATATAGCCTGGAACAGTTAAGGGCATATATGAATAACATCTGCAGGGAATTTCAAATAAGAAATTTCGTGGCACTCTTCGGCGCACATTTCGAAGTCCTCAACCCGCCTCCAATGACGGACCGGCGTAAAGCACTATCAAATGATGACAGGTTTTGCAGGAATTACTTGGGAAAAGGACCCTACAACATGTCAATCATTGATCTGGATACAGACTCGGAGTATGAGCACCGGATCATAACAACATACATAGCAAATTCATTGGTCGAAAGTTCTCCGAAGTCTGGAATAAAGCTTATACACATTTATTGCCATGAAAATGTGGAAATGTTGACTCCTTTTTGCTTGAGTTCCGCGCTTCTCCGGTTTGTTATGGATATGCTATCTCCCGAGTCGTTCGGAGACTGTCTTTCCATCAAATGCGGTGATCAAGCAACGCATAATAAAACAAAGTATTATGAACCTACCATGCAACTTCTAGAAGCGTCAATTTCTCTGCTTCTCGAAAAGTATCAGGAAAAGACAATGCACTTTATATTCAGCGACATACAACCGCGCGACACGGATGCGGACCAGCGACTCGCTCTAGCACGTTTCATAATTGATATGGGTCGCCTTGCGAGTACAGTTCTTCCGAAGGGGGAGGAGAGAATGGTGAAATGCGTCTTTTGTGGTGATATTCTCTTCGGGTGCTTACTCGATGACCTCAAATCTGAAAAAGAATTAAGGCGCGGTGATCCAGAAGACCAGGAGATATTCAGGAAGATTCTGATGTTGAAATGGGATCGAAATCGGGGAGAGGGCCCTTACTCGTGGTTACATTGGAGCACCAAATTACAATCCAGATAGAACCTAGTGGTTCTAAACTCGGCGCCTGGATTTGGTATCATTGGAGCTCTTGGTCTTATTTACATTTCCAGCCAGGGCTCCACGGCGTTTGAGAGTAATTGTTGGGATTTGATACTAGTTATAGACTGCTTATCCCGGGTTTAATAATAGATAACTGTAAATGATGATATTGATTTTGAATTAAGAATAGTTGGACCCAAAAATGCCGTACCAAACAAAGTGTATGTTATAAGTATATTCTCCATCGCAATGTGGATTCTAACAGTGTTCTATAGGAAATGTTAAATGAAGTTAATGAGATGAAACAAATCAGTCTCAGCTTAGCTCATTCGACTCACCTGTGATTATGAATTAAAACATGACTTGAGTTGTAAATTTATGAAATACGACTTAAAGAACATGGCAATGCCATATAAAACCCATTAATAATGAGGCTTCTTCTTTTCCTTCACCAAATCACCCACTCTTTGATCTTCAACCGGTTCAAAACCACACTGAAGAGTTTCTACTAGATTTCTTCAATGGAAATAAAAGAGGCTCATTCCAATCTAGAGAACTACCATTGGGTATCGGATATTCCAGTCTCAATGGGACCTCTTTAATTGTTACCGGATCAATCCAGATATCAGGTGAGAACAGACCTTTGTTCATGATACACTGCCCTAATACCATCGCTGTTCCAAAGATGCACCGAAAGATCGAATTCACCAACGAGGCGAATTCCATTTCATCATTTTATACAGGGGTGAACGTCCGAAGTATTCTCTCCATAACAGATGCGTGATGTACACGGGATATGAGATGAGTTCGTTAAGAATATTCCAACTTTATTCGATTCACCTATCATTGAGTCAACAAGGGTCGAATGACTGTACCTGCTGTGAGTAATTATCTCGAGATCAGCACAATATGCTTTTAAATAGCGTGAAAATTTTTTCTTTCTATTCGACCATCGTATTTTTCTCTCTTCCCTCCTACTCGGCGATTTATACTCGAAATTTCAATGTTGACTCTGGAGTCATTTGATTGGTAAAACTCTAGGAACGAACCAAATAGGTTTTTCTCAAACTTTCAGTCAGTGCTTATCCTTGACCTCAAAAGATACCTTATGAAGATTATCAAATCGAATCTTATTCACGACTGACTGTATGGCACAGAAATGTCGAGAAGGGCCACAGGGAAGAATAAAAACAGCGACGCATTCGAAAACGCACAGAACCAGGACGGAACTATCAACTTAAATAAATCTATCGAGGAAGTTCAAGTGGAGGCTGGAATAACAGATAGGATTATTCGAAGGGTCACCGGAGAACTCACTGACTATCAGATGCAACTTTTGAGAGTAATGCCCGAGTTTGGCAATGGCTTTTTAAAAGAAGAGACATTCAACATGTGTTTTCTAGAGTTACAAACAGAGGGCGCGATGGATCATTTAATCATCGCAAAAAGACTGCACGATACCCTCAAATGGAAAAGCGACAAAGAGGGATTTTATAAGGACCATAACGAGTGGGTGATTGACGTGTTCTGTTACGACGACTTCGAGCTCCTGACGCCTTTTGCCCTGACTGTTATACTACTAAAGCGTATAACAGACTTCCACAAGACACACGGCCCTGATCACCTGGAAACATTTCAAGTTTCTCATTCTAGCAATGACAATGTAGAACCCGGTTTCCAAAAGGCGGCTGATATTCTCTCATCATTTGTGGTCCAGATCCTCAGGAAATTCCCAAAGGTCAGCTTGAGATTAATCATCAGTGGTATAACGAACAATTACCCACGTCCTCAGCGATTGGCAACTTTCGTGCTAATGTTGGGACGGCTCATGGAACGAGTCAGAAGGGAAACCAAATCTGGAAGCCGAATAAAATGCATTTTCTGTGGAACAAATTTCTGGGAACCTGTCGAAAGAAGATACATCGATGAAAAAGGAATCAAGAGACGAACATCGATCAACCCCCTATTGAGCGCTACATTGGATTTTGCAAGCGTTCAATCTCAAATAAAAGGCCAAGATTTGGTGATGCAGGCGGTAATAAATCACATGTTGGCCCTGAGCTGGCATGAGAAGGGGTGGCGAAGAACAAAAGTAAGCGCCAATATAACTTCATGACCAGGAGAGCCTTGGAACTTGCCCCAGCATCGAATGCTCTGACGACTCGTTAAGTGTCCTTAGAGTTCACCGTACGGGACAGAGCTAGCTACCTTCCAAGTGATGGCAGGAGGTGATTGAATTGCGGCACCTCTAGCTATATAGACATCATTCATAGATGGATTCAACTAGAATACATATTTCTTACTTTCAAGTGCAAGCAGATCGTCTCTCATGCGATAAATCCCAGTTTTACAAGTATCCATCTAACGGCGTTCACGCCAGATATTTCCAATGCGTTTGGAAACTGGAAAGTGCAACTTAACAAGATTATCTGGTACATGCGATCCATATTGATATATCAAACCAAGATATTGACTCGTAGTTGAGCTCGATCGTTGCGCAACGGATTGTTGACTGCTTTGTATCTGAGCTAGGCATAGGTTTGCATAGGACTAGGTAGCAAGCAATATGATACCTGAGAGGAAAATACGGCTATGTATAGGTAGAATCAGACTAATAAAACAACCTTGGAAGTATAGTCAGTGTCTCTTGACTCATCAATGACTCTAACGTTCTGAGTCGGGAGAAGCTTGGAATTCGAGTGACTCTATTTGAATGTTCTATTCGCTATGAGTAAATGTCTCGAAATGAGCACAATTTGTGCACCAAAAGCTATATGTTTTTCTCTCCCTAGGGATCATTTTCGAGAACGCTATCTTTTCCAGAAACATCTCTCCTGGCCATTCAACTCGGATTTTCATACTCGTATCACCAAGTGGTCGGATCAAAAGAGGATACAAGTGTACCGGTATACCGACAGCGAACTTCTAGTAAGTTCATGACTACGAGACACTCTAAAAGTATCTTTCGGAGTATCGCTGACGGCTGATGGATAACAGGTATGTCCGGTAGCTCAAGCACTCAAGACCAAAGTAAATGTACTCAATGCAGCGTCCGAGAATATACTCTGGACGAAATACAAATACTTAGTCGAGATCTCATGCTCAAGCATCCACTAAATGACGAACTAGGACACTTAGCCTTCTCTCCAATATCCGAACTTCCCGAAAGGAACCCCATGAGGGACATTTTGGAGTATGTCGATCCACCCGGGGCTCATAGGATGGTCAGGTGCGTTCTTTCTGGAGCTGGTCTTCTTCATCCCGAGTACTTGATCCCTTGCCTTGAAAGGCAGAAGAAAAGGGAGATTGATACTGGAAATGGGGAACCAGGGGACAAATATCCGCGGATGCTGGTGCTGAAGTGGAATGGAAGGGATTTTAATGAACTTCGTTAGGGTCTACAAGTGACTATTCCGGTTTCTCATGGAACTCGATAAACTCTGCATAGCTAGGTATTTTGTGATCTCTTTGGGATTTTTGTTGGTTCGTGACATCATTTCAAACTTCATACGCTCGGTCGTGTGTAAATATTGTCCTGCGGCACTAGATTTGTATGTAGACATGTACAAACGCCTTTCAAGATGTTTAATAACACTTCTTCTCAACCGACAATGGAGTTTATATTTCGATAAACGACAAAATGGGGAAATAGAATAGCTACCTAGGGACATCGTGAAAGTTGAATAGCTGAAAACTAAATGCTCTAGTATATGAAGTATATCAGATAGCAGACATCACTAAAATCAAAGTCAATTCAGTGTTGACTCATCAATGATTGCAACATTTCAAGGCCGTGAGTCAAAAAAAAAAAAAAAAAAAAAATCCGGATGACCACCGAAAGGACTCTTCTCGCTATGAGTATATGTCTTGAGATGACACATCACTCAAGTATTTATAAAGGGCGGCTAAGCGTATATTTCTTCTCCTTGAGTTATTCAAGCATCATATCTTTCCAAAGGTTACTGTTGCTGGACATTCAAAGACGAATTCTCAAAGTCATATCAGAACTCTGTGCATCAATACAGAACCTAGAAAGTTTCCAGTCAGTCTCTCTTACTTTGCTGGTGGGGACACCAAGCATTGTTCGATTATTGAAGTATTCCCACTGAATAATTAATATCGTACAGGAATGTCTGACAACTCAACAACACAAGGCCACAGCAATGACGTACGGCGCACTGAATACTATAGCTTACATGCGCTGGAGGGTACTAGTCAAAAGATGAGGCGCAGACATCGAATAGATGACCGCCTGTTGGAATCTGTCCTCCGTGCAGGCTCTGTGCTTTCCGAACGCGAAAAGGAGACGCCACGGGCAAATAAATTATTACGGCATCGCCTGTTTAGAAGAGATTTCAGAGATACAGATCGTTTCAACATGTCTATTTTAGACTTGCGCACAGATTCCTATGCTCACCACAGAGCCATGGCTACGCTTTTAGAACGTTGCCTAGCACCGTCCGTCAAGCATACACTTGATGGAGGCACTTGTCCAGAGGGCAAAGCGTGGGTTGTACACATATTTTGCTATGATCTTCCGATCAAAAGATTGAACCCCCTCACCCTGAGCGTTACACTTTTGGAGTCCGTACTGGCCCAGCTTTCCACCAGACCATCCACACGGGATCAAGATTGGGGCTTATTTGAGGTCACCCATGAACCGATCAGACCTGAAAATTCAAGAATGCCGGATTACCAACAGTGTATGGAAATCCTGCAGACGTTAGTTAATCGGGTTTTGGAAAAAAATGCAGAAAACACAATACACTTCGTTTTCACTGGTATAGAGTGTACGGAGCTTGGCCATTGGGCCCTGCATGAGTTAGCATGTTTCTTTATTGACATGGCACGGCTTGCAAGAACCGTACTTCCAAAACATGATGACAGAATGGTCAAGTGTGTCTTTTGTGGAGATGGTCTCCTTGACTTTTGTTATTTGTTTGATTATCTTGACCAGCACAAAAGCCGGCTGGAGGAAGGTAGTGACGAAGCAAAACAGGAAACTCAAGAAATGTTTGCGAAGATCTTGATGCTGGAGTGGAACATACATGAGAGCTCTTGGGATGAGCAAGACCTGGTAAGTCACTATATTGACCCGGAGAAGGTAAAAGCGGAAAAAGAGGCAAGGAGGGCAAAGAAAGAGGAGAAAGCAAAGAAGCGGCGAGAGCGAAATGTCTCAAGAAATGCATGAAGATCATCTAGATATAATTGGCAATGGTTGGAGATTTTCTGAAGTGCTGCAATCTATGCTTCCGGGTGGACTCAGGTTCTACGAGGCACGACTCTGTCATTCTACAACTGTTCTCGCAGACTGTACATGAGACTAGCTTTTGGCAGCTTACATTTGCTACAAAAGAGTACTGGATTGCCTAATATAAATATATTGTGGTAGAACACATAACAAAGCTGTAAAGGGGCCGCGAGACGTCATCGGATAAGATACGAAATCGATCTTTCCCCCACGTCTCTATTTTTGCTTCTGTTTTCACTGTCGTGTTCACTCAAAGATCACAATATTCCTGCATGCTGAGCGATATTTTCTTTTCTTTTTTTTTTTTTTTTAAATAATCTATATACCCCATCAATGACTCTGACAAGCTCTTTAGAGCATTCTTATACAGAGTATTTCCAGCGGTCGAGGCTGCGCAGCCGCGTCAAGCAAAATGGCTTCAATGCAGGAATTGAAACCCCAGAACCTGTATGGTGTGGTGGACATGGGCAGGTAATGAAAAGTAGAATTCCTATGAAATTTAATAAGGCTAATAAACTGAAGTAATGGCATCCGATTCTCTATTTCCAACCTCGAAGCGCCGACAACGCGAATCATGCCCACGATTTTCCAAGACCGCGCAGGCATCTCACTATACGATGCTCAATTTACAACCACCGACGGCCAACGAGGCCCAATTGCAATAGAAGTAATAGAAAATGTGATTTTACGGCTACTGCGCTTCAAGACAACCTGTGAGGACTTTGAGGTTCCAGCAGAGAATATCTACGTTTTAGCAACGGAAGCTACTAGAACGGCACCCAATTCGAAAGAGCTTATTGATACAATCAAACAACGTACCGGATGGGATGTGCAGATGCTCTCAAAAGCGGACGAAGGCCGTATCGGTGCCTTGGGTGTTGCGAGTAGCTTTGCTGCTGTGCAAGGCTTGGTAATGGATCTGGGTGGTGGAAGCACGCAACTCACATGGATGGTTGCCAAGAATGGAAATGTCACAACCAGTCCGCGAGGGTCTATTAGTTTCCCGTATGGTGCCGCTGCACTTACGAGAAAATTACAAGAAGCCAGAAATAAAGGGTCCAAGGCTGAGAAGGAATTGATTGCAGAAATGAAGGAGAGTTTCCAAAATGCATATGAGGACTTGGAGGTTCCCGAAAGCCTTGAGCATGCTGCTACCACGCAAGGTGGATTTGATCTCTACTTGTCCGGTGGAGGGTTTCGGGGCTGGGGCTATTTACTTATGAGCCGGTCTATACTGAATCCCTATCCGGTTCCAATCATCAACGGATTCGAGGCGAAGCCAGTCGATTTCCAGGATACGTACAGTATCATGCAAACGGCGTCAACTTCAGAAGACAATAGGATATTCCGGGTATCTAAACGGAGGGCCTCACAAGTTCCGGCGGTGGCTCTGCTCGTGAATGTCTTGACCGGGTCTCTTCCTACCATTAGGTCCGTTAGATTTTGCCAAGGAGGCGTGCGTGAAGGATTCATCTTCGATATGCTTGAGCCTGAGATCCGAAAACAAGATCCCCTTCTCGTTGCTACGATGCCATACGCAACATCTTCTGCAAATGCCATTTACAAAATTCTCCAGTCATCGCTACCGGACACTTCATCATCTATACTTTCACGACATGTTCCACAGTCTTTTTCTCATAGTCTACTTAATGCCATCAGCAATCTTCTTTTTGTCCATGCATCCGTGCCAAGGGAGACTCGACCAGCTGCTGGACTTTACAGCACTACAACCGGTATTCTAGCATCCGCAAACAGCCTCGCACACCGAGATAGAGCAATCATTGCATTGGTACTATCTGAACGATGGCTTGGAGATCTTGCACCGGCCGAAGAACATTTCCGAAGACGTCTGAGTAACTTTGTCTCGGCGGAAGAAGCGTGGTGGTCTCAGTATCTTGGCCGGGTTGCCTCGCTTATTGGAGATGTGTATCCGGCCGGCCGTGTACCTACTAAGTCACGTATTGGCTTCAGTACAAGATGGGAGCAAGCGTTCAAGAAGAAACAGGGCACAACAGACTGTCTGTGCCTGCAAATCAAATTCCACGAGGAGACGAGACAGACAATTACGAAAGAGGCTCTACTAGATACAGCCAGTATAATTGAAAAGTGTGGAAAGATGAAGAACTGGGTCAAGGCAGAGGATCGAATTCGTGGAGAAGAGAGACGTGTAGGAGATTACGGGGTCAGTATAAGAGTCGAGCTTCTCTCTTAGGGTCGCACACATGTAACAGACTCTGTACAATAGTATGTATCCTGACAGATCTTCTGGCTCATGACTTATCGATGATCATATTAGCATAAAAACTATTGTCGATCTCTCAACTCATTCTGGCGTCACAGAGTGGAACCAAAGGGAAAAGCCGGAACAGCTCTACTCCCCAAACGTCTCGGTGTGCACACCTGGATACGAATGCAGAAGATGATGATTTGCCGGGCTTGATTGCTCCGGGTCTTTCGGATAATTTCGAGTAGGAGTAAAAGTAATTGACTCATAATAAACAGTGGGACGTGGGTAATCTTGCAAGGCTTGGGTATAAAAGACCCCGCAACCCCTCACCAGCATTATTTTCGTCTCTCTTTTTGATCTACCCGTAACATCAACAAAATTTTTCAGTCAAATCACAGCTTCTAAAGCATTTCCCAGATTTGTATTTCCCTCTTACCCTTTATGATTCAGAACAGTACTAATCTGTAGCATCCCTAGTCGTTCATACAAACGATGTAAACCACCACCATCTAGCCTACCCTTCGATGGGAGGCAGAAAGCTTCTGAAACTCTTTCGCTCCATAGAGCACTGGAAAAAATGGCATTCCAGTGTTTTTGTTAAGGTATCTATGGTACAGGTAGTGGCATGAACCGGTGCTTGACTCCTTATCCTTTGGCTATATACTTCGGTACATAGTCAACGGCTCTGAGGGTCTGGCTGAAATCAGACGGTCACAACTTGATCTGGATAATACCAGCGAAAGGATCATGCTTTCTGTCCTCTCCTTTTCGTTTCGATTGATCGGGGAATGCTGACTGTTTGCAGAACACTTAATCCAATTTCAATCCAAAATGTCTCCTCCAGCAGCCATCTTTGAGTCCGCCCCAGTCGTGACCACCTCTAATGGTGGTCTGAAGGACAAGTTGACCCCCGAGGTGCTTTCCTTCACCACCCAGGGTCAGCAGCAGGCTAAGCTTTTGGATGAGTTTGCCGGAAAATGGGACAACTTCAAGTTTGCTCCTATCCGTGAGAGCCAGGTTTCGCGTGCCATGACTCGTCGCTACTTCAATGACCTTGACAAGTATGCGGAGAGCGACATTGTTATTGTCGGTGCTGGTTCTTGTGGTTTGAGTACCGCCTATGTTCTCGGCAAAGCTCGTCCGGACTTGAAGATTGCTATTGTCGAGGCTAATGTTTCGCCTGGTATGCCTCCCTGCTTTCCCTTTCAAATGACTTAATTTCCATTCTGACTGGGGTTCAAGGTGGTGGCGCCTGGCTCGGCGGCCAACTCTTCTCTGCCATGGTCATGCGCAAACCCGCGGACATCTTCCTCAATGACCTCGGGGTCCCCTACGAAGAAGACGCGAGCAACCCCAACTACGTCGTCGTCAAACACGCCGCCTTGTTCACATCCACTCTCCTCTCCAAGGTCCTCTCCTTTCCCAACATCAAACTCTTCAACGCCACCGCCGTCGAGGACTTGATCACCCGCCCCGGCGCAAACGGCATTGAGGATGTCCGCATCGCCGGTGTAGTCACAAACTGGACTCTGGTCACGATGCACCACGACGACCAATCCTGCATGGACCCCAACACCATCAATGCTCCTCTCGTGATCAGCACCACGGGCCATGACGGCCCATTTGGCGCTTTCTGCGCCAAGAGGCTCGTCTCTATGGCCGCTATCGAGAAACTGGGCGGTATGCGCGGATTGGATATGAACGCCGCCGAAGATGCGATTGTGAAGAATACTCGTGAAGTCACTAAGGGGTTGATCATTGGTGGTATGGAGTTGTCCGAGATCGACGGGTTCAACCGTATGGGTCCTACCTTTGGTGCTATGGTGCTCAGTGGTGTCAAGGCTGCCGAGGAGGCGCTCAAGGTTATCGAACAGCGTAAGCGTGAATGTGCTGAGTAACTTGGCTATTGATTTGCTGCTCGATGTGCGATTTGCCCATCATGGGCCACACTCGTTTTAACGCAAAAGCATGTCAGATAGTCATACACCAGACCTGAATCAAATCATGCTACAAACAGATATTATATCATGACATTCAATTAGATATTAGAAAATGTAGCGAACTGGTGGAAACTACCAGGCAAGGCCAGTCTCTCTATATATGTACAAATTTTTTATGAATATTTCCGTTATACCGAACATAGGTGACTATAAGTCTTCGTCCTCGTCCCCTAACGTATCCTGGCTATTCCCAGCAGCAACACTGGCCAGTCTCCTCGCCGTCCGAACCTCCCACTTGAACTCTTTCAGCGCTCGCAGCTCAGCCGACATGAACAATCCACCAATCAATCCATCCAAGATACCAGCTCCAAAGTTCAAAGTACTCACAAAGGTGAGAATGAAAGCAACATATATCACGTCAGAGGTCCACCATACGCCAACGAAGCAACCGATGGAGACGAGAATAGAGATTATGAAATGCGCCAAGCGCCAGCGGCGTTGGGAGCGTTCGCGGAGCTCGTAGGTCTCCGCCATGGCGAGGATCTCGTCGTATGTTTCGACTGTGAGCGCGGAGCTGGGTGCGGATGTGGGGTGCAGCTGCGACGAGGAGTGAATGGCGAGGCCATTATCGCCGGCATTTTCGGACTCTGGTTGGCGCTTCTCCAACTCTGATGAACTAGTGGTGGTGGTCTGGCCAAGATTGCGTGTAATAACCGTTTCGATGCCGAAGTGGTCACTTAGTGAGACCTTAAGCGTAGGATGGCGTTGCATCATGGTCACCCAGGCAGCCTCAATGTTCCATCGAGCTGTGGGAAAGGATGGTGGATAAGCACCGTCTCCAACAAATATATAATCCAAACGACGACCTTTAGGGTCTGGTTGACTTCCATCAATGAAAGTATCGTCTCCCTTGAACAGTCGCTTCTGTTGCTCCTTCGACCAGCGCCACGTATTGAAAGGACCATCACTCGCAGCACCGTTCTCGGATATATTGAAATCCGCCGATGGAATGGGTTTACCTCGTTTCTTCTCCGCGGCTGAATCTGCGGCTCCTACAGATGAGTCCGGATGCAAATGTCGCCATACGTCTTTGACCGGCGCATGCGCCGTAATCAAGCGATGCGCAAATGACATGGGCACCATATTGAAATCACCCAGTCCAATCGCTAAGTGGCCTCTTTCTGTAGCTTTGCGCATCAACTTGGAGATTTCCCATGCCTGTGCGGTTCGATGACAGAGATATGAATCGTGCGGCTCCTTCTCGTACGGCGCATGTAGATGCGTACAAAATACTTCTGCAATATCATCTGCCCTCGGTCCCATACGTATTCGCGCACACGCAACTCCCTTTCCGACATACCAATCACCCCGGAAAAACGCCGTCGGGCGTCCATTGAGCGGGTAGGCGAACATACTACTCTCCTCTATCGGCCATTTGGAGAGAATCGCCAGTCCGCCGCCAAACACTCCACTATAGTAGAATTTGCCGTATGGCAGCAAGTGTTTGGTTTGCTTGCGGATAATCTTGTAGTCTTGCTGGGTCCAGCATTCCTGTAGACCGACGATTTGGGGAGGATCCTCGGCGATGGCGATTTGGCGGCCGATTTCTGACATGCGCTCATGACGGAATTTGGAGAGGTACTTGAGACCCCAGCAATTGAGGGTGAGGATGCGGATACGGGTGGGTGAGGTGCTGTCGTCTGTCGCCATCTCGTACTACTGTAGGACTTGGCGAGGAAGAACGGTCAAGTCAATTGCAGCGTTGGTTTGTTAAAGGAGGATGTGTACTATGTGAACATAAAAATCATTAGTAGTTGGCTGGGCTCACCGCCTTTTTCTCTTATTGGTCGCACGCGCTTCTTATCACCGCGTCCCAGCAGGAATTTGTGCCGCATCAGAAGATGCTCAACCCTTGCCAGAGACAAATTAACGTCCATATTAACACTCTGCTCTTTATTCTTCTAGAAGAGTTAGTTGTATGATGGCTCGTCCAAGAGCGGATACCGCGAATCCACCGCCCAAACGCCGCAAACTCAATGACAGCGCTCCCGACGATCAATCCGGGCGAGAATCTCCAGCCCGCGATGAATCGTCTTCCTCCGACGAACTCGCCGCAACCTCCGACTACGAACTGGAGCGTCGCAGAGCAAGTTGGTCTTCCAAGAAAGCAGTAGCTAACCGTCGACAATACGAAAATCGATCGCACAGTCCAAATGGCTCGGATAGTCCTGACGAACTTGCTATGGATGCGGATGAGCCGTGGAAGCGCAATACGCGGGAAGAGTCACCTACTAGGGAGGAGTTGGGGGAGTCAGGGCACCATTCTGAGGGTCAAGAAGAGTCGGATATCAAGGGAGAAGAGCCTGGTGATTTCACGCCAGCAAACGACGACACGAATAATACAGAATCTAATGATGTTTCCTCTCCCGAACGATTCGAGCAACCGCCGCCGTGTGAGCCTGCGCCGCCTCCTCCACCACCGAAACCAGATCGTGTCAATTACGTTCAGAGACATCTATTAAAGGGTCATCTGCGTGGTGTTTCCGCCGTGAGGTTCTCGCCAGATCGGACTATGATCGCTAGTGGAGGTATACTTCCCATAACATTATCTTACATTTGCGCCGAGGCATGCCTGCTCACGAGTTTATAGGAGCTGACGGCACATTGAAGGTCTGGGATACATTAACCGGTAACCTCATACACTCATTTGAAGGTCATCTTGCGGGAATCTCAACAGTCGCTTGGAGTCCGGATAATGAAACCATCGCTACGGGTGCAGACGACAAGACAATTCGATTATGGAATGCATTGACCGGCAAAGCCCATCCGAGAGCGTTTAGCGGCCACCATAATTACGTATATTCGATTGCCTTCTCGCCTAAAGGGAATATACTTGCAAGTGGATCTTACGACGAGGCTGTTTTCCTGTGGGATGTCCGGACGGCGAAGGTCATGCGCTCCTTACCTGCTCACTCGGATCCCGTTGCTGGTATCGATGTATGCCACGATGGCACGCTGGTCGTGTCTTGTTCGTCCGACGGACTGATTCGAGTCTGGGATACGATGACGGGACAATGCCTGCGCACGCTCGTGCACGAAGATAACCCGCCAGTTATGGCAGTGCGCTTCTCGCCTAACAGTAAATATGTGCTCGCCTGGACGCTGGACGACTGTATTCGACTATGGGATTATGTGCAAGGACGATGCATAAAGACATACCAGGGACACGTCAATCGCAAATACAGTCTGTGCGGGAACTTTGGCACGTATCAAGCACCAGACGGACCGGCGCATGCCTTTGCGGTTAGTGGCAGCGAAGACGGGGCTTTGGTATGCTGGGATGTGGTCGAAAAGAATATTCTGCAACGAATCGAAGGGCATACCGATGTTGTATTAGGTGTTGATACGGCCGAACTCAACGGAAAGAGGCTCTTGGCTAGCTGTGGGCTAGATAAGACGGTTCGTGTTTGGGAAGAGGTAGCCGTTGAAGACGAGGCTGCGGAGGATCAGAAGCCTGAGTCTTCACCAGCAATAATACACGACGGCGTTGATAAAATGGATCTAGCAATGGATGAGATTATGGTTCCGGCATCGGAAGATGTTGCCATGGGAGGCTCGGGATGAGGCCCAAGACACTGGAACCTGATAGGTCTATTTGGGGATACCCAATAAATATTTCATGTATAATATCACTTACTTCAGTATGGGCAGATGCAGAGTTCTGCCAATTCAACTCAATATCTACAAACTTGATAGTTGTGGCATCTGTGGAACTTGGGGGGATACATACAAGCAATTGGAGGACTTGGGGTTGATTAAAGCTTGCTTCACTGGGAAGTATCTTTGGTGAGAGTTCGAGGATCTTGAAGACTCGGATGTGTGCACGCTGAAGGGGCATTCATTTTGTCTATGTCAGGGTTTCTTCATCAAGTAGATTGCGTTTGGGGGGTTTCTGAAAATAGCCAAGCTCGAAGGAAGGAACAAATATGGCAGTAAACAACAGTTGAAATAACAAAGTCATGTGGCATGTCGCCTTTGAGGAAGGAGGGCGGTACAAGTGTATCAGAGTCTATAACAGGGATCTCTGGCAGACAGTCCAGAACTGAGTCAGTCCTCTCGACACCGGCGACAAGGAAGTATGACACTTCCTACCTACGTGTGAATTTGTATGACATTTGGCCTGATGTGATAAACAGATATCAAGATGGATTAGCCTGTCAAGCGCCGAAAAGTGACCTATTTCCATTGTATGATTTCCGAAACTAAATCGGTCCGTACGTATTTCCCTGTCCTGATCTAATCACGCCTAGAGCATAATCCATTGCTGAATTGAAACTGCATCCATGAATTATGGAAATTGATACCGGAAACATTTCCTGGAACAATTGCAGGTACAAAGCCCGACCCGCATAAACGCCATCGAATAAGTAGTGAGAGAGGAAGGTTACCTTTTCCCCTCCGTCGGCGTCGGTATCTTCAGACACGGTAGTTAGCGGGAAATTGCTTGCGCACAGTCAACATCGGAAGCATATCCGCCCGAAGCACCGTTTCTACCTTCAATCTATGTTTACTGTAGGTCTAGGCCTTTACAGGGACGATGATAGAGTCTGACATGTTACCTAGTTGGAAGTTGTTCTAGAAGATGAAAACTTTCCCAAAGTGCGGAGGGAGGCTTATCGCACGAGTTTCTTTCAGTGCATTGAGTATCAGCGAACTCGAAAGACATAAGAAAGCAGAAGCAGGCAAACCAAATCAGATAAAGACACGTGCAAACCGGTCATTGCTCGTATATCATAATCGTCGGAATATAGATGTTGGGTATATAGTCTGTCAAAAAAAAAAAAAAAAATCGATTGAGCGGTATTCCAGCCGCCTTGATACTCGGTACGCAGTGCCAGACTAGGAAGAAACATAAGCCTGCCCAACGGTACTCAACATGCTATCCGTCAACAAGTACCCATCAGCAACGTAAAAATACGCATATCGGCCGACGGCGGTATTGGCATTGAGCCAGGGGATGGCCTCCTTCAAGAAGGCGACTTGATCGTCGGTGCTGCCGGTGTTCTGGAACTCCGTGATCCAGACGCTGTCCATGCCATTGTCGGCTGCAAGAGCGGTGGCGTTGTTGACGAAGTCTTTGAAATACGAAATGTCGGCGTTGGCGTAGTAGTGTACCGCCATGACGTCGGGTTTGCAGGCTCCGTTGCAGGCGGCGAGCCAGTTCGTCATCCAGTCTAGGCCGACGTTGGTACCGACACCGTTGCTGATTGCTGGTGTGACGAGAGTCGCTTGGCCGGCCAAGGGGGTGATGTAGGTCTGGTAGTCCGTTGCGGCTTGTGCAGGGCTCATGTTGGATTGACTGGCCATGTCGGGCTCGTTGAAGCCTAGGACGCAGCTACTCCCGCCAGACGAAAGAGCGGTGCTGACTGCTGAGCTCCAGTCGTTGTACATCTTAGGGCCCCAGAGCATAGGGCAGTAGTCGACACCAGAAGGCAAGGAACCGCCAGGTTCGAGATTCCAGTTGTAGGCCCACGAGGCACCGGGCACGAGAGAGACGAGAGAGACGTCATTGTAGGCGGCGCCGATTTTGCTGGTAGAGGTGGCAGAGGTTGCCCGTTTGTGGAATTTGGTATGGAGGTTGTGAGGTTTGGCCACGGTAGCGGTCGCCATCACCGTGGCGAGGAAGGCGTTCATGACATACATGGCGGCAAGGATTGAACAAGTCAAGTAGATCGAGAGTAGCAGAATATGCGGAAAAGGATCGAGTGTGTCAGGATCAACCTGAGACGTAAAGGGCAAATATATAGTAGACGGTGATGTAGTTGGATTGCAAGAGTCCAAACTTCGCAGTGAATGACCGAAGACTTGGTGTTTTTGAAAGGAAGGAATTTGTGCTCGGCGCCAGGTCAGGTAAATAAAGATAGACAAGAACGACAGAAAATAATAAAGAAAGAACCGGGAAAGAAGAAGAGGGCGCTTGCCTCTTTTTAAATGGCGTTGTGAGCCCCAAATAGTGACAAGGCAAGAGTGACCCGGAGTCCAGACCCGAGCTGTTCCCACTTTTTACTCATCCTGCGTCTTTCAGTGTCTGACTGTTCGTCTGCATCTATCCGCAGAGCATGCTACCGTGGGTATGCCAGGCCAGTCTAATTAATCGATGCTGTCCTGTCGCGTGTGGGAGCGCCAGGGGCGCTGGGGAAAGATGGATACAAACGCCATGTTGTGCCCTAATTCCCTCTAATTGGCCGAGAGACAGCAATGGGCGGGGTTGGGGCAACGACTGGACGAGAAAGTCTGGGAGACCCGAAAGACACTTCTAGATCAGCCAATATCAAGTCTTGCCCTGAATATCGGGCTCTTTTTTTTTTTTTTTTTTTTTTTTTTTTGAGAGTCTGTTTGTGGTTAGTCTGGTGTTTCATCTGCCTTTTGTCTTCGTCTGCGGGTGTACATACGTCTCTGTTGATACACCGCGCCCCGAGATGACAGCTTTGTGTGACTAGGAAAGTTGAAAAGAGTCCCAATTTCAAACCCAAGACGAGCCAGCTATGTACGCCGATTGTGACTGGCTAAGCATGACAAAGAGTAGGTGGGAGAAACAAAAGCGAGACTGTGCCTGAGGCGCTCGGCTGGACCAGCCCGCCGGGAAACGCTCGGACTTGCCAAGGCGCGCTGTCCTGACTGTTCCGGAACGCCAGACGATTGACGCGAACGACGAGATGCTGCTTATCGATGAGGAAGTCTATCTCGAGTTTGGCGGACGACATGTCTTGCTCTGTTTGATGCAGAGATGAGAACATGCGATGTCGCTGGGTGTTTGCGTGTTTGCGTGTTGTCTGGGATGTATGTACGTATTATATAGTAGAGTGCGGGGGAATTCTCCGCCATTCTCCACTGTTCTAGGTATATGACAGCTCGTTAACTGGCGACCAACGACGTCTAGCTCCGTTTAGGGCAATGAACACAGAACTGATAGATTAGATACTGTGAAGGCTTATTAAATAGTTGCCGGAGTCATCGCCAAGACCATTGACTGCTTTGAGGCTTTACTGCTGTATTGCGTCTACATAGTGGCAGAGCACCATTCATTTCCAACGCGTAGTGTCGAAAGCATGCCAAATTCGACAGGCTGGTCGCGAACCGGCACTCCAGACTGCCGACGACTCGATCGGCAATATTCCAATTGACCAATAGATTAGACAGTAAGTTGAGCAAGGAAGTGTTGTGCTAGGGCAAGGTCCAGGCTACAGCCTGCTCCAAAGTCATATGAGCGAGTCACAGGAAACTCAGTTCTCTGCCTGGGATGCCTGAAATGCTGGAGAGAGAGACTACACTGCAGTCCTTCTGCCTGCACGGACTCATATATCCTCAATTGCTCTTGCCCAAAGAGGCCAGGCAAACACCCCAGGGCCTCCCTCCCCTTTCGTCGATTGGCCAATTCGACAGGCAACAGCAGGCAAATAGACATTGGCCCTGCTGCCAGTAAGTTGCCCGGGCGCTGCCTTCCCTTTCTGCTCTTCCTCCCTCAGGCATCCCATTTTTGCCTGGCCGGCCTCTCTATAAAGCCACGTCCTTTCTCCCTTCCTCCCCCAATTCATCTTCCCTTCCTATTTTCCCCAGACTCGCTCCAGCGCCCACGATCTCTCTCTTCTGTCCCGTCATTCTTCCACCTCTCTATCCTCAACCCTCTGACATAATATCCCTCTTCCTTCCTTCCTGGCTTGCTTGCTTGACTGATTGACTCACACACGGACTCTAGCAGGTGAGACCCCCCTCTTTTTTCCAAGTCGCTCGGCCAAGCGCATGTCTCACTGGTTTGTTTCAACAACATGCTAAGAGGGGGTGTAGGTCTTATTTATATCTCTTGAGATCTCCCAACACGTATTGTGACTCCTCAACTGGCATCACCGCTTCTGGTATACTCGGGTGAGGCCCCCTTAAGTCGCTTGGCACGCACCGTCCTCGGACCATACGGGTCTCACTGGCACTGTTGATCGCATCGTGCATTACAACGTGCTAAGAGGGGTTTAGGACTTCATCTGCCGCTCAACCGCCTTTCATCACGTCCTTGGTCGGCCCATCGATTGCCATTACCATCATTCTCGATATAGGTGAGACCCCCCTCTGCCTTCAAGTCGCTTGGCCAGGCGCCGTCCTTGGACGTTGCAGGTCTCACTGGCGCTGTTGCATTGCGACGTGCTAAGAGGGGTCTAGGGCACACATCTCAGCCATCTGCGAGCCATCTTCTTGAATTGGCAATCCTTGATATGGTGGTGCGGCTCTCGTGGATTCAGGTGAGCCACTCCCCTCCAAAGTCGCTTGCCGAAGCGCGTTGATTTCTACGGCTATCGCGTGGCTCGCTGGCTCTGCTATATTGTAACACACATAATAACGTACGAAGAGGGGTATCAGGTTTCATCCAATATCCACCAACTTCTACCGCATCTTGATTGCCTCACATCACTTGATCATAGACAGGTGAAACCCCCCTCCATCGAAGTCGCCTGGCCGAGCGCACGTCTGAGGACGTCTGCTGTCTCACTAGTGCTGCTGCAAAGCAACGTGCTAAGAGGGGGTGGGTGTAGAAGTCATTCATATCTCTCGAGATGTTCCAACATTCAACATCCGGCATCAACACATTATCGACTATTCGACCTTTGGGAGAGTCGACTCTGCACCGTCCCCTGCCTTTCGACGTTTCATTCTTGCTAGGTATACCCTACCATATCCTCCTCGTCGATCCTTCTTCCTATTCTTCCTATTCTTCCTATTCTTCCTATTCTTCCTATTCTTCCTATTCTTCCTATTCTTCCTATTCTT